>JAQFVV010006638.1:0-578706 GCA_028023455.1 Epiperipatus broadwayi
CTCTGGTATAGTTACAGTATTTAACATTCGAGCATCTAGACATATCATAATACTGCCATCCTTCTTCTTTACAATAACCAATGGGTTTACATAAGGAGAAGGGCATTTCTTAATAATATTCCACTCCAGCATTTTGTCAATTTGACTCTGTATCTCATCCTGATATTGGTAAGGAATTGGATACATCTTTTGATGGAAAGGATCATTACTCTTCAATTTTATTCTATGAGTATATCCTTCTGTTATACCAGGAACTTTTGAAAATACATTCTTAAAATGATACATTAATTGGTATAAATTTTCACCTAATTTAGAATTAATTACATATACATGTTCAATTTTAACTTTTATATTAGCATCAATTAATGTATTCTGCATGCATAGTAATTGATTGGAAAGGTTATGCATACCATATTCAAAATTAAGCCTTTCCTTCTTACAAGTAAAAATTTTACTATAAAAATCAATCTGACAATTATTCAAAATCATGAAGTTAGCACCAATTATGGCTTCATGTATTAGCCCAGACATAATAATAAAAACATACCCAAATTCTGTATTATTTATTTTAAAGGTAATCCAAACTTGTCTATTTGATAACTTTGTTCTCTTTCCATTTGCTAGAGTTACGTGTATCTGTTTCACTGGTAATGAGGGTATATCACCTTCCATACTTACCAGATTTTGATATGTTGACTCTGATAATATGGAAGCTTGACTTCCAGAGTCAATTAAAGCTTCTACTTTGATATTATTGATATGAAAAATTATAATGGGACACTGATAAGTTATAGGTGGTTCACCTATAGTAAATGGTTCAAGAAAATCTATGTCAAGATCTAAAGTATTTAGCATCCACATCTGATCGTTCCCCATTTTGTTAGCCCTGGGTCCTTGCAAAGAGGAACTAGCATTCAAAGACCTTTCTAGTTTAATTTCTTATGACTAGATTTATCAACTGGTCTTTTCAATATAGTGGTTAAACCACTACTAGAGGGTTGACTACTTTGATTATCATTTTTGCCTTTAAATCTATTAAACTTAACAGCTTTTCCTGTCTGAGGAAACATCCTATCCTTAACCCTATATTAAATCCACCAGGAGATCTTCTGTTATTATCTACATTGACATTAGCCAAAGGATAATTATTTCTTTCTCTATTAGATCTAAATTTATTCTCCACAGATACCTCGGTTACTTCCAAGGCATCTAACACTTCTGCAACATCTTCAATAGAACTATGGTCAGCAGCTATCAATAACTGTTCAATATTTCAGAGTAAGTTATGCCTTACTATCCTTACAATTTGTCCTTCCGATAGTGGACAAGCAGTTAAAGTTTTTAAATGTACGGCCTGATTTCTGAAAAAACTAGTATAACTCCCTTACTGTTATGGTATTTCTCTTGAGTAATTTGGTATCTGATACAATCCTGTTTGTCAGAATTCCAAAAACTTCTTATGAGTAAACATTTGAAATCACCATAAGTTACAGGTTTTGTAAACAGTGACTGCCACCAATCTTTGGCAGTTCCATACAAATGATTACTACAAATAGCTACTTTCTCTTTTTCTGACAGTTGACATAATGAAAATAATTCATCTAAATTATTGAGAAATTCTGAGGGATTCTCTACATAATCTCCCTTAAAAAGTTTCACTTTGATGAAATGTAAAGCCATAGAATTATTCATCCCTCCTTCATAATTTATACTTTTCCTGATAGAACTACTGTTAACCTCTTTTACAAAAGTATCATCTAACTGACTATCATTACTTGTTTTTGTATACTCAACTCCATTTACTGGTAAAACATTAATACAATCTTCAGGTTGCTTACATATGAATTTCTCTTGAATTATTTCTACTTTATTATCATTTATAGATTTTATTTCTTTCACCTGATCACAAATTTGCTGAAGCTTTTCTTCAAAATTAATTTGCCCAAGTACTTGTTTCACATATACTTTTTGTTCTTTTCTAAATTGATCTAAACCTTGATCTAAGATCTCTCTACCCTCACCACTATTCTTTTCTAATCTACTTACTTGTTCTTTCATATCCTTTTGTAAATGCTTTATCTTTTCTTCTACTCTATACTGATACTTATTCTCATCTTCCTTTTGAATATCTAAATTTTTAAACTTCTCTATTAATTCTTTTTCTATATTACCTTTTATGCTCATTTTGTCTGGACTACTTCTTCCTTAATACTTTTAATATCTTCATTAACCTTATCAATATGACTTCTTACTTCACACATTTCATTACTAACATTCAATTGATAGTTATCTATTTTTATAACTAAAACATCATTATTAATCTTACATTGGTTAACAGATTTATCTATCTGAAACTTTAAAGTTTTGACAGTATCTTCTGAGAATTCACAAAATTTTCTTGCTAATAATTCTTGATTCTTATCATCACTTTGTATAACCTCCATCTTCAAAGCTTCAATGGTCTCCTCATTCCGATAGAACTTCAAATCAAGACTATCAAATTTACTTTTTACTTCTTCTTTAAATTACCTCCACTTTTCTAGCATTATCTTCAAGTTTTTGATTTAAATTAGTTATACAAAATCTAATCTCTTCTCGGTTCTTATCTAATCCTTCTTGAATCCTCTCACTAAGAGATTCTAATTTCAGATCTGACTTCACATTATTTTCTTTGAGAGACTTATTCATATCTTCCCATAGACAATTATTCTCCTTTTTCATATCTTCCTTTAGAGACTCAAATCTAACACTATTTTTATGACTCTCCTCCTTCATATAATTTATTAAATCCCATATTGAAAGGTTCTCTATTCTTTTCTCAGTTTTGATTAACCCTTTCTCTATTATTTTTATCTCCACCATGTCTTCCTCTTTCCCCTTGATCTCACTATCCATTATTTGAGTACCCCCTATACCTGTCTCAAGATTCACCAAATTTTCTCCTCCTTCTTCCTCACAAATATTATCATCAATAATAAAACCAGACATCTCAGTCTCTAATTTTTTATCCCAATTACTCATTTTTAAAATATTTCCAAAATTCAATTTTAAACAGTGTACAGTATTATTATAATTATTTTTCATAAAATAATTCTCTACCAGCCTTTCCATCTCCATCCAATTCACATCCACAAAAACCCATATAATATCACTATCTAAACCTTACACCACCTACTACTACTTACATTATAACAATTATATACAACAAAATTATATGTGTTAATGAAACAGTAAGATTCGTATTCGAATCTTAAGTTTCACCTTTTTCTGTTGACTCTCACTGACCAGTCTATCCTGCCCAAATTTAAATTTTAAGGTATCGAATTGTGTGTGTAGCAATATTAAAAATGTATAAATATATGTAGAATTCAGCATAAACATGCACACATTTCGATCTCAAATTAAAGGCAATAAATAGGGATAAAATAATATAATTTAGATTTATTTTAGTTATATAATTTTGTATAATTTTAATCATTTATTTTGGATTATAAAGTTTGTATTTATTGCTTTATTTAAATTTCGTTTAATAATAATTCTAAAAAAATCTGATGTAATATTTAATTAAAAGTTAAAATAATCTTATGTTCCCTTTTTGTCTTTGAAATTTAAAAGCATCGGTCAGTGATAGATAATAGATTAATTAAAGAAAAATTCCCCAAAATGTAATTAGTAAATGTAAAATGTAAACAATAGAACGGCAGATTTCTTTATAATTAAAAACAACAAAATACATTGATTATCTTCAGGGCAGATTATAAGTAGAACCTAAAAATACCTTAACAAAAATGTGAAAGATCAAGATAAGAAAAGAGGCCATCTTAGACTGGCTGGAGACATGCACTTAAACTTTAGCTTTGCTCTCGATCACTGAGAGTCTCCAAAATATAAAAATAATTTGTTCCTGCCAAGGTATGACCGAGTAAAAGCACCTAGATTTTTCTCCATAGGGAGATGGCCTATGGGATGCCGAACTTTCCATTGCCTGTCATAAATTCACCATGAAGATCTGCTGCCTGAAATAAATGAGAAAGCTGCTGCTGCTGTTAAAGTAAATGAGACATCTAAATACAAAAAAGAATTGCCACTCATGAACTATTTGCTACTAAACCAATGGACTCGGAAAACTTTTATAAAACAGGGACCTGTCTGTGTTCAAACTCTAGAGTACTTTAATAACATGCTATATATCTTCTTCATATTACTTATCTAAATTATAAAATATAAAAACTATCATTTGTATAACTAAAATTGGATAATTAATTTAATGTGTAAATTTCTCTAATAATCTAGCTTACCTCACTCTAACTTTCTTGGGTGCATATTTCTAAAATCTACATTTTTATCTATAGTTATTATTTAATTATTGCATGCTCATAATTGTCTCAATTTTCAAAGTTTAAATCTATGATCACTTGAAACAATGAATGCATGTCAAATTTTCATTAATATTTACTTTCCTAAATAACTTAACTTTCATATAAATCAACACACATTCAATGCATCATTTATTGTAATGCAGGGTCTACTACTTCGCAAATGGCTGGCATATTAGTGTAATAACTCCCAGTTTATATATGTTTTGTATTTATTAAATCTTAATCAATAATTCTAGAAAATTACATTTCTTTGAGAGTCACCAACGTTCTTTAGTAAATGTTGATAATGTAGGGCCGAGTTAGAAATCTACTTAAATCTCATCATAATCGTTTATACATTATCCATGTGTGACATTTTAGAGATGCAATGACCCATTCTGCCATGAAATTCCCGGATTCTTCAGGGTTGAAATTAACCTCAGTCGTCCTACACAAGCGGACATAATGGGTGCTCCCATAGGACTTGACGACGTCACGCAGTCAGCCGGAAAACTGCGACATGGACCACTTGTCCCTGGTTATGCTTATGTGACACCTTACTTCGTCAGGCTGATGGCAGAGATCAGCCCGACATTCTTATAAACTCATTCACGGCATTGCAGTTTCGATAACTGCCATTCCATATTGCCTTTCTAAAGCGTACCATGTGTTCCTTTACTTAGTTTTATTATTCTATATATCACTCCGCCTCTGCATCATCTTCATAATTCATTCTCAAATAAATGTTTGCCCTTAGTTATAAATAAATATTTTAATTAAATAAATATATGTCTGCCGCTACTCTTATAAACCTTACTTTGGACTCTTGCATTGCAAAGCTATAAATCCCTCCAGGCATGCATTAGAAATACTTACTTGAGAATTTTAGGTAGCTAGATTACGCCTTCAAATAAGTGAATTCCTTTTGTAAACAAATAAATAAATGTATTCTTTAAAATATAATCATGACGCAAATCCCGCTACTGAAGCTTTTAATCCATAAAGTATTATTAGTAAATGATCTTATTAAAATGTGTTAATAAATACTTTTAAACTATACGTCTGCAGTTATGTTTCATTTATTCGATATCCATTCTATACAATATTTCCTCGATTATGTAAATATGAATGTTTAATTAATATTAGTTTGATTACTGGCTAACTCTAAAATAAAATCATGAATCTCTTGCATATCCCTGACCACCGTGCCTAAATAAATATTTACTAATGTCGCATCAGATGCGTTGTTTCATGGATTGTATTGTGAAACTGATAAACTATGTTCGAACTCAGTACCACGAGTGGCTTCACTACCTCGATGGTGCTGCTGTTCTGTGTGGTGGTCTAATTCTGCACTATGTTTATGAGTCACACATTTTCTGACTGTTACATTATGTCCTCAATCTCCACACACACAATTCACAGATAAATTAGCACATAGTAGAATATATTTAATATTCATTTTAAACACTTTAATAATTAATATGGTCATATCATAAAATAACTATTAGCCACATTTACATATCTCATATATTTATTTGCTTATGAATTTACAAAACACATATTTCATTTTAAATGCTCATATCACAAATACCACATATGATAATAGATTAATAATAAAATATCTACTTCAATTTCATAATCAACTTTAAAATAATTGTCACTGCTATTAACATAACTAAACTATTTATACTGAACAAGATATGATTACTAATAATCCTAAAATTACATTTTAATTTAAACACTATTTTTTATTAACAAATCTACAACTATCATTATACCTTCCTAACATCTATAGATGCCAACATGCATGGGTAATAACAAAAATTAATGACTCCAAATGAAGTCAACAAAATCTGATAAAATCCATCAATATCTAATACAGGCTTACACCTATATCTAAGACCTATACGATCTAAATCGAAGCCTTCACAGCTGGGTGTCAATTTGTCCTTTGACTGAAGGGGTGTCTATCATACCTCTATCACATATCTACGTAATCGCACTTAAGAATTTACTATCTCTACTACCTCAAGGTTTCAAAGTTATGGTATCAATTCATAACTTAACTACTATCGTTTTTATAAATTTAACTGCTCTACAAACACCTATCGATGCCCTGAAAGTTGTGGCGCCAATTCGTCATCCTGACCGAATTGGTGCTCACTACACACGCCCTAATACCTATCATTCCAGTCACGTTAGTCGCTAATTCATTCCTTAGTGGTGTGTAGTTATACTACACATTGTGCACCCAAGTTGGGTGCCAATTCATCCTCTACCATTGTACCCTCACTTCCCAGAAATATATAATTATAATCACTTCATCTAGCTCAGATAAATAACTATGTTTATCTAAAATGTATCTAAATTAAAAATAACTATATTTTTAAGAATATCAATGATTAAATTAACTTAATTTAATAAATAATAATATAGTTCTGGTTTATAAAATAAAATAAATGAATATCTAATCAAATCATGAGACTATGAAGTGAGTTTACAAGTGGCAGAGCAAATACATTAAGACAATTTCCCACTGGATATCACCTTAATGGCATAAGAATACTATCCTTATTCCTATTACTTAAATACCACATTTATATTACTCCTATGTCTTTAATCAAAACTAATTAAGTAAATTACTTTTAACAAATTAATTTAAATATCTTTCTCAAAACTAATCTAACTCAATTATCTCAGATTCTCTTAAAATAATGATAAATTAATTATAACTTTTGTAATCAAGTATGATAAGGGATTTAATATCATTCCTAACTACAATTTAATAATACTAATAATAACAAATAGTACTACTAATCTTTAATCTATAATTCACTCTCCCATCTTTTTATTTATAATGTTATTCTTGTATATCTCATAATAAAATTGTAATATAATTCTCTATTATCCATATGGCATCTTAAATAAATATATTTAGTATGATATTACAATCTGAGAATATGTGGCAATCATTACAAAGATAATTTAATGTAAATCTTTGGTAATTATTACATGACCATCTTAATAATATCATAAGTAAAACTTCTTAAATAAAATATATCAATAAAATATAATTCCTAAATAAAATTTCATTTATGATGTGCAAATATTATGTCTTCATTATAATTATCTGTGATTATGTAATTGTGATGTGAAGAAATTGAGTCAACACCAATACTTATAAAACAATTTAACAATTTTATTAACAAACTTAACAATAAAATTATTTACATTATTTACATTTTGATAAAATTCTATTTATTCATATTCAGGAATTTTTTCAAGACAAATCAAATGACTTAAAACATAAGATACAGAACATTTCTTAAATAAAATATTTCTTCTTTTTTTTTAAAATATCATTATATAACTTTTTTATTACAGTTATTCGGTATTATTACTTTATAGGTTTTAAAAAATATAGGTAATACTTTTACTATAAACTTATCCTTGTTATTTAGTTTTTAAAAATTATTTATTATTCTGTATAGTCATTTTTTAATAATATTCATGTCAACAACCTTAATTCATAGCATACCATCAAACTATGCTGCTTACTAATTATTATTTTAAACTTTAAATATCATGTATGGATTAGTGTGTTGTTATAAAATTATTTTTGTAAAACTTATGACTACTTTCATTCATTCAACACAATTCAGTTTATTACCTTTAATCATAAATAAAAATATGCATTATAAATATGTCTTTTTAAAAAATTCCTAATAATTAAGTAATAGCATTATAAATTATTTTAAATTGTCAACTATTTATTTTCTAAAAAAATAATTATTATTTTTAATTATAAAAGTTTTATGATTCTTTCACTGATGAAATTATGTTTTTATAATTTTTACACTTACTATAACCTAAGAAACATAACTTATCATATCAAATTTAACAATTCTCTATTTCCAAACTTATTTATTATTTCCAAATTTTAAAACAACCATCTTTTACAATGTAATCCAATAAATTTCAATAACACATAAACTAGTAGGCATATGGGGTAAACTATAACTTCAACTTAACCTTTTATCAACTAACCATCATGGGCACAGTGTACATGAACTGAGGTATAACTTATTTGTTTAATAACCTCTTCTACAAAGTATAATGTCCAGGCTATTCATTCAGCACTATGGCACATTAAGCTTTAATGCATAGAAAAATAAACACTGCCATGAATATACACAAGATATAGGGCTATGTTAGCTATACTTGTATAAACATCAATATAGTATATTCTTCTTCCCATATAAATAAACCCTACATACAATATTATCCTGGTCTTATATAAACTAATACTAAGATATTAGCATTTAAAATTCACCAATTTACATCGCTAAATTCATCTTCTCATTTCTATAATAAAAAATAAATTCATTTTTAGAATAACAGTCTAACTAACTAATAAGACAGGATTATTTCATTCTTTAATAGTTCTCAAACTTTAGCACAAACAATCAGTGTCATATTTTATCACTTTAAATTATTCAACAAAACATCCAATTCAGTTTTAATAGAATCATATACTTATATTTCTTTTATGTTTAAATATCTTTACGATATCATTAAAATTATGCATATTCTTAAATAACTAAACAAACTGATAAATTATGTGTAGGTGTGTGTTTCATATATGTATCCATCCATACAAAATAAGAAACACATTTTAAAACTTAATAATTTACATTATTACCATAAGTAATTTCTGTTGGCAATTACTTAGTGATGTCATCTGGAGTACGATCTAAATAAAGATTTTATTATCATTTATTCCACATTATCACACTTTAAAATATACTAAGTTAAAGATTTTTTTTTTACAAAAAAATTTAATTACTAAGTTAGTAATTAATTTAATGTTTTCTGTTTCTATGCTATATTTATACTGTGAATAAATATTACTATAATTTTGTTAGTAAAAAATTAATTTTAAAAACATATTTACAACAATTTTATTAGAATTTCTTATGATGAAATGTTCTTTTCTTGATAATAAGTTCATTACAGGAAGTATCTTTTCTCCTGGTAAAAAAACATTAATACACACTTTTTACATCAATAATCACGCATGCTCCGGTTCTTAACATTGTAATATATAATCCAAACTGACAGTTCAAGTTAAATACGATACGTTTACTTTTATTTTATAAGACTTACACTAATATAATTATTATTTTTCTTATCTCCAAACTTTAAATCTTTAACATGTATTATTAAGTAAATATCTAATTTTAAATACTCTTCGTCAAGATAATTTTCCAAATTCTTATAACTTTTTCACATCTACTGAGGTTTAATATCTTCTGAAACAACCAATACTTCTCCCAATATTTTCAAATAACTTAAATTATTTTCCCAAATAATTTAAATAAACTTTTGTATGTCCCACATACCTTAATGACTGACTTGTAATATTTTTTTAAATATGATATATGTCACATACTTGCAAATGATCTTATATTTTCTAGGGAAAATTCAATTTTAAAATACTTCCAATATTTCTTCAGAAAAAAATATCTTCACATTCTAAAATAATTGTTCCATCATATTTAAAAGTTTTTTTTCCTTTAGAAGTATTTTTCCATTGTATTTTAAATAAATTTTCTTCATAAAATACATTATCTCATTTAACTTTATATCTTTTAATGAAAAAAAAAAAAAAAATTTTATATTTTTTTTTCCGTGACATTCTTTTTATGAAATTTAGTCATAAATCAATATGACTTATCAACATAGGCAAAATTATATACTTTACAAGACAATAATAATTTAATACTTCCATTAAATTTTTTATATTTAGTGACGACTTCTTCATGTTTAAGTTGATGATAAATTGAACAAAGCAGGTTGGCAAAGTAAGAAATAATTTAATTTTTTAGCAAAACATTTCTATATCCCACGAGCTTATAATAATAGACTACTGTACTTTTACAAAAATTGAATGTAAATAAAATGGATTATTACTCTACTAAATACTTTACCGAAATTGTTGAAATACTAACTATGTTATATAGCACATTGGTAGAATGAGATAACAGCTCAATAATCGTCTGCCAAAATGTAAACAGCTCTTAAATACTCCAGCTGATTCCAATTTTGATTGGTCCATTAAACAATCCTGGCCTCAAATTATTCGGGACCATGAACATTGGTTTAAAGTTAAAGTTAATAATACTTTAAAAATATTTATTTTTATTACATTATTCAATTCTTACTTAATTTTCACATTTTATTTACACTTACTATAGACTCTAAAATAATTTTTAAAAATCACATTTTAATATTTATTACCATTTCTACCTTTATTTTGAACTTAACATATTTATTTTGAACAAAAGACATAAATCTGATTTTATTTATTATATTCACTTTTAAAATCCAATTTAACATTTATAACAGATAATATTATTTTATTTTTGAACACAGGTGTGCATCACGTGATTTACAAAACTAAATAAGGCGCTAATAATTTAAAGACTAAAATAATAATTTAATTTATAAAATGTTACATAATCACTATTATAGCACAATTTTAAAATAATTATTTTAATATTATAAAACCAAAAAATTACACTTTTCTCCCACATTATTATTTTTTAATCAAATGATTTTAAAAATATAGCCAATAAATACAATTATTATTACTAAATCTATTTGTTTAACTTTAAAGCATTACTTTTAAAATTTACCCTAATTATTATTTATAAGACATTAAATCAGTATTTATTATGTCCAGTTCTCCCAACCAATACAATTTTATAATGATTTTTAGTTAACTGTTTTCTTACAAATACCAACCCAACACTATACATCAATTATTTTACTTGCCTTAACTAAATTATTCAAAGATTATTAACACACAACATTCATCATCTCTTACCCAACTTCAAAGTTTTAAAATTTTTCAGTAAATTATTACAAATAATCAATTCTAACCTAAAAAAAAGGGTACACTATATACATATAAATGTGAGAATAAAATTATTTTAATATAATATTTAAGGGTTTAATAAAGGGTATAACTGTAAATTTTTTACTCATTACTATTGTATAAAATATTAAAAAAATTATTGCACAATATTTGTAATACTAAAATTTTGACTTTGCAGCTGAAGGTCACGTGGTATGGGAAGATTATATTGATTACATCAGTAGATTGATTCTACAGCTGGTTTGTCAGAATATTAAAATTTAATAAAAATAGTTTTTATTGGTTTTTAAATGAATTGTAAGTGGATGAAAAATTGTGAGATAAAATGGAGATCTAGGAGTCATTTAGTTGCTGATCTTATTGTGATTCAATTGGTACTGAATCTTAAAAGTTCTTTAATAAAAAGTAAATTTTTAAAACTATGTTTTCTAAAAAATAAAAGTATGTTTCTAAAACCATTATTTTAAATTGTCTTGTAATGAAGAAGAGCTAAAAAAAAGGTAATTTGTTTTCTGACAGTTTTTCATTACAATTGAGATATTAAGATTTACAGTAAAATGTTTGAAGAAAAAATAGTGTCTCATATTCATTTTTCTTTATTTAGAAATAAAACTTAAATTATTAAGTATTGTTATGGCTAAAGACTTTATTGCACTAAACTATAGTTTATCTCTTATCAAATTAAAAATACATGTGAAGAAGAAATTAAAAAAAAACATTCAAACATTTTAAAATATTAAAATGGAAATGTGTTAGCATCTTTATAAATTAGAAGTGACATTAAATTTAATACTTTATTACTTAATAAATTATATATACATTTAAATATGCTCTTAACAGAATAATGTTTCTGTGGACAATATGTAGTTTAAAATACTAATTCTCATTTATGCCAATAGTATGAAAGGAATTTGTTTGAAAGCAAAATTTTAAAAGAATTTAAAAAAATATTATTAATAAACTTGTCTTTATCAAACACATAATGTTTTGTTATAGTTGCCAGTACTTATAAGTAACTTTATGACCATTGATCTTTGCTCATAAATAGAGGAATGTCTTAATTATAAAAAATCTACTCATATGTTTAATAAATAAAAGGAAATTTGTTTAAAAAGGAAATACATTTTGAATTATTAAAAAACATTTTAAAAAAGAGCTCTATTTTAAAAAAAAGTGTGTTTATCTAAAAAAGAAAAGTGAACGTTAACTAAAAATATATATTATAATTATTCCGTGTTTGAACCTTGGATTATAAATATAAAAACATGTACTCAGCTGAAGAATTTATTTTTTTCAATGCCAGCTTATTATACTTATACTTATGCTACTCAGCTGAATAATTTATTTTCCAGTGCCAACTTATGTTTATGATTACAATGTTTTATTATTATAATGTTTAAAATTATCTTTAACGATAAAAGAATGTGGAAGTGTTTATATAAAGAACTATTGAACATTTTCGTTTGGAAATGATTGCCATGTATATAAATGTATTAGTTGAAGCTTCGAATTCAAATAGATATCTTAACCTGGATAAATTGTCTACACATTATGAAATGGAAAAATCATCACAGAACCGAAATATGAACTTAAATTAATGTATTATTATTATTGTTTTTTTTATGGTCTGTTTTATTGGTTTAAAAAAAGGAATGAAACCATAAAAATATTTATGCTATTATTTTTTTTGTAACACTTTTTGCATAAATATACAGGTAAACTAGGGTTATAATTTTGAAACGAAATAGGTTTATTTGAATGAGCAAATGTTTTTTGCTATTCTTAAGTAGATTTAGTTTATTTATCAAGCTTTACACTAGCTAGTTTCTATTTAATAATTTTTATTTATAGAGATTTAAATATCACAGTCTTATTTTCATATAAATTGGATGTTTTACTCAATTTGTATTTACTAAAGAAGTTTATCAGAGAATATACATTCATTTGTTTTATGAATGTTATATTAATAATAATTGCAAATATTTTATATTCATCGAGAAGTAAATATTCTTGCATTTAATTTACAATTTTAAAAGCCCACTAGTTACTATATTTTTAGCATTTAATATTTTGTTATGTGTGCATTGTGCCTTGCCTAGAATTTTATATGCATTTAAGTTTAAAGTATTTTCTACAGTAGTCAGTTGACACATAGTTTGCTTTGTTGGTTCCATTTTGTATTTTGTAAATTTCTTGAAAATAACTTAGTTTAAGTGAAGTATATATCTTGCAATTAGTTAGAATTTGTTAGCCTCAAGAGTTAGGCTTATTTTATAATTTTTGAATATGCCTTATGGAGTAGAGAAAATCCTCCATCCTTATTGTATTGTATTTCCATGATTTGATAGTGCTTGTCCTCAAAAAGAGGGTATTGTATTGTATTTTTCAGTGATGATGATCACATTTATAAGCATTGGAAATCCCATGAGAGGATTGTGCTCTTCTGGTTGGGTGTTCCTGTTCCCAGATGTACTGTAGATGAATTTCGGACATCGTCATTTTGCCTCGAAGTTAGGTATTTTTGGAAACCACCATATTCTTTTCCAGCTCTGAGGAGCTTAGTATCTTTATATTTTGCGTATCATTCATGATGACTTAATGCTAATTTCACCACAGTAGGTGATGTTGCATTTGTTTTAGATTTGTGATGAAAAGATATGCTTGTTTGAGAAAATGTATTTCTTCAGGTAGTTGTAGCTAATTTAAGGCTTATAGGTATATCCCTGTTTGAATTGTGTTGCTATGATAGTTTTATCATGCACAACCTAACTAACAATAAGTTATATTTATTTTAAAGTATATTAAATATGCATATGGTATAAGTGGCAATTCACACATAATAATTTAATATTTTCATCCAGAATTTCGCCGCTGGATTTGTAAGTCTGTTACATCATTATCTTTAAAACATTGAGGGAATAATTTTATGTGGACTAGATTTATTTAAAAAAAGTATAACTGATCTCTGATGAATGACTGTCCCATACACTTAAGTTAGTTTAATTTTAGTATTAGCTTAATTTGATTTAAAGATATATCTAGCTGTGGTATTAGTTATATCCGTGAAACTAGTGATAATATTTTTAAAAGTATTATTGAATATGCTTACTCCAACTTAGCGTTTGTTAAGTTCAGGAGTATAAAATTAAGCTTAGGGTTTTCACTATAAACATAGTTCTGTGTGTTATTCTGATTAGTAGATGACACAATAATGTTATTAATTAGTCCAAATAATTATATAAAATCTTAGTGCGGTATTGGCACTGTTTGTATTCTACTACATTTATAAACATTTCTTCTCATTATTAAGAAATCAAATTGTTATTATTTCAAAAGTTTGTTTGTTTGTTTTACTTTTATATGAAAATATATTATTGTCTTGGGTTCCAAGTTCACAAAGTCTTAAATTTTAAAGTTAATGAATCTTCAATTCAGAAATTTACAAGTATATTCTGAGTTAATTAAATATAGTTGATATTGTCTTGAAAATTAACAAGCTATGTTAAAGTAAATGATTCTCATATTGAATCACAAATACAGGTAATTGCATTATAGCAGATACCTAATTAAATACTTAGTTAAAAGTTTATTTTTTTAAATTATCAGTATATCTTTTCAGACTAAAGATTATGCAATATCAGTTTAACAATATTAGTACTTTAGAAGAATAATTTAATTAATATTATTTTAAATCTGCACATTATCTTATATTCACTGCACATAATCTATCATCATCTTAAATCTCATATATTTAAAGTATTCTAATCCATTTGTATTTGAGGTCTTTAGTGGTTGTCTGTGAGTATGGAATACATTAAATGTATCCTTGCTCTTTTCTCTGCTCAAGTGATATCTTAGATAATAGGCCATTATTAGTTTAAATTTAAATTGATTCACTAAATTTTGTGAATTAATATTCGTTTTGTTTATTATTTTAAGATTGAACATATTATAATTATTTTATGGTCAGCTAAGATGTCACTTATTTATTTATTAATCACAGTAATTCTTTTAGGCAATTTAACTTAAACTGTAATTTTGCACAAGAGTTTTAGTTTTAAAATCCCTGAGGTTATTTACTCTTGTTGTTTTAATAGTTTTAACAAGGCTGTAAACCTTAGCAATGAGCGTCTGAAAAAATCGTCACTAGGGACCTCTGTAGGTCTTTAAAACACATGCTTACGCTATGAAAAAGAGAAATGAAATGAGATGATAGAAAGATATGAGAAAAAGGTATAAGAAGAAGATAGAATAAAGGAGAGAGAAATAAAATGAGATATGAAAAAGATATTCTTATCGAATGTTTTAAAGGGCTGAGATTATACAAAGGTATGAGAAATGACATAAAAAGGAATAGAATAAAATTGAAATGAAATGAAATAAAATATAAATTAGAGACTAAATGACTCGGCTCAGTAAAGTTACTTTAAATTTAAAGGCCAGAGATGATGATCCAGAGATGTATAATCAAGTAAAGATCAAATCCAATACTGATGAACTATAACTACTACAGCATATTGATCTTTTAATAAACCATACAAGATTATCTAAATCACTACTCAATACTTACCTTATTAGTCTTACCAATAAATCATACACTCTCTGAATAAGACCAGATCTTTTCCATATCTCATTTTATTTCTCTCTCCTTTATTCTATCTTCTTCTTATACCTCTTTCTCATATCTTTCTATCATCTCATTTCATTTCTCTTTCTCCTTTATTCCATCTTCTTCTTATATCTCTCTCCCATATCTTTCTATCATCTCAGCCATTTAAAGCATTCCATTATATATATCATTTCTATTATTATTCCCATTTCTTTTCCCTCTTAATTCTTTTCTTTTCCATCATTTATTTATCTTTACCATTATCATTATTTTTTTTCCCCTTTCTCATTTCTTTATTAGCATTATTTTTTTCTCTCTCTTTTCTCTTTCTCACATACCCTTCTTATTCTAGTAGGTTACAATTCAAGATTTATTTTTAACACCAATAAATGGGATAAATAAATGATGAGATAATCAGAAATCCACACATATTTATCAATTCAAGTGTATGACTATTATAATATCACTAATTTTAAAGACTTAATAAAAAAATGAACCCATTATAAAACATTGTGCAACACAATATTTATGTCATCTATAACATACTTTATTGTAAAGGCATAATTAAAAATGACATATGAAAATAATTTCAATTAACTACTATTATGTCATATAACAATACTAGAAAAACGATTTGAAAGGCCAATAAAATACATGGTATTCATAATAAAATCATTGAGCAAAAGAATTACTAATTAACATTTTATAAAAAAATAATACATCCTCTTAAAATATACATTCATTCATCTATACCCATTCTTTAAATAATCCCATATGAAATGTCCATATTACTTTGTCAATACAATACTGCAATTACCTTTTGAGAACTCCAATACCAATACATGATATATACAAAATACATATGAATTATTGGCAACATATTGTATGCATAAATAACAACTTAAAGATAAATTCACACCAAAAATATATTTTTTTCTTCACTTATAGACAGTTTATAAGTCCTGAAATCAATTATTCTGCATCATATTTAATATTGTTCCGGTTCAAATAATGTTTTCATTATAATTCAGAGTATTTTGTTTAAAACAGCCTTAATTTTTTCAAGATCACAAATGAATAAATAATTGTTTAATACCTGAGGCAATAAATATAATACTGGCACAATAATACAAAGTTTAAATTATGAACAATATCCTTTCTCCATCATAATGTCCATGAATTTTCCCCATTGTAATAGAGCAAACTTTAGTAAATAAATTTTGTTTTAAAATAAATGCAAAGTAAAGGTTGATTCATCCACATTATCCTTGTAAACAATATACAATTTTCTGGAATGCAGTTATTTTCACTTTTACAAATTATGAGAGCATCTCCTTGTCAAAATGGTTTATTCTAAAGTAAATAAACATAATTTAGATATCCATAATTTTTATAGTTTAAAACATTTTTAATTATCTTTTTTTAAAATATTATTCTAGTTGGGATATATTTTATTTTTTTTTATTTCCAATAATTTAGCATATCAAGATTATAATTGGCATTAATACCATAGCATCAGAGAACTCTAACGTTATAATTAGTTTAAGGTAACATCTTAATAAGTTATTCCTAAGTTTAAACATGATTCTTATATACATAATATTAGCACAATAATTTTCATTTTTATTTCAATATTAGTGCTAGGAAAATCTTCTTAATAAAACAAGATATTAAAATTTCATTATTGCATTTGTATATATTACAGTTATATGAATGGGTCACATTGGAGGAAGCCCAACAGATTGTTCTCTAGCCGTTTCTTTCTTTTAGAAAAATCAATTAAAAAGGTTCACAAGTTCTTTACTTAATTAGTTGGATGATCAATGCCCAATGAACTTGTGGTAAGTTATTTTTATAAGACAACTCATGTGATCATAAAGAAATCAATGATTAATGAATTTAGGGTATTATTAATTGATAATTAATATGTCCTTAATTATTTTTCAAGGCACATATTATAATAATAATTTTTATACTGTCTGGATTTATAGACATAAATTAATATTTCATTTAAAATTACAATTTATAATTTAGCAATAATTAAACTATTACAATAATAAAGAATTATTTAAACACATTTTTAAACAAGTAGAATTAAATATATTTTAGATAACAGTAATTTTTAACAATAATATTATATTTCAGATAGTATTAAATAGTAACTTCTTTAAAAAATGAACTTTAATTGTAATCATTTTTTTAAAACTTTTTTCTAAGTCAAAATAACCATTATACATATATGCACACAGTTGTAAGATTTAAAGTGTTAATTAGAAATGTCTAAACAAGCTATACTAACTATTTATTATAAAATATTATACAAATATTATCTAATTATTTAAAATATTGTTTTAATGTGTTTATTTACTTTACTTTTGTTATAAAAACATATTTGGTGTATAATTGTATTTGAAATGAGAGAGTGAATTATACATTAACAGAAATGCAAAATCTACAAATTTATCACATATAAAGTTACAAAATTTATTTAATTAATATTTTAAAATTGATAAAGTTTATTTAAGCCTATTTAAAGAAATAACAGTTTTGTAGCTAAATTTTAAAGTTCTAAACTATTCCCAATAATACTTGACATATAAATTGATTTATTTAAAGGAAAATAATTTTTGTTTTTTATTTATATTCACATTACACACATACATAGTTTATTAAACAAACCTTATGGTTACTATATACATATTGTAATTGTCCAGTAATCAACATGTACAGGGGAAAGACAGAGCAGGTTGCATCTAACTACCATCAAACCTAGGGTCTTTGCGTAAGATGCTTGAGACGATGTGATGAAGTACATAACCCATGATTACATCTACACTCAATAGACATGCTCAAAGTTCACCCATTAAACTCAGATGCAATTTGGGTGAGTTCATTCACATCTCTCCACTCCCTTTCAGAACAATTGCCTTAGATTTCAAACTCAGGAAAAATTCATGTTCAACTCTCTTGACAGGGATGATGAACATATGCAGCTTGATAATCAATCAATGAATTATATCACCCTAATGTGTGCATGTGCACATGTAAAATATTAGATAATAGGATTGAATGTAAACACACTAGAGAGACTTTGTCAATTAAACAAAACTTCATAATATTTATTTACAAAAACAAAGTATATAAAAACATAAAACAAATTTTCAATCAATGTAGAAAAAGTTCAAAAAATATTTACAAGTGAAAAAAGAATTATTTGGATATATTCTCCTATACTTTTAACATCATGTTCTATGATGAGCATCTACCTTATTGTTAATTAGGCAATGTAAAAATACTTATCCTTTATTTCCTATGATGAATAAACATAATATAGACATTTATATATCCAAAAGTAATGAAAACTTGAAATAAAAGGAAATATTAGAAATAGTTGTCAGTTGATAAATAATATTAAATATATTTTAAAGTAACTACTATATAATTCATTTAGGTTTTAAAATAATCTGTAAATTTTTATTAAAACAGTAATAATATTTCTAAGATGTAATTTAGTTTAGAGTTTCACTTATAAAAGAAATATTTTGGATTAAATATTCATTAATATTTTTATTGTTGTAGTTTTAAAAATAACATTTAAACAATTAATGTGAGGTCATATGTAGGTGTGAATGTGTGGGCAGGAAAGAATGACATGTAAACATAAGAATAAAAAAATAATTTAATTCCAATATTGATTAGAAAAAGCAAACAAATGTATGGATAAAGTTATTAAAGTTAAATATTTAAAAGTTAATAGAGAGGAATAGCTTTAAATTTTATCTTTAATAATATTGTGTTTATAAAAAAAATGTCTAAGAATATTATATAATATTTGTTAACAATGAATTTTTTTGCATTTGCAGCTGTGAGTTACGTGGTTTGGTATAATTAGATCGATTATGTCAGTAAATCGATTCCATAGCTGGTCTGTCAAAAATATTAAAGTGTAAATAATAATTTCATTGGTTTTCAAGCCAATTGATCAAAAGTGGGTGTATTAAAGATTATCAGATATAAATAGAAATCCAAGATTCATTCATGGGGCTTACTTATTTTTGTTTCTACACATGGAAATCCTGAAATTTTTTTTAGTACTTCAGATTTGCTCATATATAAGCGTTTGAGTCGTAGGAATAAGGGGATTCCTTTTATTCCTGCATAAATACTATATCTTGTATTGGTGAGAAAGTATTCATTTATTATTAACACTCGCAAAGTGTATGCACAATTAGCATGAAAGGCTAATATTTGAATGTAATACAATTGTTTACATTCGCTATATAAAATAAATGCTTATTTAATAAAAGTTGTAATTTTTATTTAAATATTTTATTTTTAAAAGTAAAAGTATGTTTTTAAAATATCTATTTTAAATTGTCTTGAAATAATGAATTGCTGAATTTAAAGAAGTAACCATTTTTTGATTATCAAATTTCAATTGGAACATGAGATTATAGGAAAGAAAAATGTTTGAAGGTAATTTAGTGTCTCTTATTTCATATGCATTTGATCTATTCATTTTTCTTTATTTAAAAGTAAAAGTAAAATTAAAGCATGAATTATTAATTATTTTTATGGCTAAACAATTTATTGCACTAAACTATAGTAGCTATAGGATACTTAGTTTTTATCCGATTAAATTAAAGATATACATGAGGAAGAAATTAAAAGACATTGACAATTTAAAAAAAAATAACATTATAATGAAAATGTGTCATCTTCCTCATAAATTAAAATTGACTTTAAATTTAATTCTTCATTATCAATACATGATATATATATATATATATATATATATGTGTGTGTGTGTGTGTGTGTAAATATGCTCCTAACAGAATAATGTTTCTGAGGAAAATATGTATTTTAAAATACTAATTCTCATTTATGCCCAGTAGTATGAAAACAATTTGTTTGGAGGTAAAACATTAAAAGAATCTACAAATATTAATTAGGAACTCATGTCTATCAAATATACAATAAATTGTTATATATTTGCTATTACTTATAAGTAACTTTGGGATGGTTGATCTTAGTTCATAAACCAATGAATGTCCTTAATTATAAACAAAGTCTACACTTATGTTTAAAAAGTAAAAGGAAATTTGTTTAAAAAAATAAATACCTTTTGAGATATTAAAAAAAATAATGTTTAAAAAAAGAGCTCTATTTAAAAAAAAATGTGTTTATCTAAAGGAGAATAGTGAAATTTATATAAAGCTATACATTTCTATTATTCTGCATTTGAACCCGGAATTTTAAAATGTAAAAAAAAAAATGTACTTAGCTGAAGAATTTATTTTTCCAATGCCGGTTTATGCTTATGCTATTTTATTATTTTAATATTTAGAAGTATCTTAAAAAAATGAAGGTGTTTATTTAAAGAACTATTGAACATTTTTGTCTTGGAAATCATTGCCATGTTTATAAATATTTTGACTGATGCTTGGAATTCGGATAGATAAATTAACCTGAATAAATTATCTACATATTTTTAAATGGAAAAACCATTACGAAGGTGAAATATGAACTTAAGTTACTGTATTATTATTTTTTGTTGTTTGTTTTATTGTTTTATTAAAAAAATGAAACCATAAAAATATTTATATATATTTTGTGTAACACTTTTTGCATAAATATACCAGGTAAATTAGGATTATAATTTTAAACCTTAATGGGATTATTAGAATGAGCAAATATTTTGCCATTCTTAGGTCAATTTAGTATTTTATTAAGCATTACACCAGCTAGTTTCTATTTAATAATTTCATTTATGGAGATTTAAATATCACAGTCTTAGTTTATTATAAATGGGATGTTTCACTTAGTTTTATTTTAAACCAGCCAAAGAAGGTTATCAGAAAATTTCCATTCATTTGTTTTATGAGTATTATAGTAATAGTAACTGCAAATATATTTTTATATGTGTTGAGAATTAATATTCTCGCATTTACTTTGCATTTTTTTTTAAAGTCCACTAATTACTATAATTTAGTATTGAATATTTGATTATGTGCATTGGGCCTTGCCTATAATTCTATATGCATTTAATTTTAAAGTATTTCTCATAGTAGTCACTTGACACAGTTTGCTTTGTTAGTTCAACATTGAATATACATTTTGTATTTTTACACTTTTTAGGAATAACTTGGTTAATTCAGGTGAAGTATATATCTTGATGTTAGTATTTGTTAGCCTTATAGAGTTAGGTTTAGTTAATAATTTTGAGTAAGCTTTATGGAGTAGACAAAGTCCTCCATCCTTATTGTATTGTATTTCCATGATTTGATAGTGCTTGTCCCCAAAAGATGGTTATTGTATAGTATTTTTCAGTGATGATGATCACATTTATAAGCAATGGAAATCCCATGAGAGAGGATCAAGCTTTTCTGGTGTGCTGTTCCTGTTACCAGATACACTGTAGACAAAGTCCATGTATCTTAGTTTTTATTTCAAAGTTAGGTATTTTTGAAAGCCAACACATTGTTTTCCAGCTCTGAGGAGCTTATTATTTTTATATTTTTGCCTATCATTCATGATGACTTAATGTTAATTCCACCACAGTAGGTGATGTTGCATTTGTTTTAGATTAGTGATAACAAGATATGTGTGTTTGAGGAACATTGTTTCTTCAGGTATTGATAGCTATTTTTAATGCTTACATGTATATCAATATTTGAAATGTGTTGATATGATAGTTTTATCATCCACAAGCTAACCAACAATAAGTTCTATTTATTTTTAAGTATGTTAAATATATGCATGTGGTATAAGTCGTAATTCATACATACTAATTTCAATATTTTCATCCAGAGTTTCACCACTGGATTTGGAAGTTTGTTACATTTTTTCTTTAATTTTAAAACATTGAGGATAATAGTTATATGTGGACTAAATTTATTTAAAAGAGTATAACTGATCTCTGATGAGAGAATGTCACATACATGTAATTTAGTTTACTTTTAAAATTAGCTTAGTTTGATTTAAATATATCATTAGCTATAATATTAGTTATATTATGTTAATCATAAAGGATAGTTTTGTTAAACTGTAATAATAAATTATAATCTTGTTAAAATTTAATAATAAATTATAGTCTTGTTACAAGTTGTCTTGAATCATTTTTCTTGTGTGCTAAATAAAAGTGTATTTGCATAATACTTGCAATACGTTCTTGAGTCCAAAATCATTTATGAAATCTTAAATTCAATACACCAGATAGACAATTGTAAGCAGATCAGAATATTTCAGTATATTTTAATTTAATAAAAATTATTTATGGAATTAGAAACTTCAGACCAAGACATCTTATTTTATATGTGTGTAAAATCACTTTATTCCCAAACTAGTCGCTTTTGGTTGCACATTATTTCGTACACATTTAAGTGAAGTATCTAAGTAATAAATCTTAGTGAAATTATTGTGTTGTCATGGATAATGGAAGGACACAAAAGCACCCTTGTCTTTTCATCATTCCGACTGAGATTCTGGATTAAAAGGGGCTGTATTATTCAAAATTATGCGTTGTTATTGAATATGGTTATCATCTCGTTAAATATTAGAATAGTTGATACGTGGATGAAGACACCTGGAATTTAAGTAAAGTAAATGTTTCCTATAGCCGACCAGAATGTCAGTCATATGCGACAACACAATATTGCTGAGCATTTTTCTTTAAAAATAACAGAGAACCCTGAGATTAGTGTCATTATTCTAAGGGCTCTTAAATTAAGAAAACATTCATTACGATCAATATTACAAGCATGGTATGGCTTAAGAAATTAAACGTCTAATTGTATAATAACAAAAATATTGAGATCATATTGGCAAATTAATGAATGTTTTATTTTAGTCAGTAATATTAACAATGACATGAAATCATCATCATCATTGTCGAACAGTGCAAGTACTTACAGCTCAGAGAATGTGTTTTGGATAGAGAAAGAATGTTAGTTTATTTTTTTTAATTTTATTTTATTAATGATAATTTTTTTTTTATTCTATCTCTGTCTGAACTGCATATCGCTGTAGATGAATTATTATAACTAACCTAATGTCGAGCTATATTAGGTAATATAGGGTTTGCTACCCGAATCATAGAC
This sequence comes from Epiperipatus broadwayi, assembly GCA_028023455.1. Lineage (NCBI taxonomy): Eukaryota > Metazoa > Onychophora > Udeonychophora > Euonychophora > Peripatidae > Epiperipatus > Epiperipatus broadwayi. The sequence continues at coordinate 24,010 of JAQFVV010006638.1, forward strand.
GGAAGCGTTTAGGCTTTCCGAACTCTCTTTATTGAATTCGCTCATTTATTTTAATAGAAGTCATCTTTTTATTAGGTTAGAATATATATATATTTCTTCATTGAGATTTTTTAAATATTTTTCTATATAAAAATTTTCTTTGCTTTTCTAAATTGTTTAAGAATTTATGATTAAATATATCCTATTTTTGTTTGTAAATAAATATTATGAAGTTCTATAGATTAACAAGATCTCTGTAGTTTTGTTGATCCAGCATTTATATTCAATTAAACACTTACATTTTGTAACCTATGTTTTACACATACACACACCCACATTATTGCTTAATAAGCATGGGAGAGAACATTAAATAAGGTTATATTTTATTTAATAGATAGGATATATTATTTTAGTCATTTATTAAGAGTATGCATAGATACATACCTGTTAAGAGAGTCGAATGTGAATTCTTCCTGAGTTCAAATATCTGAGGCAACGGTTTTGGAAAAGAGTGGTGAGATGTGAGATGAACTGATTTGGATTGCATGTAGATTTGATGGATTATGCTTAGGCTGGTTTATTGAAAATGGATGTAATCATGAGTCACGCGTTTCATCGTTTTATCTCTAGCATCCTACATGAAGACCCTAGGACTGACAGTAGTTAGATGCAAGCTTGCTCTCTTTCACCTATATGTGTGGATAGACCGGTTTGTTCCATGGGGCACTATCAACTTTGGGTTATGGCAGACAAGTGCACCAGCACTTTTAGATTGGAAGTAAGTTAGTATATATTATGGAAGAACTAGCTGATTGTTAGAGTTGATCTGTGTGTGTTCAAATGTATCTGTAGGCCAGAACATCCGGGTATATCACACTTTACCATTACATCTGGCACTGTCAACTGTGGGGCCATAATTTCATTACATCTGGCACCCAAAACGTGTTAGGCATGAAAATATTATAGTTGCAATGGAGGTTTAACCATTTGACAGAAATTTAAAAAAAAAAAAAATTGTTGAATATTTTTAAACTTTCCACTGGTATAACAATTTCAATTAATACTAAACCACTATTGTATATATGCCTACAACAAATAAATAAGATGCTTAAATATTAGATAAAAACATAAAACATCTAAAATTAAAAATTAGTAAAAATAAATAAATAAGTGCATTAAAGAATGAATGCGGGATCAATAAACAGAGGCTTGTAAAACAATTAAATCCAGAGTAAATTGATACTAAAGTAGAGAAGTCAGGCAATGTAAAAACTTTAATCTAGATGTGGACAGTCAAAATCAAATAAAAATTTGATATAGAAGTTAAAGTTACATATGGTATAGTTGTGGGAAAATGTAAAACCCTGAGACAATTAACTATTATAATATTTTTTATAAGTAAAAGTTATTTAAAATAATTAATGCTATTAAGAAATAGAAAAAAAAATTGTTAAGTATGGAGACAGAAGTTTTCCAAGGAGAAGTAAGTGATATTGAAGTAGGGAAGAGTGAAGTTAATAATGTTGTGACAGGTGAGGATGAGATTAGCCATGAGGGAGGGTCTTTGCCTAGTCAGATATCTGGGGGGTCTGTAGTTGAAGGCGACTGCTTCCCACAGACATTTCAAGATGATGAAATGACCATTGAGGCCCAAGAAACTATTATTGAAATAGTTCAGTCACCTAAAATTGAAGTTGTCCAAGCTATGAAAGATACCACCATCACATTGGCACAATTGGCTCAGATTATCGCAAGTTTGAACATTACAATGAAGAATATGGACACTAAAATGGAGAATATGAAGTTTGATATGAAGGCTGACAGTGATGATATGAAGGCTAAGATGGAGAATATGAAGTTTGATATGAAAGCTGACAGTGATGATATGAAGGCTAAAATGGAGAATATGAAGTTTGATATGAAGGCTGACAGTGATGATATGAAGGCTAAAATGGAGAATATGAAGTTTGATATGAAAGCTGACAGTGATGATATGAAGGCTAAAATGGAGAATATGAAGTTTGATATGAAAGCTGACAGTGATGATATGAAGGCTAAAATGGAGAATATGAAGTTTGATATGAAAGCTGACAGTGATGATAAGAAGGCTAAAATGGAGAATATGAAGTTTGATATGAAGGCTGACAGTGATGATATGAAGGCTAAAATGGAGAATATGAAGTTTGATATGAAGGCTGACAATGATGATATAAAGGATAAAATGGAGAATATGAAGTTTGATATGAAGGCTGACAGTGATGATATGAAGGCTAAAATGAAGAATATGAAGTTTGATATAGAGAGTAGTATGAAGTCTGAAATGAGTAATATGAAACTTGATATAAAGGGTATGAATGAAAGTATGAACTAATTGAAGGCTAATATGGTTACTAAAGACGGAGTAGAAAAATTAAAAGCTAATGTAGATGGCATAGAAGTTAGGATGGGAGATATGGCAACCAAGACTGATGTTGTTAATATGGAATTAAAAATGGACATAGGGATGAAGGAGAGCGTGAATATTATGCAAACAGTTTTAAGAGAAGAAATTAAAGATGTAGAAACAAAATTGTCACAAGAAAATGAAACAACTGTCTATATGTTTGACAAGTGTTCAGAATAGTAGTGTTGAGTTGAAACAAGAAATAGGGGAAATGAGAAAAGAAGTTGAGGAGAAAGATATGCAATGTAGACAATGTTTGGAGAAATTTAAACATTGTGTCACCAGTCAGCTAACCATTAAATACCAAAAAGTCTGTCAAAGTCAAGAGTCCTTTAAAAAGGATATTTGTGAGAGTCAAAGGAAGCACGCAGATGAAATGCATGAAGAAATGAAGGCTACCCATGTTATTTTAGACCAGTTCACCACTAAGCAAAACATGGAGATAGAAGGATGCTGTAAAACTATAGAGACACATAGGAAAACTACGGAAAGTTTAAGTTGTGATCTAAAACATTTAGATGAAGCTCTTAACCGAAGGCTGGAAGGAATTGAATTACAAGTGTCACAAAATACCCAGATGATAAGGACACAGAAAGCTGATATAGACCTGAGGGCACAAGACAGACAAGGAGAAAGGGATGAAGCAGAAGTTCACTGGGAAACTTATACCAAGGATATCAGTCAGACACAAGAACCATGTTTGGAGCCTAATGCACCATGCCAAATGACACGAGGGATATCTGAACATGTCTCAAGGCAACTTGGATGTGCAACAGTTAACACCTCATGTGAAGCTTTCTGAACCAAATAAATCACATGGCCACTTGATGCAAGTTAGTGTGATTAATCAGTTTGTGAAACTTAAAATTTTCAAGGGATTGGCCACTGAAGCCCCCATGGAACACTTGAGGAGCTTAAAATTATATTTTACAGTTAATCCAAATCTGACAGAGGTGGAGAAAATCATCATTGCATATAGCCATCTACAAGGAGATGCCCTAATGTGGTGGGAGTCTTTGTTCCAAACCCCATCTACCTTTGATGAATACCAAGCATTAATAGTGAAAAGCTTCTGGAACAGGGACAAACAAGAAGCATTGCTATATCAGCTGTTCCACGAAAAGTATAAACCGACACTGGGGGAAACATTAACAAAATTCTTCAGACGTCAAGTATCTAAACTGAGAACCATAAACACATATCATTTGACTGAGGGAGAGATCATCCGAATCATTAGGAGGAATTTACCCTTAAAGATAGAACAGTCCCTTCTTTGCATGAATGCTAAAAGCATCGAGCAGATAGGTGAACTGTTGAATAATATTGATGTGAACAACAGCGGCATACCTAATCAGATTCCTGAAAAGAGAAAAGAGGACCCTACAATAAATGCTATGTATTATAAAAGGAGTAAAAATAATAATAACCCCAACCACTGGAAGGGTAAATCACCACAACAAATTCCTTCTCACCCTCAATTATCTAACCAGAATCAGAAAAGGGATGATAGAGCTAAAATAAACCATAATGACATCCCAGAAGAATATAATAAACCGGGGTGTAATAATTACTCCCTCAAAATTCAAAAGAAACCAAACTAAAGGGGGACTTGAGGTTATGTTCCTCACCTCAAGAAACTGGAAAAGCACTGGGGAACACAAGGCCAGAAAGAGATTGGGAAATCACTAATCTAATGTGTTAATGGGAGGATAGAACACCCAATTATGCGGTGCAATGCTGTCCCATGATAGAGATGCTGTTTGAGGATTTGCCAGTTAAGGCATTTTTAGACTCTGGTAGCCAGATATCAGTGGTGTCAGATGCATTTTACAATAAAGTTCTGACCAGTAATCCCAACATCCAGACCCTGCCACTGAAGTCAATACAAGTTACCATGGCTAATAATAGAAAAGCCAACCTAATGCAAAAACAAATCTGGGTCGAAATCAAGATTGGCCAAACAGCATTCTATCATGTTTTCCTTATCCTGAATGGCTTGATACATGATGTCATTCTAGGAGCAGACTTTCTCCACATGAACCATTGTGTCATTGATTTCTCTGATAAAATAGTTAAGGTAAGTGATGAGATTCTGGAAATGACATTGTACCCAAGATATGACCTACCTGAAGTTGATTGCATGATATCTATGATCTCAGATGCATTGATTGAGAGTAAAATCACAGACTCCAATTTACTTGGAAGTGAGGTGAAAGAAAAATTACGATCTGTCATTATTGAATTTGGCCCTATTTTCTCCGAAATACCCGGAATAATAGAGGGTTACCAGCAGAGAATAAAACTAATCCATGACCAACCCTTTCAATCCAGGTCGTACCCTATTCCATACCAGTATCGTGAAGAGATATCTAGGCAGCTTAATAAAATGCTAGATTGGGGAATTATTTCCAAATGTTCTTCACCATATTGTAATCCAGTAGTAACGGTGAAGAAGAAAGATGGGTCGATGAGATTTTGTTTGGATGCTCGTCAACTAAACAAAATTACAGTTCCTGACTGGAACATTCCATCACCCATCCACGATTTATTCATAAGGTTTGGAAATAAGAAAGTATTTTCTACTTTTGATCTAACCTCCAGTTATTGGCAGATCGAGCTCCATCCAGATGATCGCCAATACACTGCCTTCCTATACGAGGGTTTTACGTACCAGTTTAATAGGATGCCATTTGGATTGATCAATAGTGGAGCTGGTTTAATACAATGCTTGGATCGAACCCTATCACCGGAGGTCAAACAGATTGCAATCATTTATGTGGATGATGTTATCATTGCATCAGCCACTATTGAAGAACATCTTCAACATCTCTATCTGTTTTTCAAAGAGTGCTATAACAAGGGGATTAAGATCAACTTCAAAAAAAGCACATTAGCATGTAGCGAAGTTGTGTTTCTTGGTCATATTGTTGGATGCAATGGGATGAGACCTCATCCTGACAAGATAAGTGCCATACAGAGCTTTCCAAAACCCACAAATAGAAAGCAAATCAGGTCATTTTTAGGGCTGTGCAACTTCTATAATCATTTCTACCAGAAGTTCTCAGACTGCATGGAACCGTTGCTGAAATTAATTCAGAAAGATGAAAGATGGAAATGGACTGAGGAGCAAGATAAGGCTTTTGAAGAGATTAAAACAGGATTTTTAAAACAAACCATGTTAGCTTTTCCTGATTTTAACAAACCGTTCATTGTCCAAACAGACAGTAGTGGTTTCGGATTGGGGGTAACGTTATCTCAAATCCAGGAGGATGGCCAACCTGGTGTCCTCTATTTTATTAGCCGGCTCCTGAAAGGTCCAAAAATCAATTATACCGTAACAGAGAAGGAAGCACTAGCAATAGTGTGGGCCTTCCAAAAGTTTCGACAGATGCTTCTTGGATCAGAGGTAATCGTGGTCACTGACCACAAAAGCCTTGAATTCCTGAATCACAGATATCTGACTAACAGTAGACTAGTCAGATGGAGTTTACTGTTACAGGAATTCAATTACAGTGTACAGTATTGTAAAGGATCCGAGAATGTGGTAGCAGATGTGCTGAGTTAAAACCCATGCAGGTCTGAACAAAATCACCTTTCAGTAGACAACGTCTACATTACTAACGTCAATCTAATGATTGATAACAATGTAGAGGATGATTTAGAAGCTTTTCCTGAAATTAAATTCACAATCCAAATTTAAAACCAATCATGGAGGCATTAAAAGAAAAGAAAGTTCTGCATGGTCCAAAATATCTTACACATTATAAGCTAGAAAATGAGGTCTTGCTTTATAAACCAGATTTAAACATTGACGAGTGGAGGGTAGTAATACCTAAGTCTCTAATAACCCCACTTATAATGTACGTTCATTGTTTATATGGTCACTATGGTGCCCATAAGACTGAACATACTCTTAAAAACTGGTTTTACTGGACCACAATGTATAGAGACATTTTGAGATCACTCCGAGATTGTCTAGTTTGCCTACATGCCAAACCAGTAAAACAGAATTATTCTAATTTGACTAAATCAATAATACCAGAAAGACCTAATAAGATTTTGGCCATAGACTATTATGGACCCCTGCCATCATTCAATAAAAAAAAAATCTATTGGTAACCTATGATCTATTCTCAAAATACGTCTCAGCTTACCCAATACCCCAGGCTAATACCAGAAACACTATCAAGGTATTAGACACCCTCCAATTCATTAGGATAGGGAGACCAAGTACCATATTGACAGATCATGATACTCCTTTCCTATCTAAAGAATGGAAAAATTGGGTGGGAAAATCACAAATCCAACATATGCTCACATCCATTAGGAATCCACAGTCCAACCCCTGTGAACGCATAATGCGGGAACTAGGATGGTTGTTCAGGACATACTTAGAGGATGAGCATAAGGGGTGTGTAAAGCATATGGAGCATGTGGTGAATTTCATCAATTGGAGTGTGAACGAATCAACTGGATTTGCACCCATTGAATTACATTTTGGTAAACCCACACCAATACTATTTGTAAAATATATACCCACTGCACAACATATAAATTCAGATCCAGAAGTGGTAAGGCAAAAAGCCCACCAACAAATGACCAGCAGAGCAAAGCAAAGAAATAAGAATAAAAAAAATAAGTATATGTTTAAAGTAGGTGATAAGGTATTAATAAATACCCCTCATGTACTAAACCTTGTGAAAATAAGTATCAAAAATTCTACTTACAATATGAAGGACCTTATACTATAATAAAACAAGCAGGTCCTAATGCTTTTTGGGTAGATGTAAAGGGAGAAATGAGAGGTACATACAATGCAAGAATATTGAAACCATATTCTGGTCAATCTATAGAATAGTATGAAATAAATAATTTCACCACCAACTAATAGTTAGCAGTAGAAATGACAATGGAGTTAAAAAAAGTGAGAGAACAAAAAAAAAGAATGTTAGGGTTGTAAAAATTAACATATTGTATTTATGAGGGTATGCTTCAGTAGACATACTGGTATACCTTAGAACTGCCCTCTTTTTTTGAGTCAATCCACGCAAGGCGATGGATACTCTAGTTCATGTAGTCCTCAAAATCCAGTAAGTCTCTAGAGAAGAGCAGGAGAGAGAGATCAGTGAACAAGAATATGCATTATCTATTATAGAGATACATAAATGGTCAGGTTCATACCATAAAATTGAACAGCAAAATATTGATATATATATATATATCGATTGCCCTAAGATCAGTTCTCACTTGGAATGATATGTACTTATTGAGAGAGGGAATGCCAGGACAGGTAGTTGAAATTGAGAGATTGAAAGAAAGGGAAGACAGTCAGTGTTGTGAATTTTCACAGATAGCAAGAGAGTTTAATATACCTAAAATGTACATGCTTAACAATCATAAGAAGATAAAATTTTGAGTTATAAGCAAAATTTTAATCTTGTGTAGGGGAGAGGAATTGTATAGGTAGCTAAAAAAATTGCTATCCAACAATATACCTAAGCCATCTGAAATAATGGAAGATTGTTTTTTTTTTTTATTTAGCAAGTAGAAAGAAAAATAAAAGGTTTTTGCTTAAACACTTTGAAAAAAAAAATAATGTTTTATATTTTTAATATTTTCTGGGCAATGTAATAACTACTTACTAAGTGGTTATTAATGATGGATAATTGACTGTAAAAAAAAAAGCCCATATATATATTAGTAATACAATTATGTTGCTAAGAAAATGCCAATCTTAATAGAAAAAAATGTACATAGTTATATATATGTGTTGATTGTTTGTGTTGTGTTAATTGGGTTGACAATGACTTAAATAAAAAAAAAAGGGGAAAAACAATAATTATAACAGTAGAGAGTGAATCAATATTTTGAATATACAGTGAGATAAAAATATTATAAATTTATTTTAGATCGTGTTGTATTATTTTTTTAATGAATCAATGTAAAAAAATATTTTAAAAGCTGAAACGCTTGTTTTCAAATAATAGAAATAGCGCCAAGATAAAAAGGAAACAATTAAAAAATCGTCTGCTTTCTTTTGGGTTGGAAAAAAAGATCGGTCAAGCTAGTTAGATCAGGAGGATTATATTTTTATATTGTTCTACAAAATAGACAATTTTTCTTAATTAATTCGACATTCGAATAAAAAAAAAGAAAAGAAATGGATACAACATTAATCTGATTTATTCGATAGAGACGTGGAAATCATTATTAATTCAATTTTTTTTAAAAAAAAAAAAAAAACGTAACCTGATGTTTGTTTAAAAGAAACTGAAAAAAAAAGAAATTAAAACAGTTAAGTTTTATTCTCTGTAAAAATATTTTATTAGACTATGAATTTATGTAAAGTTGTATATATATAGTTCAAGCATGAAATATTTTGGCTAAAGAGCATAATTGTGTCGGGGGTCGAAGCATTGTTCCTATCAACTATGACCATATAAAATATCAAGATGTGACTTTCTACAGCCTGATTGCCTGAGGAGTTGACATTTACATCGGATAAAAATCTATGGGATGAATAACACCTAACTACACACCGACTGACCACTGAAATACCTTCAGGATGCTCTGTAAATCAAACTGGAGTTCTACCAACATCTATTTAACAAAACACATCAACCGTAAGGACTTTGTATAAAGGAAAATTGTAAATTATGTTTTATTTTTTTTTCAATTTGTATTTTTTTGTTTTAATTTTTATCTCATCTTATATTTGGAAAAAGCGATTGCTAATTATACATAGAGGGAACAATCCAATATGGGAAAATATCAAGAGAATAAGGGGGGAGGGGGGGTTAGGTTGAAAAGTTTATTTTTTTTTTGTAATAAAATTTAGATTTACTTTCTACTGACAGATGTGAGATAGAAATATGCACAAACAATTAAGTGCTTTACTAGACTATTTTACGGTAAGATATTTTTTTATTATTATTATTATTTTTTTTTAAAGCCACTGATATAAATATGTATCACATGACACGACTAATTATATATATGTTACTAATATTTCTTAAGATAAATTGAATAAATGACTAACATTTTTCTTTTAAATAGTATTCTTTATCTTATGTTCTATCATATTCTGTGTTGTGTTATCATTATATTTTTTCACGATTATTATATCTGAGGTTGCAGTTAAATTTACTTTGAGCTGGCAGTCTCATTGTGAACTAATCATTTTTTTTATTACTATCATAATAGACATAGAAACTGTAAATCCATAGAGATATCCAAGTAATTTATTGGCATCATTTTTAATATATATATATTTTTCTTCATTGAGATTTTTTACATATTTTTCTATATAGAAATTTTCTTTGCTTTTCTAAATTGTTTAAGAATTTATGATTAAATATATCCTATTTTTGTTTGTAAATAAATATTATGAAGTTCTATAGATTAACAAGATCTCTGTAGTTTTGCTGATCCAACATTTAGATTCAATTAAAAACTTACATCTTATAACCTATGTTTTAAACATACACACACCCACATTATTGCTTAATAAGCATAGGAGAGAACATTAAATATGGATTATATTTTATTTAATAGATAGGATATATTATTTTAGTCATTGATTAAGAGTATGCATAGATACATACCTGTTAAGAGAGTCGAATGCGAATTCTTCCTGAGTTCGAATATCTGAGGCAACGGTTTTGGAAAAGAGTGGTGAGATGTGAGATGAACTGATTTGGATTGCATGTAGATTTGATGGATTATGCTTAGGCTGGTTTATTGAAAATGGATGTAATCATGAGTCACGTGTTTCATCGTTTTATCTCCAGCATCCTACATGAAGACCCTAGGACTGTCAGTAGTTAGATGCGAGCTTGCTCTCTTTCACCTATATGTGTGGATGGACCGGTTTGTTCCATGGGACACTATCAACTTTGGGTTATGGCAGACAAGTGCACCAGCACTTTTAGATTGGAAGTAAGTTAGTATATATTATGGAAGAACTAGCTGATTGTTAGAGTTGATCTGTGTGTGTTCAAATGTATCTGTAGGCCAGAACATCCGGGTATATCACACTTTACCGTTACAATATATATATATAGAGAGAGAGGGAGAGAGAGAAAGAATACAATTATTTATTATTTGTGATATTGGCTATATAACCTATCCCTGTCATTAAAATTTTAATTAAGTAAACAGTTCTCATATCTTTGTTTAGCTTTTAAAAAAAAATCATAATACTTTTTTTTTAATTTATAAGTTATTGGAAATTTATCTGATCATTCAGATTATATGAAAATCTTCTGTTTGCTTCCTTAATTTTCCAAATGGAAAATAAAAAAAATTGACATTTGTGGAAATGCTGATTTAGACCGTGTCCATTTTGTAAAAAAAAAATGTTATTAAAATAACTGCTTCAACAAAGTTGACTTTTCATGTCAAACACACGCTTTTAAAGAAGGAGACATATTTTTTTTTCTTTGTATACCCAGTGTCATTTCTATTGTTTATTCACAGTGGGTGCCTAATGTTGTGTTATATAAATATTGTGATTATCAATTCATTTAAAAAAATTATAATAATATTAATAATATTATTATCCACTTCTTATATTTGATTGCTTATTACAATACTTGACCTTTTCTCCATTGTTATGACTGTTTTTTCATAGTTCAAGTCATTGTCTACATTTATTATAGATACACCAGATCATCAAGACAATACAATCGTTATTATATATATATAAGTTTGTATGATTTTTCCCAGTGTTTATATTTCTTGATTAAACGCCAAAATTAATTATATATATATAATTTCATGGTAAATAACCTAGCATTTCCACTATTTAATATACAATTAGTACATTGTCATAACGATTTATACATTTATATTTTTAAGAGTGTTCTATCAAAACTTATTATTTACTTTATATTAACAACTTAATTAAAAAATAACATTCCAATATTTTAGGTGGCTAAGGGTTGTGTGGGTGCGATTTTAAGGTACCTTACAATATAGATAGATAGATAGATATCCAATGTTTTATGTATATATATATACATAAAACACTATTTCTACCAACCAAGAGAACAAGCTGAATTTAAAAGTGGTTTTAGTACAGTAGATCATATCCAGGTATTGAGAGAAGTTATAGAAATGTCAAATGAATATGAATTGCCATTATGCTTAGGATTTGTAGATTATGAAAAGGCATTTGATTCTATAAACATTTCTTCAGTGATTAAAGTATTGAATCATCAAGGTGTAGATCTAGGATATTTTCATATTTTAAAGATTATTTATAAAAATGCAATGGCAACAATTAGATTGCATAATGATAGTCAGAAAATCAACATTGAAAAAGGTGTAAGACAGGGTTACTTCATAGCAGTGCTACAAGAAATATTTTGGGGCTTAAAATGGGAAGCTATAGGAGTGAAAGTTAATGGATATTATTTAAGTCATTTAGATTTTGCACATGATATGTTTTTGTAAATAATGCTTTAGATTTACAGGGAATGTTGCAGGAGTTATCAGATGAAAGTAGGACTAAAAATAAATGTTAAAAAGACTAAAGTAATGTTTAATAGATTTTCTCAAAATATGAAAATAATGATTGATTATAATGAGTTAGAAGAAGTTAACAGTTACAAATACCTTGGTTAGATTATTAATACAGATGGAAACATAATGGATGAAATTAATCATAGAATTAAATTTGATTGGATTGCTTTTGGTAGAAATAACTTGATACTGAAAGGAAATATGCCTATGTGTTTGAAAAGAAAGGTTTTTAATAAATGTGTTTTGCCAGTTCTTATTTAAAGATCTGAGACTTGGACACTTAATAGAAGAACAATACAGAGACTTCAGACCATTCAAAGAAGTGTGGAGAGATGCATGTTGGGAGTAACAAGAAGAGATCAAAAATGCAATGTATGGGTAAGAGACAAACAGGTGTTACTGACCTCATTGAGAAAAATAAAAGATTGAAGGGGAGTTGGGCTGGACATATTGCTAAAAGAGATGATAATAGATGGACAATTGAAATTTTAAACTGGATTCCAAGAGATTGTAAAGAGACCACATGTGAGATGGATGAATGAAATAAGAAAGTGTGCAGGGATGATGTGGAAAAAAAAACCAAAAATAAAAAAAGATGGACTGAATTTGGAAAGACCTTCATTTTGCAGTCGACTGATAATGGTTGATGATGATGATGATGATGATATATGAATTGGAATCATTCCTTATAGCAAGATAAAAATTCAAATATTATATATATGTAATAACAAATAAAATAATGACTATAATGATGAATAACTATTATAAACAATCTTTCAATTGATAGAAGTATTTCCTGTTAATTACTTAACTTCTTCAACTGTCATTAAATTAAAAAAAGCATAATGGAGGCAAATGTCATCAACTCAAATTCCAGGATTTTCAAATTTTGATGTTAGCAGTTTGTCTATTAATTATATTTATTTTATTTCTATTTAAGAAAATTGCTTCCTTAATTATTTGGTTATTATTGTTTCTCAGTTTGTGAAGAATTTTAACATTTTCAAGCTCAAACTTAAATTTATATTTATATAACCATTCATAATCCAAGAAAACTAAAGCAGTCATTAAATCATTATTATTTTTCATGCTTAATATTATCTGTATACTGAAACTCAATCACCTATGATAACATACATCTACAAAAAACTTGATAAACAACAGTACTATTTGCCTGACAGATATGAAACTTTTAGAATTATTCACTAATTTATTAACATTATTTGTAACACAAAATGAAACATCTCCTTATATATATCCTGAAAAATTCCATTTGATAATTTGAAATACATGGAATATATATATATATATCCATTTTTAATTAGCACTAATCAGTTCCTTTAAAGCATTATAATTCCTTTTTAAATTATCATAAAGTATATAAATCTATTCAACCTTATAATTAAGTTTCTTTCCAAATATTTCAACATTTTCTTAATTTATCACTTTGGTAACAATATAATTTTTCATACAAAAAAGATCTAAAATGTGTCATCTTATGCATAATTAGTATTTTTTATTTATGGTTTATATATCCTCTTTTTTGTATTAGTTTGATTACTAATTTATAACTTAACATATTATTATCTTTTGTAACATACAAATCGTAATGTTTAATATTTTGTCACCGTTCTTTTTCAATAATCCATTTCAAGTAATTCAAATTGCTTTATTCCTCTACAAGCAAATTTCTAAGATCGGTATGTCCACAAACAAAAACATCATCCTCATATCTTTAGTAAATTTTAATATTTTTAAAAGTAAATACATCTAACATTTTATTTTTTCATATGTATACAAAAAAAATTGCAAACTTATGCAATAACAGGGAGACGTATAGTCCCACCTTTAGACGTTTTATAATATCAACTTTCAAAAGAAGCAATGATGTTACAAAATTTTTAAATAACAATAACAAATTTTATAAATACGTGCAAACCCCTTTACCTTTTAATCCACGTTCGATATTTTTTTTTATAAAATCTACTCCACAATAGAACCATACATTTTTATAACATCTAATGGAACAACAACACCATTCTCATCAATCACTATATTTTTAATTTTATCTACAAAAGATCAAGCAATAATATTTTATGCTAAACTTTTGTAACCGCTTGCCAATATATTTAGATGTTTGGTATATAAAGAAACAACCCAAATATATCATAATACACAAAGCAAAACATTATTTATCTAATTTTATATTTGCAAAAATAACAGAACATATAGAGCATGTAGGATAAATATAATAATACAGATCATTACTTATTGTTTTATCCTTAACTTTTTATGTTATTCTCTGACAGTTCATATTATATGCTTGAATCGAAAAGAAATCATGTTTATCCATTTGTACTTTAACTTTCTTAATAAACTGACACTTTCTCATCAAACTCATCTGTAGACTTTACCTTCTTTAAAATATATCACATTATCAGTTTTAAGCTTTTGTTTAAATTCAGAAATACCTAGTTCTAAAGAATTTTCATACAAAATCATATTAAATATATGGCAATGAATTTTCTTTATAATATTGTCAATATTGTCAGTAATATCACTTTCACCACCAATCATTTCAAACAAATTTTGAACAACTGCATTCATTTCCATTTTATAATCTTCCCAAGTACTGCTAACATATTTAACACCATGACTTAATAAATAATTCTGAATCTGACAAATTAACAAAATTCATATCATTATAAGTATGTTTGTAACCATACTGAAATACTAAAAAAAGCTGTATAGATAAATAATTATATTTTCAACCATGTGCACATACAATTTGACAATTTTCTTATAAAATTATGTATAAAAATGTTAAAGCAGCTCTGATGTAAAAGAATGAGATTCCTTATAATATTTTTTCCAGAAGCATTAAAATAAATATATTTAAAGATAATCAGAAATACAAACTATTAAAAAAGAAAAATGTAATGTGATATCAAAAATATTGTTTAAATGTAAAGTAAATTATAAAAAAAAATAATAATAATAATAATTTAGCGTAACAAAAAGCTGGTTATTATTATTATTTTTAATAAGAGGACCAAATTTCATATCATAGTGCCACCAAAAGCAAGTATTTGTAATCACTGGATGCAAAATGTTTAACACATTCATTGATTACAAAGGCTTGCACTTGGTAGCACTACTATATGAAGTTTGGGACTCTTTTTAACACTGTGTAAGCATATTAAATGCTGATCATGTGATGTTTCGATAATGGTAATAATAATAGTAGTAGTAGTAGAAAAAGTAGTAATCGTAGTTATAGCAGTAGTAGTCACTAAGTGGCACTTTTCAGAGAAAGTTGATGGAAATCAGTTCTTGCTTAAGATTTTTTTCCATTGGTTTTCTTTGAAGATTTATAATGAAAAAGTATACCAGAAGAGAGAGATCCTGTTCTTCTCAAAGTTAAGCTGTGTTGAGGGCTTAAATATTTATTACTTTGATGAAAAATATGATATTTTAAAATATCTAATATTTTTAATTCTCTTAAAATTTCTAGAGTTAGTTTACATAAGGCAAATTCTTATTAAGATCTAGTTTGGACTGATAATACCCTACAGAAGCAGTGGAAGAAAACAATAGCCTGCTTGTTAAAACTGTTTCCATTATGTCTGAAACCTTATCTGATTCTTTTTCAGTAACTAAACAAATTTTAACAATCCAATATATCTGAGGCTGTAACTTATTCTATTGCAATAGCTAAGAATGTTAAACAACTTATGCTAATATTTTAAAACAAAAATCTGAACAGGATATCAACAAAATATCACATGAAAATTTATCAGAAATTTTTAATTTTCAAAATGAAGTTCAAATTCAGCAGGAAAATGCAAATTCATTGTCTATAAGTAATACAGTATACATAAATGCATGTGAAAAATTTATGCTCACAATTCCTCCAACTGTGTTTAAATCTTTACAAAAATTTAAAAGTAATAAAACCCCTATTGTGATTGTAAAAGATTATATTTCTTTAATTAAAAACTTCCCTATTGGGGGTGTTCTATGCTTATTTATTTAAAAAAAGCTATGGACAATGATTTACAAAATCTTAGAACATCCTAATAACAGATATAAAATAATAAAATATCATAATGTTGCTCAAAAACAAATATTTGAAAAACACATTCACTTGCTTAATGAAAAGATTAATATATATATATATATATATATATATATATATATATATATATATATATATATATATATATATATATATATATATATATATATATATATATATATATATATATATACCATCTAATCTGAGTGGGCATATTAGGAATTGCCATGTAGATTTTAAAGCTGAAGATCTACAGGTCTTGCTAAAAAGCTATGGAACTGTGGCCAATTTTAAATATATGTTAGAAAAAAGAACCACAGGATCAGAGTTAACAAATACTGCAATTTTTACTACATTATTAAAAAATAATATTCAAGCAACAGAGATTTTAGGGCTATTCCACCTCAGTGATTTTATTGTAAATCTAGAAACCATTTCGTTAAGAAATGCCTAACTGCTTTTGTGAGATGTGTTTACTTAAAAAGCATAATACATCAGTGCAGTGATAAACCTGTAACAATCAATGAGGATGTGCATATTCAAAATAACCTAATACTATTTAAACAGCATTAAACTGTTGCACATGCGCTTTGGATTTTAAATATAAACCTAATGGAAAAAAAAACAAAAATAGATATTATCACTACTAATAAACAATATAATAGCACACCTCCAATGAAAAACCATAGCCTTTATAATTTAAATCCAGTTGGTAAATCTGTAATAGTATTAAATAATCAATATATTATCTCCCTAGCAGGTCAGAAACAGAGCATATGAATGATACTTACCTATTTCTTACTCTGATGATGAATTCCAATTAAAGAAAGTGAAGACCACGACACAAACATCTAAAATAAAATAATATAGAGTTGTTCAAGAACTTTCACAAGCTAATGTGCATGATAAAATTAATGAACTAAATACAAAGAAAGTTATAATCTCAACAACACTGGAATAGATGCAAAAAAAACTAACCTTACAGGTAAAGCATGTAAAACATTAACTGTTATCATAATCAACACTTTATTGGACAAGGCAAAGTCAAGACACTAATCCATTGACACAGGAACAACTCTCCCATTTATTAGGAGTGGATATCCACAGAAAAATAAATAGAACCAAAAATAATATAATACCTACAATCAATCAAAATACAGAATCAGACATTAAATCATCATATAGTAATAAGGGAGGTTGTTTCTGAAAAAGCAAAATATAGTGCATTCATCCATCTAGGCTATCCAGGTAATGGATTGCTGGATTTGTGGAATTTGAATTCCCAGTAATTTTATTTGGTATTTGTTATAAAATTTGATTTATGTAAAGTATAAAAATAATGAGGTTAGGGGTGACCCATGTGAGACTGACTTTTTGGGATTGAAGGATGGATAATTTATACCATGTGAAACTCATGATTCAGAAATAGGTTGGAAATTAGATATAACAGAGTTGGAGGGATGAGGGTAATAGTAAGCAATTCAATAATTAGCTTAATTGATAGTGAATCAAAATATGTTTGTAAGTCAATTTGGACTGCAATAAGACTGTTTTTTTTTTTTTTTTTTGATCTGAGCTTAGACTTATAACATATATGAATGCTGCCTGGCTGGTAGAGGAGTGTTTTTCATACTGTAGATGTGATAATAATAGAAAGAGGTGTGGCTCAATTTAGTTCTTGATTTTTTTTCAAGTATTTTAATGGCTAATGAGCTCATGGAAATAGTGAAGCCCAGGGTGACAAAAGTTTTCAATAGTGACAAATTTGTGGTAAATTGCCTAGTTTAGAAAGTGTAATAGCTTTAGGTTTTCCAAACAGAGTACTGATGGAGTGAATACATTGCAGATCTGAAAAAAATGCAGTTATATTAGAGTGGATCATATTATATTCACTACATGCATTTATTTCATAATGAAGTGGCATAGGAACTTTTGATATATATATATATATATATATATATATATTTTAGATTTGGGGTAGTTTTAATATATATATATATATATATATATATATTAAAACTACCCCAAATCTAAAATTAAACCAGACCAGCATAAAAATAATATTAAAACACAAGCAGACTTCTCAACTGTCAAAAACTACAAAAAAACTACACAATATATATACTATTAAAAACTACCCACAAATCCATTCACTTCCCATCCACCCTTAATATTAAAAGAACTCTTAAATAAGTTAATTGCTTCAGAATAATAAATTTTCAATAATAAAGATTCTTTAATTCTTCTTTTGATTTCATTTCTCTCAAAGAAGACAACCTTAGATTCATCAAAATCAATAGTGTGATCTGTATCTTTTTCATGGACATACAAAGCAGAATGAAGAAATCTATTGTTAACTCTACTTTTATGAACCTTTATTCTTTCATTTAAAGTCAAACTACTCTGACCTATGTAAACCTTCTTACGAAATAAACAAGGAATAAAATAAACTACACCAGGAATAGTCTTTCTATCAAAAACTTCTTTTGTATTATTTAATAAATTATTCAATGTAACACCCATTTTCCAAGCAATTTTCTTATTTCCAAACAATTTACTATTTCTACCCACAATTTTATAAGAAGACAATTTAAATGGCAAAGAAATAAAATCATATTTTCTTTAACCTTTACAACCTTATAAATATTACTATTAAATAAAATACTTTTAACAAATTTATCAGAGTATCCAACACTCAAATAATCTTTATAAAATTGATATTTCTAAAACAAAGCTACCCCTCTAGAATTATTTAATTTAATATTCCTATGACAATAATTCCTTAAAGCAGCTACTTTATGAGATACAAACTGATAGCTATCAGGTTTAATTATAGATCTTAATTCTTTACTTTTAACTAAATAACTGCACAATAAACAATTAGTTTCTATATTTCTAATCTTCAAAAGATCTAAAAATTTTAACTTACCTAAATCTAACCCCTCTCCTTCTAACACAAATTTTATAGAAGGATCAAAACAATTAAACTCATTTACAAATTCCTTCAATTTATCATTTTCAACTACAAACAAAATACTCCACATATCTAATAAATAACTTTAAATATAAACAATTCTTTTTTAATAACAATTTCCTATTTCAAATAATTAATATAAACTGAACACAGCAATGGAGAAATAATGTAACCTATTATCCACCCTGCCTTAATTTTATAAAAATTACCATTATAAGTAAAATACATGGAATCTTCCAATAACAAAAGCAAATCTTTAATTACCTTAATTTTATTTTTTGATAAAGAACTTTTCTTAATCAATACAGACAAAAGAACATCAATACTGCTTACCCTATTAACAGACTGATACATATTTTCAATATCTAAACTTCCAAATACCCAATTACTTTCCATTTTAAAATTATTAATCTTATCAAAAGCCTCAAAAGAATAAGAAACTGTGTACTGATAAAAATCAACAAATTGTTCTAAAAAATTATTCAAGAATCTAGAAATACCCTCTACAACATTACCTGTAAAATCAAAAATAAATCTTAAAGGAAAACCATCTTTATGAGTTTTAATATTCACAAACATCTTAGCTGATGTAAAATCATTAGGATAGCATTTTAAATAATCTACTCTATTAAAAATTTTTAAATTAACCATTTTTTTCATAATATCTATCAATTTTCTTTTAATCAAATTACCTGGATTTTTATCTAACAACATATGTTTACCATTATTTAATTTTCTATCCATTTTCTCTTTGAATTCATCTCCTTTCATAATAACAAACCTACCAGAAATGATTACATCATTATCAATTAACCTATTTTTAAGATGTTTAATCTCAGCAGGATTAATAACAAATTTTTCTTTCCTTTTTAAACTTTTATTCAAAATCTATTGAATACCAACTTTCTATTCATCACTCAAATTACTAGATTCAATAGACGAAATTGTATCAAAAACTATATTTTTTGAATGAAATGGAACAAAATTAGGGCCTTTACCAAGAATATCTAATTCTCTATCATTTAACTTCAAATCTGAAAGATTAACAACTCTATCCTCAGAAACCTTATTATCATACCCTTTATCACTACAATGAACTTTATTAACTTTCCCAAACAACCACTTTAATTTTCTTTCATATTTTTTTACAATAGAAATTTGACCTATTCTGTCTAAATTGTCTCATAAAAAAATTCAAAATTGAATAATTAAAATCTTGCCTCCTTTCTAAATAATATCTATTCCTTTTATATAGATAAATAAATTTATTAAACCTTACAAAAGTATCTTTTAAAAAACTATTCAATATATATGTTTGTAACTTAAAAACTAAATGTTTATTTTGAAGCAACTTTTTATTTCTACTAAAATTAATAACACAGCACCTAGGAAAAACACTAAATTCCTTACATTTTTTAAGAAAATAAATCTGCCATCGTAAACACTCTATCCTATAACTCAATTTAGACAAATTTTTAATCCTTCTAATATCATTAAATGGAAAATTATTAAAAACTAAACTCCACAAACCCATACTAAAATCCCAAATTACCAATACCCTTATAAATTAAAACCCAATAAAACCTACACACACTTATGTATATATAACTAAATAAACACAAATATACTCTTTCAACCCAAACTCAAACAACAAACATAATATACATAAATGACATTCAAATATATCAATAATTAAAAACATATATATCAATAATAAAATGTCAATAATAAATCTCAATAATAAAATATCAATAATAAAAAAAAATATTTACACTACATCAGCAAAACTACTCTTAAACGCAAAAAACTCATTAAAATGTAAACATTACAAGCATAAAGCTAAACTAGTCAATATAAAATCAAAACTACCCCAAATCTAAATATAAACCAGACCAGTGTAAAAATAATATTAAAACAACCTAAGGTTTCACTGCTACAAGCAGACTTCTCAAGTGTAAAGAAGTACAAAAAAACTACACAATATATATATATATATATACTATTAAAAACTACCCACAAATCAATTCACTTCCCATCCACCCTTAATATTAAAAGAACTCTTAAATAAGTTAATTGCTTCAGAATAATAAATTTTCAAAAATAAAGACTCTTTAATTCTTCTTTTGATTTCATTTCTCTCAAAGAAGACAACCTTAGCTTCATCAAAATCAATAGCGTGGCCTGTATCTTTTTCATGGACATAAAAGCAGAACTAAGATATCTATTTTTAACTTTACTTTTATGAACCTTTATTCTTTCATTTAAACTCAAAGTACTCTGACCTATGTAAACCTTCTTACAAATAAACAATAAATAAAATATACTACACCAGGAATAGTCTTTTTATCAAAAACTTTTTTTGTATTATTTAATAAATTATTCAATGTAACACCCCTTTTCCAAGCAATTTCTAATTTCCAAACACTTTACTATTTCTACACACAATTTTATAAGAAGACAATTTAAATGGCAAAGAAATAAAATCATATTTTTCTTTAACCTTTACATCCTTACAAATATTACTTATGTTGTGTTTTAATATTATTTTTATGGTGGTCTGGTTTAATTTTAGATTTGGGGTAGTTTTGATTTTATATTGACTAGTTTAGCTTTATGCTTGTAATGTTTATATATATACATATTGTGCCCTTTTGTATGGGTCACCATCTAATTTTTGTGCTAATCTATTAAAAATTTTAAATTTAAGATATATTTGAATATGTGATGTTAATTTTGCTTATGGTAATATTTCAAAGGGTCTAATTAAAGCAATCTATGAATATTTGATATGTGAAATTGTGCTGATATAGAGAGAGACATTTTAAATGATGATGATTATAATATATAGTTGGGAAAAATGGCCATAATCAATACTGCATTAATAGATTTAATAAATAAATATTTAAAGCTAAAGTATTTAAAAAGACAAGTTAAAATTAAATGCATATGTTTATTATTGATAAAATAATATTATAAAAGAATATAAATATTTTAATTATTGAAAGTACTTAAATAAAAGACTAATATTTGATTTTAATAATATTGGATAATTATTTTAAAATCTATTATAATATCTTATTTATTTAAAAAATATTTATTTTAAAAAATGCAATTGTTAGTTTATTTTTAGACGATGACAAGCGTTTCTTGTGTTGTAAAGAACAGATGTTAGTTAAATATACACACACATGCATGGAAGTTGTTTAGTAAAGTTGCAGAACTATTTTAAAAATCATGTTATAAAATTTATAAATAATACGTGAACTATCACGAGATAAAAATAAAGATATTCAATGTAGAATATTAAATCTGATTTTAAAAGTATTGCTTTAAAAATATGACGTATAAAAAATACTTAGTTTATTTAAAAATAATCTTATAAAAGTTAAAATTAAAATCAAGTAAGATAATATACTTTTTAAAAGTGTTTAATAGATTTAAATAAACGATAAAGATTATTTTAAAAGATTTAATAATGTAATAAATATTAAATATTAAATAAGTCATTATTTATTTTTAATTTTGTGTTGTTGGTAAATATGTAAATAAGCCAACAAGTTGATTGTTTAAATGTACCAATCAAATGGGAAGTTTCTTCTGGTATAAAAGCTCAGGTCAATTGTTAGGAGAGAACTTT
Organism: Epiperipatus broadwayi; assembly: GCA_028023455.1. NCBI lineage: Eukaryota > Metazoa > Onychophora > Udeonychophora > Euonychophora > Peripatidae > Epiperipatus > Epiperipatus broadwayi. Next base: position 46,646 of record JAQFVV010006638.1, read on the forward strand.
GTGATTGAATTTTCAAGTTAATTGTGTTATTAAAAATAGCTACGTAAATTTTTATAGACGCTTTTAAAATCATTTTTCAAAATTATAAGAGTGTCTTGTAAATAAGTTATAAAAGTTTTAAATGATAGACATGCAGTGTTAACTTAATTTTTTCCCTATCGGTCATCTCTATTAAGCTCAATTTACAAGCAAATAGTCATGGGAACATCATATATAGTGAAAATATATCGGAAACTTTATACTAGAGATATGACAAACGCTGGATTAGTTCGGAAAATTACGAGATGGAGAAAAGTAGTATTTTGGATAGTATATAATTTTAAAAGCTAATTGCTATTGACTATTAGAAAATAGATATTTTAAAGAATAAAATACTTCTTTATGAAGAAAGTATTTTGCAAGCTATAAATTTAAATATATATCTTAAGTAAAGATATTATAAATAAAAGTAGTTTTATAAATACTTGCCTTATTAAGTCTTTATATTTTAAAAGACTGAATGTTGACAATTTTAAAAGGCAAATAAATTGAAAGTATAATTAGCTAAAAGTCTTAATATAATAAAATTATTATATTAAAATAGTCTAAACGCTGGTTGTTTTAGATGAAGAAGCTTATTCTTACCTGGATATTTTATTAAGAAATGCGCAAGTAGTACGTGGATGTCCAAGTCAATTTAAAATAATTAAATGATAACTTTTCATAAACTATAGACTAATTTAAAATAATAACTTTGAATAATATTCTAGAAAGAAGTAAATCAGGATCCTATACACTATTTTAATTTTATTTTATTTTCTTGTGGGGAACTTATTTTTAAAAAAAGAACGTTTTCGTTTTTCATAAACTTTTAAAAAAACACGTGATGGACCGGAAACAGGAAATGGTGTTCTAGTCAATGTGTTCCTAGGATTAAAGAACTTTATGGTGAAAAGGAGACATCGCTGGAGTTACGTAATATGAATTCTGTTATATTTATTTAATATAAAATTTAAATATTATTAATCTATTAAAATAAGATAGGTACATTTCTTTAAATAATAACTAAAAATAATATAATGATTAATTGCATAAGTTTATTTTATATTTAATACAACACATAATATTTTAAAGAATGATCGTGAGTATAAATGTGAATTATTTTATGAAGCTGTAATTCCGAAGAATATTGGAAGATGGACTGTACATTAAATCATTATTTATGGTAAAAATTGTATAATAATAATAATTTTGATGTATTTAATATGTTTTTCTTTAGATCAACCAAATGATATGTTATTGTTGAATGGATGTATGAATAATTTAAAAATACATACACATTATATTGGCAGTGACAGTTTTATTTAAATATGCATAATTTGAATTTATGATATAAATACGATGCAACATTACATAAGAAGCTTAGAAATAATTATATGATTCTTTCGTAAATAAACTTTGATATTTCTTTTATATTATAGTATTAGAATTATATTTATTATTTATAAGTAATTATTTTTATTGTAAGTTAGGAAGAAATCTCAAAGTCTATATTTTTATTTTATTTTATTGGATAAATTAAGTTAAGTTTTATGTAGAAGTTTATAGTTGAGTTGAAGATTTACCGAATATAGATGATGAAGTCTAAATAGTTTGGATAATTAGTATTTATTTAAAGTTGAAGGTTGTTTTCCCGGAATTTTAAAATAAGTTGTAGAGGATGTTTTTGTAGATAGAAGTTTATTAAGAAGGAGTAGAATAACACATAAAGTAAAGTAATAATTTTACATAAAAAAAAGAATCATAGAATTTATCTAATGTAATACTTTATGAATTTGAAATTAATGAATAATTTAAATATTATTATTTAACAGTACATATATGTAATGCATATTTAGTAAAACATGTATCATGAATTGCATTAAATGAAATATAAATTATAATCAATTATTGTTATTACATTACAAAGATACATTAGTTTCTATATTATGCTATTAGAGTAATGCTGATAGTAAAATAAACACATACTAGTACATAATGAAATAAGTAACAGTAATACTTAAGTGATATAGTAATTTAATTAGTAAAGTTTAATTGTTTACATATGCTACATAAATATTGTTTACATAAATTTTTCTGTGTAATAATTGAAGTTCACTGATATTTATTTAAAGTCTAAGTTTGAAAACATACTTCAATGTTATTAGTACAGCATTTTAAAGAATGTATAATTACTTATTAGGAGTATGAGTTAATAACAGTATAAACATATTGTAGTATTATTTTCTTATTTTATTTTATTTGTTTTCCTAATTTTGAACTGTAAATATTGTAAATAAATTCTTAGTTGAAGTTAATGTAAATAAATTTGTTTAATTTGTTTAAAAGTGTGTCGATTTCATTATTTTACACCACAGCATTTGACAACAGATAATTTGAACAAACATAATATTTGCATAATATGAAATTATTATTATTATTGAGAAATAAACACAATATTTTCTTAATATTATTTTATGAGAATTGATTGACATTAACATATAATATTACAATGGTCATAGAGTAATTATAATGCATAATATAAGAGTACAATATTATTTATTGCCACAGATTATTAAGTTGTAAGATTTTGATCTATTCTAAAATTAAGATACTATATGAAAATAAAAGATAGACATGTTATTATTATTTAATGATTGATGATATAATAGGAATAGATAAGGTTAAGTTATACCCTAAGAGTATTATTATTATTATTATTATTAAAATAAGTTAGGTGTATTTAGGTTTGATATAAAATCCCATATCATACTTATTTACATGAGTTATCATTACTTTAAGATAATTAGAAGAACCTGAGATTATTGAATTATATTTTAAAAATTAAAAGTTAAGATTTATTTATTTTATTATTATTAAAGATAGTTTATTTTATTTAAAAGCCATAAGAATGCTGTAGATGTAGTAGTAAGTTAATAAGGAGGCAATAGTATTCTTATGCCATTGAGATAATGTCTTGGGAGATATTGACTCAATGTAAATCTACTTATTGCTTTGTAACTTTACTTCACAGTCTCATGATTTTAATAAATACTTATTTAATTAGTACATAATATAGAAATATATTGATTTTGATAATTGATAATAAATTTAATTATAATATGATAATATAAAAGTATATTAAAGATAGATATGCAAATTTTAATTAAGCATAATAATTTAATTGAGTTAGTCGTATTTCAAACTATATTATACATCGAGAAGTAAGGGTACAATATATATATATATATATATATATATATATATATATATATATATATATATATATATATATATATATATATATATATATATATATATATATATATATATATATAGTGACCTTTTATTCAGGTCCCTGTATTAAATAATCCAAAATTTTAAATAATAATGATATATGTATCATGAATATCATAATTTGTGACTTTCAATAAAGACTGTTTTGGATGTACTAGGAAATTGCTTGAGTGGAGATGAGATTTTAAACCCAGTCTAGGCTCTGACTAGACTAAAACAACAATTTAAAAATATTGTTATTAATTGGGAGAATAATATATTGATATTTATTATTGTTGAATAGCAACTGAAATAAATAAATAATTAAATCAAATTTGAAAGTCTTGTAAAATGAATCATTACACTAAATTACATAAGCATATTTTGTTATGTAGTATATCTAAAGCTGTCTTGAATAATAATGGGTAGTTATTAAAAATCAAGCCAGAGGGGGTAATATTAATTATGCACAATAAAAATTATTGGCCACTTCACTCCCACAATGCATTACAAAAACAAGCTATATATTATCTGACCCAGCTGCAGAGGGGGTGACTAATTAAAAAAAACAAAAACTAAGCAACCACAGAATGTAAGTCTGATCTAAAATAAGGAAGAAAAAATAACTAAACATCAGAAAATTCTGAAATCTAATTCAGTGAAATGATCATATCTTGCTATCTACAAATGCTGGAATAGAAAATCTCAAAACCTTGCAGTCATTTAAAGACCATTCTTCCATTGATTGATAATTCTGAGAAGTTATACTGGAAGAGAAATGGAAACTTTGTGCATCATTACTGTCTCTCATAAATCTTATTTCAAACCCAGGAAAATTCAAGAGAAAGTAAGCATTTGCAATTACTTTATTTATATATTTAAAGTCTTATCTTTAAAAATAATGCACAAATTATTTATATGTTAACTAAAAAGTTGATTATGTTTAAAGTTCACCCCATTCTTATTAATCAGCCAAACAATATTATGTTTGTAAATTAAAATATCAAGAAAAATTAATAATTCGAGATAATTTTGAAAACGAATGTTATGTATGATATATATATATAAATTTAAAAGTCATTTTTGAATCATCTAATTTTAATAAAGTAAAAATAAAAATAATTGCATGATTTTATTCTCTATTGTCTGCTAATTTTTATAGTGGGAACTTATGTAATGATAAAAATAAGCAATTACCAAGTAATTAAATGGCTAAGGATATCATAGTGATAAATGGATAAAGTCCTTTGAAGATGATAATTATATAATACTTTGCTAATCAAAATGGAACAAAATAATTATTTTCTTATAAAAGTTTTCCATGCAATACGTATAGATAAGATTTTGAAAATGTTTTTTTTAAAAATGTCCTACTGTTTAAAGATTGTTACATATATATTACCACAGGAGGAAAGAACAGAAATAATAAATTATTATTTTAAAGAGAAAAAAAAACTAAAGATAATAATTGCAATAAAATAATAAAGTCATTTTTTCAAGGAAATCATCTGGATTAAAATGTAAATAAATTAATTTTAGTTACAACCCACTTGAACGTTTAAACCTTGTCTCACAATATAATAATGAATAAATCAATAAATGTATATAAAAGTTTGTTGTGAAGACAATAATAACCTATACCATATTAAGGAAAATCATCTTCAGAAAAATGGATAACGGATTTTAAATTGTGATACACTTGAAGATATGTGAATATTGCCATATTAAGTTAGCTTCAAATAGGATAATAAACATATATACACATTATATGAAATGTTTGCTCATCATAATATCACTGATTATCATTTCAACTCACCAGAATGAAATAACTTGGATGTACCGTATAAAATTTAATGGAAGGAAACATTTGTTTATTATTTTTTATTACTGCTGTGTTATGTATATTACTTAAGTAATGTGTTATTTGGGAATTTTGTTTTTTCAAACATATATGTTTATTGTGTCATGAAAAATATATATATTGAGTTAAAGAAAAATAAAAAGATGTGTAAAATATATACATCTATTATGTGTATTTTTATTTCTTGTTAGTTAGGGGAAAATACAAGATTATATATATCGTTTATCTAGAAAGAGTGAAAGAAATATTTACTTCTCTCATATTTTAAAACCAATTTTAATGTATAGTATTAAAGAGGTGAATATACAGACATTATTGTCAAAGATATACCAAAGACCCAGGTTATTTTCTTATATAAAAAAATTAATATAAGCCTTTTTCATTTTGTAATTTTGTATAGAAATGAACTTGTCCACTTTGAATACAAATGCAAGTTTGATCTTTATTGCTTAAATACATTGTGCTTTCTTTAACAAAAGTATAGTTGTCATTGTAAATAATTAATGATCATTTGATATCTATATTTTGGTCTGCCTATTAATACATTAATGGTTCTGTATTGTGATACAGAGTATGTATATCTCCACTGATCTTGTTGGTATTGTTTTACCTTGCTATAATTTTAGAATGATTAGTGATAGTTTTTAGCTGATAGGATGTTCCAATAGAATGGCATCCAATAGATTAATATTAATATTAAGCATGAGCTGATGGAGAGTCACCTATTGCTGATTTCATGAGAGGAAAGATTGGTAGAGGCTAAGTAGTAATTAATGCTTGTTAGCATAAATAATCCTAAAGAAAAGATATCCATGGTCTGAATTCTATTTTTTTTCATGATGAGGCAAAGCCTACACCTTTTTTTACCCATTGAGAGGTAGTAGAATCAGCCATATTATTATACAACTGTCATGTTGTTTTATAAAGCCTCCCTTGTTAGTATTAAATTCCTCATGATGATATAGAGTTAGTTTCTCCACCGTGTATGAAGTATAGTAGTTCAAAAATCATATAGCAAGTATAAAAGTAGGTTAGATTTAAAAACACTAATTTTGCTTTAGTGTTGGCCTAATTACAGGGTTTTATTATGTTGTGGGATCATTATCAGTTATAGACAGATCAAACTAAGATTATTGATAATGGTAGAATTTTTTAGATGTAAAAGCAAGAGATGCACATTGGCAGTGTGGATTCATAATCATTCAATAATGATTTGACAATGTATTGGTAAGATCAGTTAAGTATTCAATAATTGAGTTATGGACATAGGTAATGTTTAGTTAGATCTATGTGTATTTGACTTTTGATGTCTATTCTTACTTTAATTCACCAATTCTATTCATTTCAAATTTGAATCAGTTATTAATTGTGCAGAATATGATAATTGCCCTTATCATATTCTGATAAAATAAAGGGTTTTAGGAGAATGCAATACTTTATAATTTTTTTTAATTCTAAATTTAAACTTGGTGCATATCCTAAAGTTCTAAATATACTGTTATTTGTAATTTAAGTGCTAGTTTAGTTTCAATAAGATTTCATTATATTATTCTTTAAAATAAGCTAAACCGTAATAAGTGTAATAAGTGTAGAAGATTTTTATCAAGAATTATATAGTAATAAAGAACAAGTACCTCCTATATCTATTACATCTTCCGAATTGCCCAGAATTTTAAATGAAGAAGTGAGAAATGCAATTAAATGTATGAAAAAAGGAAAGGCTCCAGGTAATGATGGAATTATAATTGATATATTAAAAGAAGCAGGTGAAGAAACAGAAAAAATATTAGCAAAGTTATATACCAAATGTCTAAATGATAAAGATGTACCGGATGATTGGAAGAATGCAGTAATAATATTAATATTTAAAAAAGGTGATAAAGAAGATATTAGAAATTACAGACCTATCAGCCTTTTATCAGTTTTATATAAAATTTTTACCAAGATAATTACAACTCGTCTACAGAGAACCTTGGATTTTCACCAACCAAGAGAACAAGCTGGATTTAAAAGTGGTTTTAGTACAGTAGATCATATTCAAGTATTGAGAGAAGTTATAGAAAGGACAAATGAATATGAGTTGTCATTATGTTTTGGATTTGTAGATTATGAAAAGGCATTTGATTCTATACACATTTCTTCAGTGATTAAAGCATTGGATCATCAAGGTATAGATCCAGGATATTGTCATATTTTAAAGAATATTTATAAAAATGCAACAGCAACAATTAGATTACATACTGATACTGGGAAAGTCAACATTGAGAAAGGTGTAAGACAAGGTGACTCCATATCTCCAAAACTTTTTACAGCAGTGCTGCAAGAAGTATTTTGTGGATTAAAATGGGAAACTAAAGGAGTGAAAGTAAATGGAGATTATTTAAGTCATTTAGATTTCGCAGATGATGTAGTTGTTTTTGCAAATAATGCTTCCGAGCTGCAGGAAATGTTGCAGGAGTTATCAGATGAAAGTAGGAAAGTAGGACTAAAGATAAATGTTAAAAAGACTAAAGTAATGTTTAATCGATTTGCTCAAAATATGAAAATAAAGATTGGTTATGATGAATTAGAAGAAGTTAAGAGTTACAAATACCTTGGTCAGATTATTAATACAGATGGAAACATAATAGAGGAAATTAATCATAGAATTAAACTTGGTTGGAGTGCTTTTGGTAGAAATAACTTGATATTAAAAGGAAATATGCCTATGTGTTTGAAAAGAAAGGTTTTTAACAAATGTGTTTTACCAGTTCTTACTTATGGATCTGAGACTTGGACACTTAATAGAAGAGCAATACAGAGACTTCAGACCACTCAAAGAAGTATGGAGAGATGTATGTTGGGAGTAACAAGAAGAGATTGAAAATGCAATGTATGGGTAAGAGAACAAACACGTGTTACAGACCTCATTGAAAAAATTAAAAGATTGAAGTGGAGTTGGGCTGGACATATTGCTAGAAGAGATGATAATAGATGGACAATTGAAATTTTAAACTGGATTCCAAGAGATTGTAAAAGACCCAGAAGGAGACCACATGTAAGATGGATGGATGAAATAAGAAAATGTGTAGGGGTGATGTGGAGAAGAGAAGCTAAAAATCGGAGAAGATGGATTAAACTTGGAGAGACCTTCATCCTGCAGTGGATTGATAATGGTTGATAATGATGATGATGATGACATCTACATATTTGTTTAATGACCATCCTCTATAATATTATTTGTGAATGGGTTTAAACCCATTCTGTCACAATACCCCTCTTCCAAAAGCCTTCAAATACCTTTCACATATTTTGAACAGCTCCTTTTGTACAACACTATCTATTTTGCCTCATGTGTTCCTCTGCTTCTTGTTCTGGTCTGAAGTTTGGTTTCTTTGGTGGTCTCTTCCCTTCAGGTGTTTTTCTCCATTTTGGAAAAGTCTCCATTCCTGCTCTCTGCCATCTTTCCTTTTTTTACTGCTTCACAATGCCCACCCTAGTCATATGAGCTCATATCAATGGTTTTGAGCAACTCAGCAATCAATCCAATGGATGCTTTCCCTGCTCCCAAGATCATCTGATCCACTCTCATAGGCATACTATGCCTACAATGTGGAGTATATTACTCTATATCCGATTGCATGCATGTAATGTCTGCATTCTAGCCACCTAACTATAAAAAACTGTGAATAGCTATTATCACAACCTTCCTTAAACTTCTCTTGTATGATTTGATAATGTGTCAACTTCTGCCTGTTCTTGGACCAAAAGAACTCTCTCACTTTTTTTGATACTCTACAAAATTAGCTGGCTGTCAACATAGTACATCCCAGCACAATAGAGCATTGTCTGTGAAATTGCTGCAGGCAATAATTACTTTACTCTTTTCCACCATGGGATTTACACTGAAGTATTTTTTTCAAATTATGTATATGCTCAACAGGTGTCTTCCCCATTCTACCTGCAAATGGATGATTTTTTAGGAATTGGTTCACATTCCCTTACACCACTGTGTAACCTATTGCCACTGCTGGTTTTCCTGAGTGGTTTACTTGAGTGACCTTCTTCTGTTCACCCCTGCTCTCCATATCTGAGTCTTCTGTGCTTTCATCTTTCTGTTCCCCCAAATCATTTTCATCTTTAATTTTTATGTTCTGTTCCAATCTACTCATTCTCATTTTTATTTCTCCGAATCTAAATTCTAGACTTTCAAGTTTTCCCAAAATCTGCTCCAAAATATTTTCCTCAATAATAATAATACAAACAACTATCGCTTTGTTAACGTATTTCTGAAATTAATAGTGAAACACTTGTTAAAAATCATACCTAAAATATAACTTTAATCCATTTATTAGTTGGATTTCTGAAAAGTCAGCAATTGTAATCAAATTCTAAGCTTGATTTATTTGGGACAGAACAAAGATTTAATCTCACATGATTATTTTTTCAAAATTTAAATGATTATTATAAATTTGTTCACTTACTCTTAACTTATTTACTACTGAATACTCATAATTTTTCCCATTCTTCTGTACATCTCTTTGAAGTCCTCTACTTTGGATGCCATTGTAACAAAAACCCCTACTCACTATATAATAAGTTCACCTAATACACTTATGACACAGAAAACATATGTGCCTACATATGTATATTTAACTAAAACTATTTTGGCATAATTACTGTTGATCAAAATGTCTTCTGAATCCCTTATCATTAACTGTAAAGCATTCCCAACATGTATTTATGAACATCCATAGGAATTCAAGTGCCAATAATATATGAATATAAGAATTATGTGATGTGAATGTATTACCAACAAGAACCACTGTCTTAAAAAATGTGAGAGAGGTTTTTGACCATCAGCTAACTCAGTCTCATGGTTGGGTGATGTCACAGATGGGAATAGATGCAAATGGGAGTAATAGTTTTGAAATCACAAAAAAATATACAAAGAAAATATTACAATAAGATTTATAAGTTTCACTATCAAATCAGATTTTATTTAAATACTTCCAAAGACCATTATTATTGTTTTGATCTTTAAGAAAAAAACAATTCAACCCTTAACGCTTTTAAACATAATTATAATTAATACTCTGCCATTTTGATATGCATACATGCAACATTTTTTCCAATATTTTTTATTACAAATAAATCAAGTAGGGAAAGTCAATAGAAATACTTTATTCCATGTGTCCTCATATGTTCGCAAAATAAGAATTTAATAAAAAAAATTATTAACTTAATTGGATTGTCATATTCATTTATGATAAATGATTAACAATTTCTTTCTCATAAAAAATCAATACATAAAGTTCTTTACCTGAATTTCCCCAGAGAACTTGCAGAAGATTGTTTTGTTTACTTTTAAGAGTTATGATGAATGCAGGTATTAGACATAGAATTCTTTGTGCAGATTCCCAATCTTTGTATTTGTGTATGACCATTGGTTGATGACACTCTGCTTTGGTTCTGACATTGGTAATTATTTAATTACGAAACATCTTGTTATTGACAGACAAAACAGCTGAAGTTAGTCAGAATTAGGGGTTCAGATCCAATACATTATGCTCTTAGCCCAACATTTCCTTTTGATCTGCCATTATGTAAGTTTAAAATTTTAAAACTTTTAAAATTGGATTCACGATTACATTGTTAATGGCTGAAGCTCTGCAGAGACAAGATCCTGAACATTATGGGTGTCTCTCTTTTATAGTATTCTCCATTTGATCTAGGAGATTCTTTTGATCTCACTTCCTGTTTCCAATTGCTGCCTAACCAGATTTTGATTGACATGTAAAAAGCTTTTATCACTGCTTTTATTGTAAAAAAAAGAAAGAAAAAATTCATTTCTGATGGAAACTTTTAGGTTTTTAAAATATGAAATAAAATCTCATTTCTATCTTTTTGATTATCAAACCATTCACACACACATTCGTAACACGGACATATACATCGTCTCAAAATGACAGAGCCCCCCCATCTCTGTATTTATGTAACCACGCTCACATAATAAAATTAAATTTATATATACATCTACATAGACATTTAATGACCGTCCTTTATATTATTTGTGAATGGGTGCAAACCTATTCTGTCACAATATATATATATATATATATATATATATATATATATATATATATATATATATATATATATATATATATATATATATATATATATATAATCACAACAATAATAATAAATTCAAGAACAACAAACTATCATAAACAGTCTTTAAATCTGCAAAAGTACTTTTGGTTAATTTTTAAAACCTGCGTCCAGTAGATTTAAATACTGTCTATAGTAGTTTGTTATTGTTAAATTTATTATTTTTGTTGTGACTACATTTTTTTTTTATTTTAACTTATTTTCTGTATATTTAATATTTCACTAAGATATCACATTATCACCATATTCTATAATTAAAACAAGCTGTCTAAAAAGTATCAAACTTTCCATAATTAGTGTCAACAAGTGAAATTCTTAATAATCAGCTGCTGCAACAAATTTTGTGCAGAAAATCATATCGAGTACATAATCATCCAATATTATCAGTAAGGATCCTTGAAACTGAAAGCACTGCATAGAAATGTGTATAAATATAACTGGGTTCAAATCTATATAAAAGTAAAATATCTTGAATTGAAAACATTATTGTGTATTCATCTTTGCCTCATAACCACCTGTTGAAGGGTGATTGGATTCTAAAATGTAGGTACTATGTTATCAAATCCAAGTCTCCTCAACATTGAAAGCCATCAGCTAAAACTAGTTTTTTTTTTACTGAATTGTACTACTGTTTGCTATTGTAATATTCTATATTTTGCTTTATTTTATGATGGTTAATAGAATTTAATTTTTTAATTATTTTAAGAGCCAAGGACAGTATTTCGTTTTTATATTTTATTGTATTAATATATAACTTCTCTCTCATCTTCACTAATACCCACTAATATTTATGTGCCTATATGCTGCTCTGTTTTATGACTGTTGTACTCATATCAAGGTAATAAATAACATGGCCACTGGCTCAATTATTTATCTATCAAGCTTATAAGCATTTGCTTTATTATATGTGAAATTTTTTTTAAATGCTCAGAGTTACTGGTAAAAATTGAGATTTTAATGTTCACAGCATTGTGACATATCTCTAAAAATTTTCATTAAACTCATTTTGATTTATATTTTTCTAAGACACCTTCTATAAGATCTAATCATGTTGGTTTAACCAAGAGTATTACATAGGCTATCATACTTGTCTCCTTGAAATTAAAAGAGTTTCATGAGCAAAAATTTTATCTAACTTTAACTCTCATATTATAGATGGCCATAAGTTATAGCAACCTTTTCTTCTTTAATTATATTTTAGGCTACTTTATTGGAATTTCTTTTATTTGCTCTGAAAAGGTTTTTATATTTGAAATGGGTTTGCTTTTTAATATGTTTCTATTTAAAATAGGCCTGCTCTTTGTACAATTATCATATATATATATATATATATGTCCACAGATGGCGTTCTACCAAAAACACCGATCAAGCGTGTTTTGTTTACATAAACGTCAGAGTAGTATTCACTATCTCTAACTATAATTCCACTTTCAGATCATGATTTCAAGCTATTTGCTATCGTCAGTGAAAGACAGGAATAAAGAAACTAGATCTAAATACAAACTCTGAGCGTTTATGAAACAATTTCTATTCAGCTTGCAAGCGTGAATTTTTTAGACACGTAATGTCTTCAAACTCAGCATAGCAAACCAGATAGCTATATGGGTCTGATCTCAGTTCAGCATCACCCATTTAGCTATCTGGTTTGCTATGCTGAGTTTGAAGACATTACGTGTCTAAAAAATTCACGCTTGCAAGCTGAATAGAAATTGTTTCATAAACGCTCAGAGTTTGTATTTAGATCTAGTTTCTTTATTCCTGTCTTTCACTGACGATAGCAAATAGCTTGAAATCATGATCTGAAAGTGGAATTATAGTTAGAGATAGTGAATACTACTCTGACGTTTATGTAAACAAAACACGCTTGATCGGTGTTTTTGGTAGAATGCCATCTGTGGACATAAATACAAGCGTTAGCAAGCTTTTTAACTTGCATTTTTGTTTTTCATATATATATATAATAACGATTGTAAAGAATGGAGTCTTACGGTATCTACACTAAAGGGCACCACTAGGCTACTTCAACCTAGAAAATTTATAGAGTAGTTAGATACATAAGTTAAGAAATATATATATATATATTTTTTATTCCGACCATTAGCCCAATGTCACTAGCTGATGGAGTAGATGAGATTTATATTTTATAAATTCTTATCAAAAATATTTTTAATATTAAAAATAATAGAAGCCACTGCCAGTAAAATATATAAAATTTAAAATTATTTTAGTATAACTTTAATATTTTTTTTTTACAAAACATTATAACTTATTTTACTTTAGATTTGAATTTACAATTTAACTGTTTATATTTATTTTAAAAGTTCAAACAGATGACTTAAATATTTTATTAGAGTGTCGAGTATGAATAGACTACATAGATTGTATTTGAAAATAAAATATTCTATCCCTGATTTAACCTTAGGCCAAAGGTTTGCAGCCAAACCAACATCAATCCATCTGATATATCGATGCCTTCCATGCAGCATGAATACAACAGCACAAAATACAATACTGTCAGGAATGTATATCTGAACAGTATGGTTAGAAGACATTGACTCTATCCAGACAGGAATGCTACATCTATCTGGCAAGAAGAACAATAAAAAAAACTCCATAGGAAGAGACTCTGGTCTTTTTTCCAATCTATGTTCCCATTTTATAGGCAAAGGAGGGTGTGTGGCATATGATACGATCCTGCAAGTAGCAAATCTCATACTACATGTACTAATTACAGCAATATATCCAATCCATTGACCCAATCTAACTACAAAACAAATAACCTAAGATTACTTTCCCTTAAAGTAACATATATAATTTTACAAATCTATGGAGACATTCACGCCCGACTTAAATTTAGCATTTATCACAAGTTGTTTTTTTTTTTTATAAAAAAAAAAGATCATAATTAAACTTAAAAGAACAAAAAAATATTACTGGAAATGATTTACAAAAAATAATAATACATTCACTAAAATAATTATTAATAATTTAGTTTGGTCAGATAGGCAATACCATTGCTATCATTTAAACACTGGAATTTTTATATTTGATGTCCATGAATTATCTAAAGTTGTTACAGTTTTAAAAGGTCCATATTTTGTAGTTGTTTGTTATTTTGAACATGAATTCCCATGATGTTCTGAAGAGATTGGTAACCAGTTAGCTATTGGTCCTTTATGATCATTGGTATTTTATTGCTGGGCCCAGATGTCCTATGATCCGCAATATGGGGAAAACAATGTTTCATTTTTTTATAACAACTGAAGAAATTGAAAGTGTGTCTTTTAATCCTTTCATCTCCAAACTCTCTGACTTAACACATCTCTGCCGTCTCTTAATTCTCCTTCACTCACTTTTATTTCCAAACTTTTTCTTTTTATATTAATTTTGCGGATTAACTCAACATTACATCATGATGACAGTGATAGTCTTTTCATTGAGGTCTGATTCCTGAAGGGTTTCTTTTATTGGCTATTAGTTTCTATTGTTTTTCTCTTCTATCTCACCTTTTCTTATATATTTTGAAATGCCCAGGGGCTAGTTCACTTGGACTAATTAACATAATCATTTACATTTTACAATAACATTAATTAATTTATATATATTTTTGAAGATATATTTTTATCTTTAATTAAATCTTTTAAGTTCTTTTTTGTGAAAATTTAGTTTTAAAATACCTTTTTTCTTCCTTAATAAAGTTTTCTTTTAATATTTTCTTTCATCTGTGTGATTTTATATATATACAAGTTTAAGATAGAATTAATTTTCAATTTTTATGTCTTAAAAAAAGAAGTTTTTAAATGTGAACTTTTCAATGTCTAGATTTTTTAAAAAAAAAATAATAATGTAACCACATATGTGCCCGTTACATATCAGTAAACTTGCTTAAAAAAAAAAAAAAAGAAAAAAAAATATTTTACTTAGGGTTAGTAATTACGGTACATGATTAACAAAAATTTACAAAGACATTCGGTTAATAATTTTACAAAAAGACTATATACAAAAAAGAAAATGTTGACTATCACTTTCCTATGAACCATCTAAGTTTATGCCTCCTCCCCCAAGAATGCTATTTTCTCTATATTTTATTTCTAACAAACGACATGACAAGCAAATTATATAAATTATTTATTTAAGAAGGTTGCATTGAAGAAAATATTTTTCATGAGATAATGGGTTTATACGTGTATATTTGCAGCACAATTATAAATACCACCAACTTATTTATGACAGATTGAAATGCTTACATAGGGTTACACTGAAGTAAATTCCCAAAAAATACTCATTGTAAGGTACCACATTTACAATCATAAACTTATGTGGCTGTGCATACCTATACACATTTAAAAAAATGAAACAAATTAATTGCAACCTTTTGACTTTTTTTTTAAAAAATTAGTTTTAAAATTATTAATATCTTTGTTGTTTTTAATATATGTGCTATTTCTTTCTCACAGTGTTTTTATAAGATTTAAAGTATATGGTTTTATGTAAATAGATAAAAATATTTCACTTTAAAAAAGTTTGCTCATGGTATTCATGGTTTATTAAACATCATTACATGTTGGGAGTCAAATTATAATGGTCCGATGGAATCTGCACTACAGAGCACTACTAGGCTACTTGAACCTAAAAAATTATAGAATAGGTGGATATGCAATGTTAAAGATCCAACTTTTTTTATTAGACCATCAGCCCTTGTCACTAGCTCAGTGGAGACACAGCGATAATATGTATTTTTTTATAAATATTTTTAATATTAAAATAAAAAAGAGGAAGCCACTGCCAGTGATTAGCACACAAACATTTATTTATGCACATATAAATTTTGAATCCTTTTAGAATCACTTTTACTTTAAAATTTTCTATTTATAAAACATCAGAACTTTAGTTTAAAATTTATCTCACATTTTAACTTTGTTTTTAGAATTTAATTTACATTTAAACTTTTATTTTCTATGTTTGCAAAAATGAATTTAATATTTTATTAAGTGACTAGTATGAATAGACTGCATAGATTGCATTTGATAAGAAAATATTCTATCCCTGATTTAATCTTAGGCCAAAGGTTCACAGCCAAACCAACGTCAATCCTTCTGATATATCAATGCATTCAATGCAGCATAAATTTGAAAGAACAAAATACAATACTATCAGGAATGTACATCTGAACAGCATGGTTAAAAGACATTGACCCTCATCCAGACAGGAATGCTACATATGTCTGGCAAGAAGAACAATAAAAAAACTTCATAGGAAGGGACTGCGGTTCTTTTTGCTGACTTACGATCCAATTCCATAGGCAAAGGGGTGTGTGTGGCATATCATACGATCCTGAAAGTAGCAGATGTCTTACTACATCTACTAATTTCACCAATATATCCAATCCATTGATCCAATCTTACTATGAAACAAATAACCTAAGATTACCCTCCCTTAAACTAACATATATAATTTTACAAATCTATGCAGACATTCATGCCCAACTTAAATTTAGCATTTATTACAAGTTGTTTTTTTTTAAAAAAAATCATAATTAAACTTAAAAGAACAAAGAAAAAAATAAATTAATGGAAATGATTTACAAAAAAAATAATAATACATTCAATAAAATATTTTTTTATTAATTTGTTTTGGTCAGATAGGCAATACTATTGCTATCATTTAAATACTGGGAAAGTTTTATATTTAATGTTTGTGAATTATCTAAAGTTCTTACGGTTTTAAAAGGTCCATATTTTGTAATTGTTTGTAATTTTGAATGTGAATTCCTACGCCATCCTGAATATATTGGTATCCAGTTAGCCATTGGTCCTTTATAGTAGCTGGCAATTTATTGCCAGGCCCAGATGTCCTATAGTCTTCAAGATGGGGAAAAACAATGTTTCATTTTTTTATAACAACTGAAGGAATTGAAAGTGCGTTTTTCAATCCCTTCACCTCCAACTCTCTGACTTAACACATCTCTGTCTTCTCTTAATTCTCCTTCACTCACTTTTATTTTCAAACTTTTTTTATATTAATTTTGCGGATTAACTCAACATTACATCATGATGATTGTGATGGTCTTTTCATTGGGATCTGATTCCTGAGGGATTTCTTTTATTGGCTATTAGTTTCTATTGTTTTTTCTCTCCTATCTCACCTTTTCTTATATATTTTGAAATGCTCAAGGGCTACTTCATGTGGACTATTTAAAATAATCATTTACATTTTACAATAACATTAATTAATTTATATACATTCTTGAAGATATATTTTTATCTTTAATTAAATCTTTTAAGTTCTTTTTTCTGAAAATTTAGTTTTAAAATACCTTTTTTCTTTCTTAATAAAGTTTTCATTTAATAATTTCTTTCATCTGTGCAATTATATATACATAGGAGTTTAAGATAGAATTAATTTTCAATTTTTATGTCTTAAAAAATAAGTTTTTACATGCAAACTTTTCAATGTCTCAATTTTAAAAAAATAAAATAAAAAAATAATGTAACGGTGTACATGCCCATTACAATATATATATATATATATATATAGGTTTGAATCTGCTTTCAATTTGTTTTCATGATCTATAGTTTTTCTGAGCTTCCTAAAGGTTGTCATGAAATGTTAATTGCTTTTATTGTTGAATTTTTTTCTTCTTGACTTCATAAGTTTCATATTTTCCATGTATTTGTAACCTTTTTAAGCTTTCAATAATATCATATTTTCCAATTTAACTTAGCTTTCAATATTATAATTTGTATCTACTTGTATCTGTGACACACTCTTCTCCCATGCATTTCCCCCTTTTCACTGACTGTTACTTTGTCCATAATTTTTGCTTTTTTAAAAAAAAAAATTTGTCTGACTTATATTAATTACCTTTATTAAGGAGCCAATGGTGTAATGGTATTCTTTTCATTGCCTAGGATGGCTGTTTTTGGATTTGTGTGCTACCCTTCATTAAATGATCAGTAACCAATATTTGCATTCAGGAATCATATATCATTTTTCTAAAACATAATAAAAACTAATTCAAACATCTGATTTATTTATTATCTTTTTCTATTTTATTTAAATGCTTGCAAAACAACCTTGTTTAGACTCTTTATTAACTATATATTAATCTATTTTTAATTTACAATGTGCATCCTTTTCATGTTTTTATTTAATTACTTTAGCATATACATATTGTAATGGACACTCAATTCATCCCTATCACAGAGGGTATCACCACATAACTATGTATTTGTAAATTTTATTTACTGTGATCAAAATAGGAGAGAACGATGGTTTGTGCCGACTAGATTCAGGGAAGAACAAATAATCTTAAATATTATTTAAACAATTGAGAAATAAAAGCACTAAGACAAACGTCAGCCAAATTAAGTTTAAACACATTTTAAAAGTTTATTTAAGAAAAATATAAATTATAAGGTAAAAGTTTAGAATACAACAAATAAGGTTATATCAGGCATGTACCAGAAATTATAAAATTCAAAGCTCTGGCAGACAGACTATTTTTTTTAATATAGCGTTATAAAGGGAGAGAACACATTTCTTTCAACTAGGAATTCGCCAACAACACTGGTTTTCCATTTACAGGTTTGAAAACAATATGTTTTTGAAATAAATCAATGAAACCATCGCCAGCTAGTATTTCTTGGCCAGAAAATGTGTTGGAACCAGGAACATCATATTTCTGGTAGAAGCTGCCTCTCATACTACATTCAAAGCAGAAATGATTGATTTATCACAAGAACAAAAGAAAATTATGATGAATACATTGGAGTATAAATTATACAAATGGAAGGAAATTTACATATCCAGTTTAATGAAATAACAAACTTAGAATATACTCCAACATAAATGATTTCAAATTAATAAAATATTAAACCTAAGATGAAAGGAAAACTGATATATAAAACTGGCAAATCTCCAACTGAATGATTGGACAAAACTAATCTTAAAATAATAATGAAAGGTTTCACTGGGAGACATGTAAATAATAAAAAAAACAACCAGTTACATCTTCCAAAGCATTTTGAGTACAAATAAACTTATAAACCACAGTTCTGAGAACACGCTTTGATAAAATTTAAAGCCACACATAATAACAAAATAAATCTAGAAAGCAAGTATAAATACTGACCTTAATTTTTTTTATAAGTTAGTTTGTCAGAGAGTATATATGAGCAGAAAAATAGAGATATATTTAACATATAAAAATATACACTCAATAGACACTCTCTGATAAATAAAATTGAAAGCAAACTTGGAATTTTAAAACTAAGATTTGAAAACACACCGCAAAGTACAATGAAAAACAAATACAGCTAATAAATATAAGGTTAACTAATAATTAAAAATACAGATTTATGTTTAAGTTTGAGCAGAGATTTAACTAAATTATATTTATCCTGAAAAGAATAAAAGGAAATTGTTACCTTACATGCAAAGTTCATATAGAGTGTGTACTTTTATTTCAGTTCATATTTCAGGTGTTCCATTTTGATAGAGACAAGTGTCAAGACTTATTGGGGATCTGGATTATCTTAGACTTTTAAAGTATCAGTGTAGGAGAGTCGTCAGGCATAGGTCCATATTTTGGGTTATGCTAGTAAGACATGTTGATGATAACAAAACATTGAGTAGTAGATTTTGACATCCTGTAAAGCAACAAAGTCTGTTAACACTTGCAAATTTTTAAAAGGAATTAATTGTCTGTACTGCTACCAAAATGCTATAAATCTCAGAAGGCTACAAGCAAAGTGTGTAAAAGAATAATGAATCTCACTTTGAAGCAGCATGCTATCCAAGAATAAAAAACTGTGTGCCAAAATTTGCAGTGGGGAATTTATCTCTCACTACATTTCCCAAAAACACCTTTGTTGAATTCTAAAGCCCAGGGCAGGGAAAATCTCAATCTCCTGCTCAGTCTAATGATGAATTCTAAGCGGGGATTATTTTAAACAAAACAACAACACAAAATTAAATCTCCACTTTAAGAATGAACTTAGAAACAAATAAAATAAAAATGACAGGAATGTAATTAACAAGTGAAGAAAGAAAACTATTTTAAAATCAATTCTATGAAAAATAAATTAAAATGACCTATTTTAAATATAAATGAATATGTGTTTTAATACATGTACTCTTCCTAGAAAATTTTTTTTTTTTTTAACATTAGAAATTTAATGAAATTCAAAAGTTTTTTTTAATTTTTGGTGATAAAACATTGAATCATATAGCAATCTGGTTCAATATATATATATATATATATATATATATATATATATATATATATATATATATATATATATATATATATATATATAAAATAATAATTTAATAAAAAATATTTAATCAGACAACTTTTATAATAATATATTTAATTTCACCAAACTGGCCGGATTTTGTCTCTATACTGGAGCATTATTAAGATGTAACTACACTTAGTTACATTACAATTCTTTCTTTTCTACAGCAACTTCATCTACAGGTTTCATTTTACATTACAATATCAAAGATAAAACAAATCTTTTAAGCCTATTCATCACATACATTATATATATATATATATATATATATATAATGTATGTATATATATATATATATATATATATATGTGTGTGTGTGTGTGTAAATTTATAAATAAATATTTGAAAATAGAGCACTTAATTGTTTATAAAAAAATATATATATGTATAACCGTCACTTAGAAAAAAGAACAAAAGAGCACTTATTATTATTTAAAAGGGTTCAAAATACAAGACAAAATATTAAAAATAATGATAGTTTATCAGCTTCTGTTTTTATGACCATAATAAATCATGTATATATGGTTTTGATTTTAATTGTAACAATGTAAAAATATTGGAAACTGAAATAAATAATAATAAAAAGAAAATTAAGGAGGTGATGTTAATTTATAAATATAAGCAAGTTTTGATTAATAGGCAAGCAGCACACATTAAGATCACAGAATTATGGGAAGATTTACATCATGGAATTATGGGAAAACTGACATTTTAAAACTGATAGTTGACAAAGCTAAAAGTTTGTTGAAAGTGCTTCTAAGTGACGTTTATACATATATATATATATATATATTTTTTATAAACTATTAAGTACTGTATTTTCAAATATTTATTTATAAATTTACGTATATTATTTTGAAGAAATAAGACATCGATTTGTAATATTATATACATATATGGATAAAACAATAATACATAATATTTACACATATTTATACATAATACTTATCTAAATCATAATCATATATTTACATTATACAATCACGCATTTATACCTTAATATCATTCATAAATCTCCCAATCTTTTTTCCTTACATACCTATATAACAATATTTAATATTTTAAACCCAACATAATTAGAATAATAATCATCAATAAAAATATATATACACATAATTTATTTATAATTATACCAAATTTAAATTAAATCTTCCAGCTATCTAACAACACCCATTTTCCAGCCAACTTTACAGGACCTTTAACCATATTTATACATTTTGCAAAATACTACTGTATATACAAAGTTTCATAACATATCCTCTCACTATACTTTTTACATACTTAATCACCTGAATTTTTTTTTCACAACTCATCCTATGCCCAGTATTCAAAAAATGTAAATAAATCCCTGATCATATCCTTCCTCCTAATTGCCCTACATGTTCTTCACCTCTTTGTAATGCAGTCTTCTCTGTCTGACTAATATATATATATATATATATATATATATATATATATATATATATATATATATATATATATATATATATATATATATATATATATATATATATATATATATATATATATATATATATATACATATATATATATATATATATATATATATATATAATGCTACAACATTCACAAATAATTTCATACACCAACCCTGCCCTATTATTCTCATTATTATTTTCTATATTACACATCCATTTCCCTAATGATCTATAGTTTTCCATTCTATTTTACTATTATCAGGTAATTCTTTTCTTACCAATTCTTTATATACTCTATCACAATATGCAACTGAAATCCATTTATTATTTACAGTTAATTTCTTAATATTATAATATGTACTATCTTCACCTTTGTTTTTTAAAAAAATACTTATATCTTTCATTTTATATCCCATATTAATATAATTGTTTTCAACCTCCAACTTTTGCATTAAATCTACATCCTTTTCTAAGTTAACCTATCATTTTTTTCTGTAAACCCTTCATTGCTGCCATTTTTGAGACAAAAAAGAAACATTGAAAAGACAATATTATGAACAAATTTTGTTTTGAAATTTAATCATTTTTCATATATATATATATATATATATAAATATATATATATATATATATATATTTATATATATTATATATATATATATATATATATATAAGCATTTTAAAAGTATAAGCTAGTTATTATTGTTATAATTATAGTTCAATTACACAGTGCAACTATTATACTCTCTAACAAAATTCTTCTTAATTAATTGTAGTTTTAGTTATATAATTTAAACATTATCTTGATGATTTTTATGTTTGATCACTATAAACTAATAACAGTAATCAATATTTGTGTTACTAATGTTTTTCCAAATTCCACCATTTATAACTCTCAAATTCTTCTATCTATTAAATTAATATACTTCTCAATGGATGTAGAAAACACTTTGTATTAAAATGTAGAAATAAATAAACATTTATTATTTAATATTGATTTTCTTTCCCCACTTGTTTATATTTTTAATTATATTTTATATCAACATTTTATCATTGTAAAAAAAGGGCTTACAAACATAAGATGAGAGGTGGTATTAACTTTAGCATGTATTTGAAATCTTTGTCATTTTAATTTTACTTTTTTAATATATTTTGTTCTCTTATACTTTATGAGCTTTTATTTAACACAGTCTGTTTTTGTCTATCATTCTTAATGAAATCTTAAGAACTCAATTTTCACTGATAAAGTGGATATAAATTTCATAAACATTTTTATCACAAGGTCTAGTGCAGTCAATTAAAATAATATTTTAAAAAAGTATTAAACCAATTTGGAAGTATGAAAATATTTAACACTTTTATTATTATTATTATTATTATTATTATTATTATTATTATTATTATTATTATTATTATTATTATTATTATTATTATTATTATTATTATTATTATTATTATTATTATTATTATTATTATTATTATTATTATTATTATTATTATTATTATTATTATTATTATTATTATTATTATTATTATTATTATTATTATTATTACTATTATTATTATTATTATTATTATTATTATTATTATTATTATTATTATTATTATTAAACAGTTGTTAAAAAAAAGAAAGCAATTTATAATTCTCCTATATTTTGTTAACAATCTTCAAATATATTGTATTGCAATCTAAAATGATATAAAAGTCTAGGCGATCATCACAAGAGGGAGAAATATTAATTTATTTGCACTGTTCAGTTATTGGCCCATTTAAACCATAATGCACTGTAATACAAGGTATAAAATAATATAACAAAGTTTATAGGGGCTATTAAGAAAAAGAAAATCAAAGGACTTCAATTCTTACACTTATAAAATAAAGTAAAAAGAAAAGGCTGAACAGTAACAACCATCTGGATTAAATTGAATGCAATTACAGGCAAATGTGGAATTAAAAATATGGAATAAGAAACCTTGTATTATTTCATCAATTTTATAATTCCTGAAATGAATACTGGAGAAAATAAAATAACACCCATATGGATAATTATTTGTTTCAACAAATACTACTTTAAATGAAAAACAATTCCAGAAAATGTAAGCAATTACTTTTATTTTGTTTATATTAGTCAATTTTCAGATTTAAAAATGATGTGTGAATTATTTAGGTTTAAAAGACAAAGACTAAAATGTTTGGTTTACGCTCTCTTAAGTATAAAGCAGAAAAATACATTTGCTTATAAATTGTACTCTTTATAAAATATAATTTGAAATAATTTTAAAGAAAAGTGTGGAAATATAAAGTAAACTGACTAAAAAAGTCATTTTTTAAAGTCATATACTTTAATTAATTTAAAAATAAAAATGCTTGAACTTATTTCTTATTCTCATTAAAGAAGAAATCTTATCTGCCAAATGGTGTTTTAGCTCGAATTTGCTTAGTTATTGAAAATAGAAAAATTACAGATTAATGCCAAGGATATTGTATTGATAATTGCTCACAGTTGAATAAATTCTTCTTAATATTATTAAACACATATTAATTTGCTGATAGAAATGAATAGATAAATATTTATTTTTAATCTTTATTGTGTAACATGCAAATTAATAATGTTTAAAATGTTTTAAAAATGCCCAGATTATTTAAAATTATTACAGATATCACCACGGAGGGAAAAACAAAATAAACAAATCAATAAATGATTTTAAAAAGATGAGCTTGTTAATTGTAATGAACCTATGAATTCATTTTAAGGATAATTATCTACAGACAGTATGGATAAACCCTAATTTAAAAAGTTTGTTTGTAGATACTAATCAACCTATTTTTAATTGTGCTACACTTGGAAGTGTTTGAGTATTGTTTCTCTATGCTAGCATCGAACAAATTAATATATATATATATATATATATATATATATATATATATATATATATATATATATATATATATATATATATATATATATATATATATATATATATATATATTGTAACCTTCTCCTCTGATCATTGGACAATCAGGCCTACACATTTCTGGGTGCTATAATCCCAATTGCCTATCCCACTAATCTAATTAGTCCAATTTATACGTTTGGAGACCATATCTTTCTCTGTAACCTTCTTAGCTACAACTAATCTAGAATATATGCCTAAAATAAATGATAAACTAAAGGTGATTTCTTTATTAGCTAAGCTCACATGAAACTATAATCTTAAAAAAGATCACAAGGTGATTAATAATTTCTGGTCAAGCTAGCCTCAAAATCCACAAACAAGCAAACAAACAAAAAAAATTATAAAATAAATGTCATATTTGTCAAACTAATAAATAAATAATAATTAGATCGATGGAATGAGTATGAAATTAGAAGTATAAATTAGGCAATAAGTGAATGAGGATGTAAATGATTAAATGAATGATGCAAGTAAGTAATAATTAAATGAACAAATAAAATGAGTCTGAGAATGAAGATGTGTAAGAGTTAATGGATGATTAAGATGAGAATGGAATAAGAGCTAATGAATGATGAGTGAATTAGGATAATGAATTAAGACAAAAGAAAGAGAATACAGAAAGATTGAAATGACCGATGAAAGGAATGATGATAATGATAAAAGATGATGAACAAAACTCTAAATTTGATATTGAATTAAATGATAATAAGACAAATAAAATACAGATTCTAAGCTAACTAAGACCACAATATTCATCATAGAGTCAAAACCAACTATACATTTCAGACAAAAGAAGTAATAGATACTTTAAAGTTTGGTTGACCTTATATCTCACAGTGAATGTAACACAATTCCACTCTAAGTACAATAATTAACTGGATACATAGGCAATGTTTTGGTGTCATGTTTGCATTTGACTTCTGATGTCTGTCCCCATAATTAATACAATAAACCCCTTCATAGTCAATAATAATAATTGTTAATTGTGTTCAATATGATAATTGTTCTTATCAAATTCTGATAAGCAATATAGCTACAGTTTAACACACTACTTTATAACTTTGAGTTTTAGATTTAAAATTTGCACATATCCCAAAGATTTTAACACACTTTTGTTTTATAATTTAAGTGCTAATTTAGCTTAAATAAAGTTTAACTATTTTATTCTATATTATAGAATAATGATAATGATAGAGATACTATGAATATCACTGTACTCTTTTGTCTGATATAATATGTGTGTAGTCAATAGGATACCAATTATTTTCCATCCCTGATTTTATTTAATGTATTCATCTTATTTCATGCAATGTGTCTGAAATAAATTTGTAAAAGGTGTAAATAAATCTTGTTGTGTTAAAATTTTATTTAGTTGTCTGTATTCTTATTGCTCATCACCACACACACATACACATTAATATTGTTATTGCTATTGACAAATCAGCTGATTATATTGAAATGATCATCGATCAATTTAGTATAATTAACTATATGTTGGTATATCATAATAGTTTTGGTAAGCACTGTGATTTATGAGTACATCTAATGGATCATTACTTATTAATCAAAATATTATTAACCTAGAGAGCATATTATTTTAAATGGTATACTAAAAGATTAAACAATTAATATTGGTTTAATCAATCTATTTAAACCATCAGATTTATCATTCACTGATCTTGATCATATTGTTCATAATTATTTGAGAAAAGGAAGTTGGTAAGTTATTATGTTTAGTTATTGAAATATTATTTCTATTTCTTGAAGCTTAAAGTTATAATAGTTAGGAAGTTTATAAAGTTTCTGTGAATTACTAAATATTGTTTGTTAATTCGATTTTGTATTAAGAGTCATTTTGTGCATTATATTTGGGTAGTGGCAAAATCCCTCTCACTGACCCAAGTATATCTTGTATAACAATATTTAAGTTGTTTGAACCCTGAGAAGAATAAGTTAGTAATTGCAATGTAGAATTTGAATTTACGGTAAATTTTATATCTAGTTATTTATTGTAGTTGGATTTGAGTTATGTTACATTCACTGTTTTATGAAATTCAATCAAACTTTAAGGTGTAAATTGCTTCTTTTGTCTTAAATGTATAGCATGTTTTGACATTATGGCAAATATTCTGTTTTTGATAAGCTTGGAATTCTTATTTTATTTAGTTACCTTATTATCATTTAATTCAATATCAGTTTAAAGTTCTGGATATCATCTTTCATCATCATCATTCTTCTCATCTGTCATTTCAGCATTTTGTTATTTATTTATTTTTTTTCATCCTAATTCATTATCTTAAATAACTCACCATTCACTAGCTCTTATTCCATTATCATCTTAATCATCCATTAACTCTTATTCTACCATCATTTTAATCATTCATTATTCTTATACATCTTCATTCTTTTCTCTTCATTTTCAGACTCATTTCATTTTATTATTTAATTATTAATTAGTTTCATTCTCCACTTAGTCATCTACATACTAATTTACTTATTACTTAATTTATAATTTTAATTTTATATTCATTCCATAGGTAGAATTATTATTTATTTATTGGTTTGCCAGATATTAAATTTATTTTGTAACATTTTGTTTGTGGATTTTAAAGCTAGTTTGACCAGAAATCATTATCTTCATTAATCACCTTGTAATCTTCTTTAAGTTTATAATTCCATGCTAGCTTAGGCAATAAAGAAATCATCTCTTTAGTTTAACATTTATTTCAGGCGTATATTCTTGCTGATTTGGATAGGGTAAGCTACAGAAAGGTGGATTTAATTACAGGAGACATGTGGCCAGATTCGTTTATAATTCCAGCCTCTAGGGGAAGGTCACATAGTTGGATTTATTTCAAATGTGTAGGCCAATTAGTTAATTGGAGATTTAGCAGGATGTAATATAGTAATATGTGAGACAGGTTGAATAATGATTGCTAGCTAGGAAAGGTACATAGGAGGATTTGGTCACCCTAAAACATAAGGCTAGAGTAGATATATAGCTAGGGAAATTACATAGGAGGATTTAGCACCTAAAATATGCGCTCCGTTTTGTATATGATTGCTAGCCAGGAAGTTACATCGGATTTGGCAACCTAAAACGTGAGATGAGATTAGTAGATAAAGATGGAGAAGGTTACTATATATATATATATATATATATATATATATATATATATATATATATATATATATATATATATATATATATATATATATATATATATATATATATATATAGTACCATTAATGAACAAGCCTTACATGTCTATAATTTTTATTCAAAAATTAGAATAAAAATAATTTGTTAAGTGGCTTAAAGATTTATAAAAAAGGTAAAACTTTTTTTTAAAAAATAAAAACACTATGAAACCATTATTGATAAATGATTGAGGTAAATTTCGTTAAAAGAAATAATTGAGTGTTTAATAAAGAGATGTTTAATGTAGAACTTTTCAAAGATTTTTTTAAAACAAAACACAGTTTGCCAAAAGACAAAAAAACACTTTGTCATTCATAAAGTTTTATGAATTAAACAGTAATTAGAGAAGAAAGAAAATTTAACTTAGTGAATTTAAAAGGAAACTTTCATTGCTCTCTTTCCATTTATTTCAAAATGGGAGATGTGTGCATAAATAAGGTTGATTGTAAACTACATAAATAAAATGTGTGCATATTACAAAAAATAAAAATTGAAAACTAACTTTATATGAATAAAGGAAAGCTTATAATAAAATCTAAAATTCACTCAAAGATTGTTCATCTGATAAGAAAAGAATGTGAATCAGTATTATAAATTTCTACAAATATAAACAGTGGAAATAATTAAAAAGCTATATCTTATCCAAAGTTAGATTCATCTACACAAACATGCTGATTAAAAGACAATGACAAATAATTAATAAAATTTAAATAAATTAAACAAACTGATTCAGAAAAATTTAATTAACAGATAACAGCAAAGGTAACAACATAAATTTGACTGAAAATTGATGCCATCATTTTATATAGATCTTTTTACTGCAGATTCTTATTTTTCCACTCACTGCCCTATTAAGATGATGCCATGCTAAGCAGTCATTGGAGCATGAGGCCATACTACAGGTTCAGTCTCCACGAACATTGACAATCCACTCATTAGAAGTCATATATGTTTGAGAATCTGGACAACCAAGAATATATATCTGCCTGAATATAAACAATAAAGAACCATGACCAAAACTTTCACAGAACCAAAATAAATCCAGTTGATAATCTACATGTGCAGGATAAAGCAAGAAGCCATTCATCTCAGAGAGACTTTCAAAATCTTAGGTAATATAAATTTTTATTCTCATTCAGAGACTAATATTAACTTTATGAACAATAGTAGCAACAGAAATATTTGAGTGTCCTTTGATATTCAGCATATAAATGAACTACAGTATGTGCATGAATCTCCACTTCTCAGTGTATTTGCCAAATGTTTTGCAAAAGATTTCCTGGAATAATTAATATATATAGCTCAAGCATGTATACACATTTAGATGTGTATTAAATATATTATGTGATTATTAAGGGTTTAATAAAAATATATATCTATAGAAATGTTATATTATTATTGGATGTTTTATTAAGAGTGAGTGTGTGTATACTAAAATGGAAATTATATTATTATTAAAGATGAGATAAAATTAACCAATAAAGTTCTAATAACAAATTTATTTAAATCCTTTAGAATAAAATATTGTCTGCTAATTAATATTGAGTTGTTCTTTTCTAGTTATACCACTAAAATAATTAAATCTATTAAATGGGTTACCAATAATCTGTTAATTTCATTCTTGATAATTTCATGATTGAGCTGGTTGGGATAAATCGGCACTAAATTAGAAGCCGTCATGCAGTACATATTAATTACATATTGTAAGTAGCTGGCATCTGAAGTTTACTTCAAAACAAATAAAGTGCTTTGAATGACAGACACTGCATTCAGCAGACAAAAAGTTCTGAAGCTTGGAAATGTGGCTGTAAGTTTTATATTGTATAAACTGGTCTAGATACAGGTACACTTTGGGTATTATGCATCAATACCTGAGGGACCAGTGGTATGCAATACTAAATAGCTGAAGTAAATTAAAATTATAATAAATAATTTCGTAAAAGTTTACATAAAAAAGGTCAACAATTTGTTTTACATTTTTTTTATTATTAAAGAATAAAAAAAAATATTATATATATTTTTTAATTTGAAATTTCTCCCACCCGATTTAATATATATATATATATATATAATTGGATATTTGTAAATTATATCACTGCCAATGTTTGAAAGTAACCAAAAGAATATCAGCAGTCAGCTATCAAATAATTGAAAAAAAAAATTGGTATTCATATTTTTTAATTATTTTAATGTTAGCAGAGTTTTATATAAAAATAGCATATAAAAAAGTGGTACTATAATTCTTATAATTTACATATATAAATATATATTTTTTTGTATGTTGATTTACTTTACACCAGTGTCAAATTAATTATTCATACAATCTAAATTATTATTTTTTATGAATTGCCTTGTCATATAATTCCTTTTATTTTTTGCTTTATTTTATGAAGTATATATATATATATATATATATATATATATATATATATATATATATATATATATATATATATATATATATATATATATATATATATATATATATATAATTAAGATCCAACCAGTAACCACCTAAACATTCACAGCAAAATATAGTAATCAATATTTCTCACTGCTGTCAAGGCAACCTTCACACCTTTTAATAGCAAGAATGGAATCCATTCTTACTAATGGTCCATTGAATATATATGGACACTTAAAGCTTGCAACTTGACTACAGAGTATGAAATATTGATATATAGAAGTTTAAATAAACCTCTTTAAACATGAAATAAACATGTCACTGTAATGCAGACTAATAAATAGTCAATTAACATTACAAACTGCAATACTTTTAAATTGCCCATGTATTATTTAGAAATAATAACCGAAATAATGCCTAAAGCTAATCTGGGATAACGATATAATTAAGATCCAACCAGTAACCACCTAAACATTCATAGTAAAATATAGTAATCAATATTTCTCACTGCTGTCAAGGCAACCTTCACACCTTTTAATAGCAAGAATAGAATCCATTCTTACTAATGGTCCATTGAATATATATGGACACTTATATATATATATATATATATATATATATATGTATATATATATATATATATATATATATCTGGGAAGATTATCTAATATATATATATATATATATATATATATATATATATATTAGATAATCTTCCCAGAGAAGGTAGACGTGATATTTGGCAGTCACACACAGAATTTATTTTATCGTGCATAGGAGTTTCTGTAGGAATTGGTAACGTCTGGAGATTTCCATGTCAAGCATATAAAAATGGTGGTGGTAAATAAATAATTATATATATATTTATATTATATATTATATAATTATATTATATATATGAAAAGAAAGTTATTGTTAACACTAACTGAAATAATTATACAAATATATAAACCATTATACAATTACAAATATCCAGCAACACCCTCTGTTTAAAAGTCTATATCTCATAGCTATTATTGAGATATAGACTTTTAAACAGAGGGCGTTATTGGCTATTTGTAATTGTATAATGGTATATATATATATATATATATATATATGATCAATAGATGGCGTCTTTACCAAAACCGCCGAAACAAGTGTAAAATATTTTTACATAAACGCAAAAGGAGTCAGAATTAACTACCTCTTTCATTTTGCTCACCTCCAGATCAGCTGATTTCAAGCTGGTTTGCTTTCATCAAAAGGATAGAGCTATAGCTCTATATCCTTTTGATGAAAGCAAACCAGCTTGAAATCAGCTGATCTGGAGGTGAGCAAAATGAAAGAGGTAGTTAATTCTGACTCCTTTTGCGTTTATGTAAAAATATTTTACACTTGTTTCGGCGGTTTTGGTAAAGACGCCATCTATTGATCATAAATAACAAGTGATAGCAGGTTACGTGACTAACTTGTTTTTATTTTTCATATATATATATATATATATATATATATGTGTGTGTGTGTGTGTGTGTGTGTCATAATATTATGATCCGATGTCTGTATTTTTACAAAACAATATACGTAATTATATAACTGAATATTTGTAAATACAGTAACTTAATAATTAAAAAAATATTTTATCCACTAAGGAGCACTTTCAATTATCCCAGTAATCTATTTCAACTAAAGCTTTGAAATGCTAACTTTTCCACAATTCGGTGATCTTAACGTTTGCTTCTTGCCTGTTAATCAATTCATATTTATATTTGTTTATTAGCATAGCTTCTTTAATTTTTCTTTTTTTGTTATTTTTTTCAATTTGCAATATTTTTGCACTGTTAAAATTGAAGTCAAAACCATAAATACATGATTTATTATGGTCATAAAAAACAGATGCTGAAATATTATTATCTACTATGCAATTTTTTTTAAATTTCTGAACACGTTTTAATATTAGCAAGTGTTTTTAGTTCTTTTTTCTAACCTACATCTAGATTCACCTATATATGCATCACCACACCTACATATCCATTTATATATGACACAATTTTTATTTATAAACGAGGTTTTATCTTTGGAGTTATTTATTAATTTGTTTCATGTAGGAGGTGTGTAAACTGCAATGTCACATATATCTTTATAAAATTTCCTTAAGAACTTTAGTTCATAATTTGAAATATATGGTATTGATATCCATATTTTTTTATTAGCAGGAGAATCAATATTATTACTAAGATTTTTATTTTTATATTTTATATTAAAATCTCTAATAACATTATATATGTGACATTTGTAAAAAGAAAGAAGATATTCTGTGGACCTATGGAAAGAGAATTAAGGAAAAGATTAATTAAATTTTATGTGTGAAGTGTATTAATGTATGGTTGTGAGACATGGACATTGAGTAATAGAATTAAGAAACGACTGGAAGCTTTTGAGATGTGGACATGGAGAAAAATGGAAAAAATCAGTTGGGTAAATAAAATAACAAATGAAGAAGTTTTGAAAAGAGTTAATGAGGAAAGAAGATTGATTGAAAGTATCGAAGAGAGAAAGAGAAACTGGATTGGACATATACTAAGAAAAGATTATAGTTTAATGAAAGATGTTTTGGAAGGAATGGTGAGTGGAAATAAAAAGAAAGGATGGAAGAGATTAACATTATTGGATGATATACGAGATGGAAGGGGTTATGTGGAATTGAGGAAGTGGGCAAGGAAGAGAATGGAATGGAAGAATGGATGAACTGATGTAGTGACTACTCTCTGGACCTGTCTATTGGACAGACTACTATTGATGATGATGTGATTATAAATGTAGCCAACATTTAACAATTCATTTGAATATATTTCAATATTTTTGCCTTTGTCTGATGAATATTTGGAAAGACTATTATTTCTAAATAAAAAGGACTTCAAACCTGCCATTTTGTGTGACATTGGCACTTTTGATTTATATGGAATATAACCCATTTTTACTATAGGTTTAATGATAATACAGTAATCCAGCATGCATTGATTTCTAGTTATTTTAATATCAAGAAACTGAACGCACATTAAATCTTCATCTGTTTTTATCCATCTTAGGCCTTTCAAACAATTTGATTCCTTCAATAACTCATTAATTGTATTTGGTTTACCACATACAAAAACATCATCAACATATCGATAATATGCAGTAATATTTTTTGATAATATTCATTTTTCAAAATATTTTCTTCATATGTAAAAATTATAAAATTACATATTTGAGCAACAGTAGGTAATCCTATCGGCCATCCATTACACATTTTATAAAAATCCTTATTAAAAACTGCATACATATTTTTATCAATAAAATTTAATGTTTCAATTAAAAACTTTATTATTTTCGCATCAACATTTTTTAAACTTAATGCGTTGGAAATAATTTCGATAGATGCCAATCGATCAAGTGATCCATACATTTCACTAACATCTAGAGTACATATAACATCATTAACATCTATCTTAATGTTATGAATTTTATTAACAAAATCAAATGAAGAACTTATTGTATATTTAATAAAACCAAGAATTTCTTGTAGCATTTTCTCAATTAAACAACAAGTTTCATAATAAAACGCCCCTCCAAAATATAAAAATAAAAATCTTAATAATAATATTGATTCTCCTGCTAATAAAAAAATATGGATATCAATCCCATATATTTCAAATTATCAAGTAAAGTTCATAAGGAAAATTTATAAAGATATATGTGACTTTGCATTTTACACACCTCCTACATTAAACAAATTAATAAATAACTCCAAAAATAAAACCTCATTTATAAATAAAAAATGTGTCATATGTAAATGGATATGTAGGTGTGGTGATGGATATATAGGTGAATCTAAATGTACATTGGAAAAAAGAACTAAACAACACTTGCTATTATTTAAACATGTTCAGAAATGAAAAGAAAATTGCATAGTAGATCATAATATTTCAGCATCTGTTTTTTACAACCATAATAAATCATGTATTTATGGTTTTGACTTCAATTTTAACAGTGCAAAAATATTGCAAATTGAAAAAAATAACAACAAAAAAATTAAAGAAGCTATGCTAATAAACAAATATAAATATGAATTGATTAACAGGCAAGCAGCAAACGTTAAGATCATGGGATTGTGGGAAAGTTAGCATTTCAAAGCTTTAGTTGAAATAGATTACTGGGATAATCGAAAGCGCTCCTAAGTGGATAAAATATTTTTTTAATTATTAAGTTACTGTATTTACAAATATTCAGTTATATAATTACATATATATATAATTAGTTTCCAACCAGTAACCACCTAAACATTCACAGTAAATATATATATATATATATATATATATATATTTATATATATATATATATATATATATATATATAATTCTATGACTGATGTTAATAAGGAAAAAAAAATTTCATTATTTTAGACCATTAAATAAATAATTTACTGAGGATGGCTTTCAACCTGGAAAAAATGGTTATAATCATAGCATTTCTTCTTGTCAATATCAACACCAGTTGCAATAACAAGTTGAAGTGCCATGATTGTAACCATCCCCTTTTAGATCGAATGATGAGCAAATTATTTATTAACCTTATATATATATATATATATATATATATATATATATATATATATATATATATATATATATATATATATATATATATATATATATTATAACCGAATAAAAACAAATGATGAAATACATTTACTATGATAGCTAATATACAATTTATAATTAAACAATGAAAACGCTAATATAGAAATAAGAATATGGCAATTTACATATCATGCTTTTGTTAGGAATCCATTTGTAACTAATTAAATATAACACCATAGCCTATTTGCAACTATCATAAACATTAATTCTGTGATGTTAATAATGAGATAAATTAATTATCCCATTTCTCAACACACAAAATAACAAAATGAAAATTAATCACTGTCATCATTTAAGATTTAAAATATTCCAATATTGGGAAGTCATTTGAACCAATAAAATATATTTGCCATTGCCATCAGATAAACCAATATTAGCTATAGCAACTGAATAAAATTACTGTAAAATTCATGGAGTGCATTATGCTTATCTCGAATAGTAGGTTCTTTTAACAAAGAATCCTTCCCATTCCTTTTTCCATATATATATATAGATATATATATATATATATATATATATATATATATTATATGTATATATATATATATATATAACAAACTAACCAAAGGAAATACATATAAAAACAAAAAAAGACTTATAAATCCAATAAATAATATTATATTTCAACCAGAGGACTGGTTTCCATCAGAAAGAGAAAAAATACACAGTAAAATGGCGATAATCAAAAATTACAGATTTGGTAAAAGATTAAAAAATTAACAACCCCCCCCCTGATTGGTCACAAAATCTAACACAGAATATCTACCCAATCAATGACAAAATTCAAACAAAAAAAGAAAAAAAGAAAAACACTACATTCACTCCTAATCAAGCTTAAATTCTATTTAAATTAAAATAAATATTAAAATAAAAAATCCAAAATTAAAATTTAAAATATACATATGTGCATACATACAAAAATTAGACTATGCTCACATACAAAAAATAGCTGTGCTCACATTAATATTCATTAAAAACTGAAATACTTATACATTTTAATCAAAAATTATAGTTAGTGCAAAGTACAATAATTTATAATAACTAATTATTTATCTATACACCAATTAAACACAAATATTAAACATCCATATAACAAATCTTTACATAAAAAACCTCATATAAGAAAATTTTCACATAAAAAAATTACACATATAGAAATCATTTAGGAGACCAGGTAACCAGATGTAATATTTCCAGTGTTTAGATTCAATCCATGTGTTTCTAAGGTCTTGAATTTAAAAATAAAAAAACTCTCCTTTTGTTTCCTCTCCCTTGTAGAAGAAAAACCTTCCTGAAGAATCACTATTTTTAAATCATCAATTGAATGATTCAGTAAGTTACAATGTTTTGAAACCGGTCTATCTTTATTCTTATGCAAAATGTCAAATCTATGATTAGTCATTCTGACATGTAAACTATTTGCTGACTCGCCTATATACTGGTTTAAACATCTACTACACTCTATCAAACATATCAAATTAACACTTTTACATGTAACATAATTAGGAATATACCATTAATAATTACGATTCTTAGTACTAAAGACCACTTTTGTCACAACAATATGTTTACATGTAAAACATCTTTTATCTTCACATGGAGAACACCCTTTTACCTGTACAGAACTACTAATAAAATTTGTTTTGACAAGTATATCTCTAAGTGATCTATGTTTTTGATATACAACCTTAGGTGGATCAGAAAAAATAGATTTTAAATAATCTGTGGACTGTAATATGTTAAAATGTTTTTTACGTGAGAATTTTCTTATATGAGGTTTTTTTATGTAAAGATTGGTTATATGGATGTTTAATATCTGTGTTTAATTAATATATAGATAAATAATTAGTTATTATAAATTATTGTACTTTGCACTAACTATAATTTTTGATTAAAAGGTATAAGTATTTTAGTTTTTAATGAATATTAATGTGAGCACAGCTAT
Organism: Epiperipatus broadwayi; assembly: GCA_028023455.1. Lineage (NCBI taxonomy): Eukaryota > Metazoa > Onychophora > Udeonychophora > Euonychophora > Peripatidae > Epiperipatus > Epiperipatus broadwayi. The sequence continues at coordinate 83,865 of JAQFVV010006638.1, forward strand.
TTTTTGTATGTGAGCATAGTCTAATTTTTGTATGTATGCACATACGTATATTTTAATTTTTAATTTTGGATTTTTTATTTTTATATTTATTTTAATTTAAATAGAATTTAAGCTTGATTAGGAGTGAATGTAGTTTTTTTCTTTTTTTGTTTGAATTTTGTTATTGATTGGGTAGATATTCTGTGTTAGATTTTGTGACCAATCAGGGGGGGGGTTGTTAAATTTTTAATCTTTTACCAAATCTGTAATTTTTGATTATCGCCATTTTACTGTGTATTTTTTCTTTGTGATGAAAACCAGTCCTCTTGTTGAAATATAATATTATTTAAAGGATTTATAAGTCTTTTTTGTTTATATATATATATATATATATATATATATATATATATATATATATATATATATATATATATATATATATATATATATATATATATATATATATTGTACCGGTCAGAATTGTATGTTAATTTAACAAGGTTTAGAATCTAAGCAAAAGTATCCTAAATCCACTCATGCCCGAGATACACAGGTCAGGAGCAATCATGAATTCTGCCCTATTTGCTCTTCTCTAAAACTATAACTTTATAAACAACACTTTTGATGATAACCTGAAATTTCATTTATTCTGGTCCCAGAGACACAGCAGAGAAACACGAGATCTATAGGGTAATTAATGTAATAAATAATACCAAATCTTGGCTCAATCAAATATCATATATAAAAGAAAATCTATAAGACTAAATAAATTGCACACAGCTAGCATTGCAAAAGAAACATGAATTATAAAATTAGTATCCATCCAGAATGAGCAAAGACAGAATAACTCAGAGATAAATGTTTATTTAAGATAATGTTATAACTTCTAAATAAGATTAATATTATTTATAAATATTAAATGGAATTCAATGAATGAGATTCAGTAAAACACAAACGAATGAGTAATTATTAAAACATAATAATTTAATAAATATAAACAATTTAATTTACATTAGAAAAACATAGCACAGATTTAATGTGGTTTACTTTGCATATAAGCAACTGATTTAGTATGCTAATAAGTTATAGATAATAATAAATCAATGTTATCAATGCTGTAACCATTACTTTAAAGTAATGATAAGGGTGTTTACAAATTCATCTCTAAAGAGAGTTTTACTCTTGATATGATACTTAACAATTTATTGTTTATGAGCATATTTGGACCTGTACAAATGAGGAATGGGTTAGCCTAAATTAGCTTTACTATGACAATCCTAAAATATTCGACTAATTATAAAATGAGTGGTTTACAAACATCACTGCGCTACGTCTTATAGTTAATATGAGAACTATACATAAACAAACTCGCAGAGCTGACCTATAATGATAGCGTAAAATGGAGATTTCCATCTTTAGATTGAAAGGCTTTATCACATATATGATTCCACTTGTATTAATCACAAAGCTATATTCGAAAATATGAGTGATAAGGATTCCATGGCACGCCCTCCAACGTGTCACATGCAGAGCCTTAATACTCTAATGCTTATCTTGAGATTGGTTATATCAAACTTCATTCCTATACGAGTTACGTGAAGAAAATCCGGATTTCGGATGAGTAAATATGATAAAGCAAAATATAATTCTTTAAATGCTATCATAAGTAAGAAACGTGAATATGGCTTAAGTCTTCAATGACTAATGAAATAATTTAAGCTTATATAAAGCAATAATAGCATGCGTAACGCCATGATAAAATAATAACCCACTCAGCATCATACGTATAACTTTAATAAATTTAGGATGTCGAATATAGAAGAGGGAAAAATATTATTTTCCTATTTAACAAGTCCAAGTATTTTAAACGACAATACATTATAAGCAATTTAACTCTTAATGGCATATAAATAATAAATAGTTATTAAGTATATTAATAATCAAGTTTATTAAAAGAACATAAATTGCATTTAAATATCGATAGTGATATGATTTTTAAACAATCCGCCATTAACCATAATTTCAAAATATTTAACAGAGCAAACAGCGTTCAATAAGAAATTTTACGTTTAAACTAATTAAACATTCCAAATATTGGAATGATGATTGAAATAATATAAGTTCACTAGATTAGAACATTAGCATACTAAAACTAATTTAATAAGAGATATATTTAAAATAAGTTTTGCCGCATGAAATAAAATAATTAGAGTGTGAAACTTTAAAAACTAATGATAGGTTTAAAGTACATAATTCTGTGCTTAGCGTTTCAAAGAACGAATTGAAAACTTAAAGAGAAAATCATAAATTTAATGATAATTAGTTTACAGTCATTTACCAAATAAATAAAAGTTACATTCTGATTACAATTAAGATTTAGGACAGAAATGAAGTGAGGAAAATTAAGAGTTTATTCTTTGGCAAAAACGGATTACCATTATTACTTATGGTGGCCATTTAAGATAGCTACATGAAGTTTGGACATGAAGGCACAATATTAATAAAATAATGGTAGGCATCTTCCAATATTCTTTTATAATTAAGCACAACAGTTTTCAAGCAGCGATGACATAGCAGGGAGGCAGGACAGATGCGATTTAAGATCAGGGAGGCAAATTCCTTTTACTCACAGTCCATTTTATTACCACTCTCTACACAAATACCAGAGAGAAGAGTCATTTGAACTCCTTTTGTGCATTCCTAGAACTTCGGCTCCTCCTATATTTGAAATTTAGCAATATTGGAAGATGTAAACAATACGTTCCAGAAAGCAGATTATTTAAACGTATTTTTGACATTTTAAAATTGTAATACTATTTTTTTAGAATTTCTGGCATTGCTTTAGCTCTAAATTAATTGTATTTATTTTTATATCTGTAATACATATACACACATACACAATTATTTAAATGAAGGGAATTTACAAGCTTGAAAACAAAATATACTTAAGCTAAAATAATAATTTAACTGGTTACACATAATGTTTTCTTAAATAAACAAGGTGGTAGTGATATGTGTATATGTGCGTGCTTAACATTCCTGGATGACCAAATAAACACATAAACAGGTTCAAACTCTACTTTAAAGGTATGTAATGTCATCAGGCAGTGAAGTTAAATATGTACCACAGATTTACCACTTATATATATATATATATATATATATAAGTATATAAATCTGTGGTATATATATATAATATATATATATATATATATATATATATATATATATATATATGTTAATTCTAATGTTTTCATGGATAAAAGATGTCATATTATTACTATTTGCGGGATATTCCGTGTAGTGAAAAAGCTAAATGCTGACATTTCAGTACAATATCAAGTACCTTCCTCAGAGCGTCCTCTGTCTCAAATCATAAGAATGCATGTGAGATTTAAAATCGTTTTTATCGTTTTCTTTCTCCTCATATTTAAATACTATTGGTTGAGAAGTTTTAAAATTTATTTTCTCTTCCAATAGTTTCTTCCAAATGTTGTTAATCTTCTTTAACTCACACCTTTCATTTATGCTCTTGGACCTTTTAAAAATCTCTATAGCTTCTCTTAGCAATCTCTGGTCATATTGTTCAATTTTTGCTAAAATATTTGTTTTTCAAAATTGATATCATGATTTGTTAATTTAATATGAGAATAAATAGCTGATGAATTGGATTTTTCTCTCACTACCAGAATGTGTTCTTCCTTTCTAATATTTATTCTACGATTAGTCTGTCCTATATATGTATGTAGACAGACCCTACATGGAATTTCATACACACCATGACACTCCAAAGCAATTTTATCTTTAGGAAGAGGAAATATTTTACTATTTTTTTTATAAGTAGTGTAAATTGTGTGAATATTATTATTCTTTAAAATGTTACCAATTCTATCAGTTACTCCTTTAATATATGGCAAAATTGTCTTAATTTTTGATGTATCAAAATCTTTTTTCTTTTGATATGTATAAGCCCTATTAATAATTTTGTAATTAAAACCGTTATGAAGAAGCATTTTATTAGTAGCAAAAAGGTCCTGATGAAAATGGCTATCATCAGAAAGTCTCTTTGTTCTATCCAATAATGTCTTTGCCACTGAAAATAGTTGTGCAGGATGGTGATGAAAGGAAAAATGCAGATGTCTCCCAGTGTGTGTTGGTTTTTTATATATACCATGGAATAAAAAAGGGAAGATGGTTCTTTATCCCATGGTATATATAAAAAACCAACACACACTGGGAGACATCTGCATTTTTCCTCTCATCACCATCCTGCACAACTATTTTCAGTGGCAAAGACATTATTGGATAGAACAAAGAGACTTTCTGATGATAGCCATTTTCACCGGGACCTTTTTGCTACTAATAAAATGCTTCTTCATAACGGTTTTAATTACAAAATTATTAATAGGGCTTATACATATCATAAGAAAAAAGATTTTGATACATCAAAAATTAAGACAATTTTGCCATATATTAAAGGAGTAACTGATAGAATTGGTAACATTTTAAAGAATAATAATATTCACACAATTTACACTACTTATAAAAAAATTAGTGAAATATTTCCTCTTCCTAAAGATAAAATTGCTTTGGAGTGTAATGGTGTGTATGAAATTCCATGTAGGGTCTGTCCACATACACATATAGGACAGACTAATCAGAATAAATATTAGAAAGGAAGAACACATTCTGGCAGTGAAAGAAAAATCCAATTCATCAGCTATTTATTCTCATATTAAATTAACAAATCATGATATCAATTTTGAAAAAACAAATATTTTAGCAAAAATTGAACAATATGACCAGAGATTGGTAAGAGAAGTTATAGAGATTTTTAAAAGGCCCAAGAACATAAATGAAATGTGTGAGTTAAAGAAGATTAATAACATTTGGAAGAAACTATTGGAAGAGAAAATAAATTTTAAAACTTCTCAACCAATAGAATATAAATATGAGGAGAAAGAAAACGATAAAAACGATTATAAATCTCACATGCATTCTTATGATTTGAGAAAGAGGACGCTCTGAGGAAGGTACTTGATATTGTACTGAAACATCAGCATTTAGCTTTTTCACTACACGGAATATCCCGCAAATAGTAATAATAATATGACACACACACACACACACACACACACACACACACACACATATATATATATATATATATATATATATATATATATATATATATATATATATATATATATAGTGCCAATGCCAAATTGGGACATGCATATAAAATAATTTTGTATAAGAATTATTATCAAAATCTTTCGGAAAAAGAATTTGAAATAAAAGTTACAATTAATTACTTTAAAGAGGAGAGAGGGTCCTATAAAAAAAAAAAAAAAAACTAAGAGTTTATAAAAGAAAGAGTGTTATTATTATAAATTAAAAGTTAAAAATCTCTTTTCATTCCAGTTTAGTAGAATAAATGCGTATATATGCGCGATGGTAAATAGAAATAAATGTTAGCTCATTAATAAGATAAATGCTTGTTAGAATAATATTAAAAAATAAATAAATATTGAAATGAAATGTATTTAAAAACACAGTGGTGGACTACTAATTAAAGATATGAAAGCAACACATTTTAAAATAGCTACTAGTAATCAAACAATCAATCAAAAAACATGTTGTCATAGGATTAGTTATCAAGGAATTTCCACAACACCTATTGCACTTATTCCCGGAGGATATAAAAATGAAAACAATTCACAGATATAAATAGCTAGATTTTATTGGACAAGGAATTTTCAGTTTCAGTCTAGTTTTGCAGTGTCAGTTTACAGAAATGGAGTGCTGAAAAGCTTTTGGAAATATATGATTGTGCTCCAGCCCTTTTATTCCAACAAGATCATCAAAACCTGCCTGAGAAATAATGTTTGCATAACAACACAGAAATTCTCCGTCAAGCGTTCAACTGTCTTCAAAATAAAACAAATGGATTCGCATAAAAATCTCTTCAAGAAACATCCAAATCTAACCGGTTAGATATAATCCATCAGAAGCAGCCAATGACAAGAAAAAAAAATCCTAGGTATATATTTTATTATTATCATTTATACATAGTAGTCCCCACTGTAATCCGTAAATATTCAAGATTCAAATTATATGAACTCTATCATAACTAAAATGAACTATTGATATGTGTGCGTGAGTTTCAAATGCCATAAATGCTTTATTATTATGTTTGAGAATGTGAGATAATTTAAAATGTCAAAGATTATTTTTGGTTTTTTCATAAAATATACTATCATGTGTTAATTTAAAAATATGTGTGCGTTAAAATTGGATTTATAAAATGTTTATAATGCGTTTATGTTAGTTAGTAAATTATCTTTAAACTTAATTAATGTTGATTAAAATAAATTGTCTTTAAATTTAAACTTTATCTGTCAGTCAAGTCTTTTTATCAATCTCTTCTTACCAATATTTTATTACTGATTAAAATTAGAGTGGGCTAGTTAAGGGAATTGTTTCGAGCGCTGGATTATGAGCCTACTGCCTGAATATGTTAGTTTTCAGACTAGCTGGTGCCCCGGCATTTACCCTGAAACAAATAAAGTATTTGGATAGTAGGGGTTTAAATCTAGCAGCCGAGATGGGCCATTGTTGATAGTTAAAGCTATCAATAAAATCTCCCATTTTGCTCGAACGTGCTGGTTCGTTCATGTAACCTTTATAAGATTATAAATGTATTATGAAGGAGTTTGAAACCGTCCAAAACTTATATATACGTATAAGTAGGTGGTTTCAGCGGTTCCACCCGGTACATAAATGGCTTTACCCAATGTTTGGGGCTGAACCTAAGAAATAACAGTAAATAAATGCTTTGTTTCTTGTTTAAAAATAAAAACCTTAAAGAAATCTAAATTACGTAGGTAAAAGTGTATTAAATTAAAAATAAAAAAAAGAATTGACCGAAATTTTTTTTCTTACTTCTTTAAATGAAAAGAGATTTTGTGCTATTTACGTTCTGTTAAATAAATGACAGTTGGGTGTTTGTGCGGAGTTAAAGCATTAAGATTGGGTAGGATAAATGGACAAAGGAGGGTGGAGCCAGCATCTATTTCCAGTTTAGAAAGAAATCGATAAAATAGAAATTAGTAAACTTATGAGCGTGAATAAAATATAATATTAAAGAAAAATAATATAAAAAAGTAAAGTTGAAAATTATAAATATGACAAGAAATAAACCTAAAATGGAGATTCAAGGTAAAAAAACAGACAATGTTCCCAGCGAGGAAAAAAATAAAACTGAAACTAGTGAAATAGAAAAGATGCCCAGTGAAGAAAAAATAGAAACTCAAGCGAAAGAAGTAGAGAATGCCTCTAGTGAGGAACAAAAAGATAAAAACGAAAAAAAGATTGAGCAAAAAGAAGAGAATAGGGAAGTCATAGCGTTATTAACTAGCATGTTTGAAAAACTAAAAGAAACAGCCGAAGAATATAAAAAAATAGCTGAAGAGCTATTCTACCAAAATAATGAAATGAAGAGTAAATTGGAAGGGCAAGCTTAAATGCTTGAAAAGTTAAAGGACCAGATCTAAATGGGCCAGAATAAAATAAAAGAAGAAATTAGGGAAGAAATAGAAGAGATTAAAACACAAGTAGAAAATCAAATAGAGACCGCTTACCAAGCAATTGACAAATATAAGATAGAAGATAGAAAAGTAATTGAAGAGATAAAAGTCAGAATGACGGATTTAGCTTGGAAAGTAAATCAATAAGATAGTAAAAATAGTTCGCAAACGGAAATAAAACAGTGTGACCACTTGAGTGCAAACACACACATTATAAACAATCCAGCAATTGTGAACCAGTTTTTGAAAATACGGATATTTTCTGGCCATCAAGGTGAAGCTCCTATGGAGCATTTAAATAGTTTGGAGTGCTATTTCACTCTAAATCAATTAAGTGAGGAGGCTATGATCGCAATAGCTTGTAGCCATTTACAAGGGGGTCTCAATCTTGGTGGGACTCTTTATATAAAAAACCCGTCACTTTTGCCGAATATAAAATTGCTATTTTAGCTAGTTATTGGAGCGAAGATTATCAGGAAAATCTTCGTAACCAGATCTCGCAAGTTAAATGGCGACCTGGTGAACCGTTTGTTTCTTTTTTTAGAAGGCAAGTTGCAAAATTACGCTTTTTAACAGCAGACCCACTATCTGTACAACAAATTGTCAGGATAGTCTGCCATAGTTTTCCTCATAATGTCAAGCAAATGCTCATAGGAACTGAAAGGAAAACAGTGGAACAAATGGTGGAATTGTTGAGCGCTTTCGACAGAGCTAGACCAACTTTTGACATGAGAGATAGGGGATTCAAACCCCAAATTAGAGAGCCAGCTGTAAACGCCATAAGATATAGACATAGGTCGAATTTGGGGAGTCCCCAGAGGAGGCATTATTTTAATAGTCCCGAGAGAACAAAAATTTTTCGAAGAATCGACAGCGATCCTAACATCTCTCGTACTAGATTTAAGGAAAGGCCCAGGGGTGATTCTCAATCCCCCAGCACGAGTGGCTATATGCAGAAAAAAAATATAAAAAAGAACCGCCAGACAAAAATTAAAAATATGTAATCTGACGGATTTGCCGGCTTGACCTAGTTATTAACGACCATGGACTCGGAATAATGGAAAATGTTTAACAAATTTTAATGAAATAAATGAAAAAACAAGAATCATGTTAGTTTGAATAATTAAGAATGATTAAAGTTAATAATAGTAAATAAATAACAATCTTAGAGTTTTTAAAATGTCAAAGCAACGATAAAATGATTTATGTCAAAAGATTGTCTTATCGATTATATTAATATCCCAGCTCATAAGGCTAGAACATAGCGGAGCATGACGCAAACAAAATTAATATGTAAATTCAAATTAGACAAGCAAAATGATTATGTCAAAAATCCTTGATTATGTCTTATCTATTATATTGATACCCCAGCTCATAAGTCTAGAACATAGCGGAGCGTGACGCAAACAAAACAAATGTGTAAAATCAAAATAGTCAAGCAAAATGAAAATGTTTTTTTTTTTTAAAAAAAAGAGAGAGTAAAAATAACGCTTTAAAAATAAAAATGAAATAAATAAGTGTATAACGAACTTATTAATGGAAATAAAACATTATCAAATAAAGTTAAAAAAAGAAAAAAAAGAAAAGTGTATTAAATTAGGATTGAGGTGTGTGCGAGTATTTGGGCAAGGAGATAAATTCCAGACCTGATTTTTGTTGGATTAAGCCTTGTCTTACGGTGACTTTGTTCTACAGATGGGTAGTGCGAAAAATAATTAATATTGATGATGATGCGCCAGTAGAAAAGTCCTGGCATATAAAAATTAATAAATCTGAAGGAAAAATTCCCAGTAACCAAATAAAATAAATATTTTAGTAAGTCGAATGTGCAGTAGAGATAGCCCTGCCATTCGCAATCTTAAAGTCCCTTTTCATGATCCGTTGCACACAACAGTTGCCCATGCTATAGTCACGACTTCCACAAGAAATTAAAAGTTGGTTTAAATCAGCACAAAGTCATTCTGTGTGTTGAATTGCCTTATACTTTGCTGCCTACTTCTCTTAATATTACATTTATACCTAATGATGAAAATAAAAACTAAAAATAAGAATTTGAAATGGTCAATACTTAGGAAAAGTGATCAATGCACATGTTAATCAAGAAAAATGTTCGTAAATAAATAAGTAGGTCAAATAGTTAAAATAAACTTGATAAAATCAAGGTAAATAAATAAGCGTAAATAAATCTATAGTAAATAATAAGGAAGAATGACTCGTAATAAACTAATCGATTTTTTTTTACACGCATGATAAATAAAGATGTTCTTAATGATTTACAAATAATATTATAAGATTAGTAATAAAAATATAAAATCAATCTAATGTGTATTAAGAGTGTGTAAGTATACATAGGTATATACGCACACATACACTGGTAATATTCGGTAAATACGATACCTTATGATGAGTATCTTAAATGTATTTATCCAGATATCCTTTTAGGTTATTTTCTTAGTACTGCTGCACCTTATGATTGAGTGCAAAAAGGGACTTATTTATTATAGATTCCCTGTTAGCAAGTCCAGTAATAACTCGATATCTAGAATATTAGTAGGTGTAGAATTATGCTACATGTATACACATGTGTTAAATAAAGATGTTCGTAACGATTTACAAATAATATTATAAGATTAGTAATGAAAATATAAAGTCAATCTAATGTGTATTAAGAGTGTGTAAGTATGCATGGGTATATATGCGCACATACACTGGTAATATTTGGTAAATACAATACCTCATGATGCGTATCTTAAATGTATTTATCCAGATATCCTTTTAGGTTATTTTCTTGGTACTGCGGCACCTTATGATGTGTGCAAAAAGGGATTTATTTATTATAAATTCCCTGTAAGCAAGTCCAGTAATAACTCGATATCTAGAATATTAGTAGGTGTAGAATTATGCTGCACGTATACACATGTGTAGGAATTATCTAAAATAATAAATTAACAAATCTTTACAGTCAACAATTAAAATTGCAAGAGATAAAATGGTCAAAAATGACGCATTTTACTCTAAAATGGAGGGGGGTGTAATGTGCCAATACCAAATTGGCACATGTATATAAAATAATTTTGTATAAAAATTATTATCAAAATCTTTTGGAAAAAAGAATTTGAAATAAAAGTTACAATTAATTACTTTAAAGAGGGGAGAGGGAGTTTTCCTATATAAAAAAAAACAAACTAAGAGTTTATAAAAGAAAGAGTGTTATTATTATAAATTAAAAGTTAAAAATCTTTTTTCATTCCAGTTTACTAGAATTAATGCGTATATACGTGCGATGGTAAATAGAAATAAATGTTAGCTCATTAATAAGATAAATGCTTGTTAGAATAATATTAAAAAATAAATAAATATTGAAATGAAATGTATTTAAAAACACAGTTGTGGACTACTAATTAAAGATATGAAAACAACACATTTTAAAATAGCTACTACTAATCAAACAATCAATCAAAAAACATGTTGTCATAGGATTAGTTATCAAGGAATTTTGACAACACCTATTGCACTTATTCCCGGAGGATATAAAAATGAAAACAATTCACAGATATAAATAGCTAGATTTTATCGGACAAGGAGTTTGCAGTTTCAGTCTAGTTTTGCAGTGTCAGTTTACAGAAATGCAGTACTGAAAAGCTTTTGAAAATATACGCTTGTGCTCCAGTCTTTTTAGTCCAACAAGATCATCAAAACCTGCCTGAGAAATAATGTCTGCATAACAACACAGAAATCCTCCATCAAGCGTTCAACTGTCTTCAAAATAAAACAAATGGATTCACATAAAAATCTCTTCAAGAAATGTCCAAATCTAACCGGTTAGATATAATCCATCAGAAGCAGCCAACGACAAGAAAAAAAAATCCTACGTATATATTTTATTATTATCATTTATACATAGTAGTCCCCACTGTAATCCATAAATATTCAAGATTCAAATTATATGAACTCTATCATACCTAAAATGAACTATTGATATGTGTGCGTGAGTTTCAAATGCTATAAATGCTTTATTATTATGTTTGCGAATGTGAGATAATTTAAAATGTCAAAGATTATTTTTGTTTTTTTCATAAAATATACTATCAATTTAAAAATGTGCGTGTGTTAAAATTGGATTTATAAAATGTTTATAATGTGTTTATGTTAGTTAGTAAATTATCTTTAAACTTAATTAATGTTGATTAAAATAAATTGTCTTTAAATTTAAACTTTATCTGTCGGTCAATTTTTTTTATCAATCTCTTCTTACCAATATTTTATTACTGATTAATATTAGACTGGGCTAGTTAAGGGAATTGTTTCAAGCACTGGATTATGAGCCTACTGCCCGAATATGTTAGTCTTCAGAATAGCTGGTGCCCCGGCATTTACCCCAAAACAAATAAAGTATTTGGATAGTAGGGGTTTGAATCTAGCAGCCGAGATAGGCCATTGTTGATAGTTAAAGCTATCAATAAGATCTCCCATTTTGCTTGAACGTGCCGGTTCATTCACATACCCTTTATAAGATTATAAATGTATTATGAAGGAGTTTGAAACCGGCCAAAACTTATATATACGTATAAGTAGGTGGTTTCAGTGATTCGACCCGGTACAATATATATATATATATATATATATATAAGACCATTTATGTTCAGACGCACACACTAGCACTATTTATAACAACATAAAAATATCAATAAAATTAATACTATCAAGTTAGAAAAGAGATCAATTCACCTTTTTTCAGCTTAGCTAAGTACATGTGTTTTTCTCAGTCACCACTAGATTATTTTGTAACCTAGATAAATATTATCCATCCATAGTGTACTGAATTCAAACCTATTCAGTACATTTTTTACTACACATGGCTTAGATGACTAATGAACAACAACAACAAAAAAAGACATTGTTATATTTTATCCATGTCAATAAAATTATAAGATCCCGATAACATAAAAAAGTTATATATCCAACACTTCTATAAATATTATTAGCTCAGTTTAAGTATATTGTTGAACAGTTGCAGGAATACTCTTACTAATGGCTTCCAAACACACATAGTGCAGACCATTACTTAGTTAGATGGCCCTTAAACCTAGTTATTTAATGTGCTTATTCATCATAATATAATGATGATAATGATTATGATGATGATCCCAGCTACAGCTTTTATAATAAACACATAACAACAGTGCTGTCTTTCATAAACTTATAGACACTTTCATAAAATCACATTATGTTCCAATTGGGATTTAATTATAATACTCACTAGCGTTTATATACATTTATGGCTATATTTACTTCAAATACTATTATAGATAAAATTATAACAGAATCATCAACATTTACCAGCGATAATGAATGATCATCATGAATCTCACCACGTGAGATTCAACTTTTTATAGACCCCTATTTACCAAAGCTATTAATAATTTTTACAATCGGATTTACTGATTATTATTTATTCATTGATGATGGTGGTCATAATTGTTGTTCACAACATAATTTTAGTCTTTTATTATTAACTCTAATTATTAAAAAAACACGGTTATATGTCAATCATAGTCCTTAAACATCCTTATAAGTAAATCAATATCCTGCGCTTAACATTTACGAGTGATGATGATCAATTAAAATGATAGAATCAAGAGAAGAAAAACATAATAATAATAACTCAGAAAACAAATATGATATAATTATATTTATTAACACTCTTCCTTTTTTTTTATAAATCAAATTTACTAATTACACAATTGACTTTATTAAGTATATACTTAAACAAAATATCTTAATACTATATGCGTAGTCAACTAAATTTATATATCTGCTTTTATTACTACATATTTTGAAATAAGTTAGATTAAAATGACATAAAAATATTCTATTAAATGCTTATTCAAGATTTTCCTTACTTATTATTTTCATAAAGGTAAATTCCATTTATATAATGTGTGTGTGTTTTCACTTTCATACATATGTGAATGAAGCCCTGCTCTTCAATTTGCTATATTTAAATTAACTATGCATATCCTATTTTTGACAGATGGGAGTAAGCAGTCACACATGCACACAACCAGTGATATGTCAATATATATATATATATATATATATATATATATATATATATATATATATATATATATATATATATATATATATATATATATATATATATTGTAATGGAACATACTTGCTGCATTCCATTTAAATTGAAGAAAGAAGGCCCCAAACATTGGGAAAGCCAAATATAATGGAATGTATCTTTATATATGATCTCAAATGAAAATAAACATATGAACTTTTGTAACAATAATTATTAGTTAACCAAGCCCCTAACTTTGATACACCAAATGTAATGAATAATTAAACAAACATATTATGCTGACCACGTTATGGCGTCCAAATGTAATGGAACATACTTCTACTCCATTATACCAATCATCAGTTAACTGGGACCAACAGTTTGTGGTGCCAAATGTAATGGACAATATATCATATAAACATATTATACCTCAAATGTAATGGAACGTCAATATATGAGAAGAAAATAATGCTTCAAACATTGTATTATAAACGTAATGGAATATATATAATCTAAATGAATCCAATTGTTGAGAAAGCCTAATATAATAGATTGTATGATTTAAATGAAGAAAAACAAAATTATCCCAGTTATATTTAAATAAATTGTTTATATGCCCTTTCAACTAGCTATACATGAAATAAATCTAAAATCATACAGAGCAATGAGATCTATCATTATAATTTATTTTCAAGGTTGATATGACTAACTAATCAAATATATATCAGAAACAAAGGGAATTCTATTAAATCCAATATACACATCTATTATGTAAATTTATGTATATCTAAACATATCAATGAATAATAATATGTGTAAGTGGCCTAAAGACTAAACAATAAGTGAAATATGAAGTTATCCTTTATTAAATTGTGAATTCAATTAATTTCATAATGACTCTGGCATTAAAAAAAATAAGAATAAAATATTAATACTCTTTCAAATAAATTACAAAGGCATTACTTATAAAACAAATAGTACATCCTTTATTTTTATATTATGGTTTAATTTTAGGTAATATCAATGTTTTAAATACAAACCCAAATAATAAATATACATATATACTTGCAATAAGTATATATATATTAAATAGATAAAGACATATCTGTGCTTAACAAGTAGGTATTAATATAAATACAAATCCATATTTATACTTTTCAGATATTTAAAATAATAAAAAAAAATATTATATACAGCAAATATATATAAATTATTGTTTTGGTATGCATAAGAATCATTATATAAAGTTAAAAAAAAAAAAAATGGAAATAAATTAATAATAAAACAATTTTTATAATAAACATTTGCGAATAGAAATTTACTTATTAAAATATACATAACAACTCATATGCAACCCAAACTTATAAGCCATACTTTAAGATTTTAAATTACTTAAGTGTTAATTTTGACACCTGTTAAACGTTTATTGCTGTTAGAAAACAAGACGCTTGAATTGAATATTTATAAAACGTTATATTTTTATAATGAAAAATAAAAGTAAACAAAAATATCGATCTCAAAAATATATTTATACATATAATTCACTTGTTTAGTTTTCCTTCAAAAGTCAACTTATTCCTTGTTTTATTTCTTTATCCATTTAATATTAGAATGCATTCTAGTTAAAGTGAAGAAACTATCACATTAGAGAAAATTGTCAATTCTTGGATGTATGTATATTTTTATCCTTTTAAAATTTCTTTCCTTGAAAAATAAATAAATAAATTGAAATGTTGAATCCAATATATTAATTTTAGTTACCTCCAGATTATTATTAGATTGATCATTATAGATTCCAGATAGCTATGTCAAATTTCGGCTTCAAACGCGATGCAATTTGCTTAGTTTTTTTTCTTTTTAAACTGCCTTGGAATAAATGAAAGAAAATGGTGCAGCCTCTTAGCTGTGATATATCTCTATTAGCCTGTCATGATTTATGTATTTACCATAGAAATCTATCTTATTCCAATATTCTGAAGAATGGTAATTTCAAAGAAACAAAGTACAACAAAATTTTATCCTTCAGTTGGTTTTATTACTATCTTAATAATAATGGCCTCCTTTTTGTTATTGCTGTTGTTCCACGTGCTAGCAAATGCTGTTTTTAAAACCATTGTTACACATGTTTTATTTTAAACAATTAACATTAAAAAAAATAAAATATCAAGCATATATATAAAAAATATTAAATTGAAAATTTATTTGACAGCTTTAAAAATATATATATACATAAATAATAATATTGCATTTTTTTAATAATCACTGCAAATAAAATAATTTTTTAATATAATCAACAATTTATATGTCTTCATTTATTTATAATAATTAAATATTCATAATGATGTACCATCAACATATAAATAAAATAATAACTTCAAACAATAAATATACCTAATAATCATAAACAATAATAATACTTCATATATAAACATCAACTCAAAGAGATTTTTTTTTAATAAGAAATGACAATTTTTTTAAAATATAGATAGACTTATCGATATTTACAATACCCCCTAATCCACCGGAAAAAAAAAATGTCTTTGCAAATAACTAATTAATTATGAGATATCGAAAAACTTCTCAAATTTGTAATCTTTCTAAGGACTAACATGGTTTAAAGAATATTATTTTTCTTATTAATAACTATATTCATTTATTTATATCTATCTTTCAGATCATCTAGATATTTGACCAAGTTTTCTTTAAAAAAAAATAATAATAATCAAAAGTGCCTTTTTAATTCTTCTTGAAAAGAATTTCCAGTATGTTGAACTTTGTGAAGAAGTTTGCTTTGATTTACAAGATTTTCATATAGCATTTTGGTATAATTCAATTGCTTTTGAATAATTTTGAGATAAGTACCTTAATATTTTGATATGAACTCCTTAGATTCTGCATCTATATCCTTTACATAAATAGTAACTTGATCATAAGCACTAACACAATTTTTAACTTTATCAATAACAGTTGCTATTTTATCAGATAATCTATTACCTTTCCTTTGACTATCTTGATAAACATCATCGACTTGAGTAAGTCTTTATTTTACTTCACTTGTTCTATGTTCAATTATAAACAATTCTCTGGGCAATTTTGAATGGTATTCATTCAATTTTTCCAAATAATCCTTTAAAAATTGCAAATCAGATTGATGTGATACAACTTCTACAATTAAATAATTCTTGAAAATCATTTTGTTTTACACTGTTAATATTATCCTGTTCTATATTAATTCTTTTCAGTTTGACTTTAGGTTTATTTAAATCTCTTTCCTTAGCTATATTTTCTCGAAGAAAATCTTTATTAATCACATCCTCACTTATTATTTTAAATTTAATTTTGGCTTTGCCAATTTCTTTTTCCTCATCAATCCTCTTTTTACCAAGATTCAAATCAAATATCTTTTTACTCATTCTTTTAAATTTTACCTTTTCTTTCCCTACATCTCTTTCCTTGTCAATATTCTCTCTAAGAAAATCAATATTATTTATCTTTCCATCTATAACTTTAAGTTTAACTTTGGCTTTTCCAATATCTCTTTCTTTATTTACATTTTCTTTAAAAAAATTTATATTAATCAGATCATCTTCTATCATTTTAAGTTTGATCTTAGCTTTTCCAATTTCTTTTTCTACATCAATAATCTTTCTACCAATATTTAAATTGAATACCTTTTTATTTCTCTCAAATTTCAATAAGATATATCTTACGAACTTTGTCCTACTGGCATACTTGTACAATAAGTCATTTCTATTGCAACAATGATACAAATTACCACTCAAATATTTATGTTCTAATATATATAAAAATATGCTTTCTTTGTACCACACAAAATTACCATCATACTGTTCTTTATATTGACTTTGATAAACACATTCTGTTCTTTCTAGTAATTTTTGAGAGTTAATTTTAATCTTTTCTGGTGAACTTAATTCAACTTCTAAAGTTTGAACACCTTCATTCATTTTATTATAATGCATTTTTATTTCTCTTAACTCTAAAGTACTATTGTCTAACCATTGAAAACCTAACTGTCCAATTTCTAAATTCTCAACAGTGTCCTTTAATCTTTCACAACTTAATTCTACTTCTTCTGATTGCTTTTGTGAATTTAATTTTAGTTCTAAGGATTTATCAACTATTTTAACACACTCTTCATTTTCATTAATATTTTCACTAGTCACATCTATGGGTTTTTTATATTCTTCCATTTCTTCATCAACTTTTGTGTCTAATCTTATAAAATTATTATCTACCAGAGTTTTTGATGCAACTTATAATTCTCTAGAAAGATCATCAGATTTGGTTTTCAACCCAGCTTTAAATTCATCAGAGTTGCTTGTTAATGCAGTCATTAGTTTCTCATGATTGGTATTTAATCTAGACTCTAGTCTCTCATAACTTGTTTTATCTCAGCTCTAAGATCTTTTAATTCATTAGAGTTGGTTTTCATCATAGCCTCCAGTTTCTCTATTAAACTCCCCAAATCAAAATTACCACTAACTGGCATTTCGTTACTATTATCCATTATTACTAGTACTGTAATATTATACTCATACTAAAAATCTAAGATATATATATATTTCTATATAGTAACTACCACAGATCAAGGGCTCACCATCTCCAATCATTATCCCAACAAGCAATTACTCAACTAAGAAAAGTACAAGCCTTTTAATTTTATTATTCATAGTAGCTATCCGACAATCTAAATTTCAGTTGTTTGAACTCATAAACTTATTGGCTTATAAAAAGCCTCTTCTATCACTATAGCAATAATAAATTCCTCTAGAAAATATATATATATATATATATATATATATATATATATATATATATATATATATATATATATATATATAGATATATATATATATATATATAGAGAGAGAGAGAGAGAGAGAGAGAGACAGAGAGAGATAGAAAGAAAGTAACAACTGAGATCACTAACTAACATTTATTTATAGATAATGATATTGAGGCTTCTACACTTATACAATATTGAAATGTAGAAATTTCATATCAAATTCAATATAACCTTGTAATATTTAAAATATAATAAAATGTTCACAAGCCTTGAAAACAACTAATTCAATAATATTGTGAGATAACTTTCGCACTCAAGATAATGGTAGTTAAGCATAAAATTATTAAATTGATACCTATAAATTTTCTGGACCTTAAAACTTAACACCATTTTATATACATAAAAAAAAAATCAACTTCACTAATTATTAACTTTTGTGCCCAAAACACTATTTTACTAAAATTGTACTAATGCAGTTTATCATCAACAAATATTCACTAATTGAACTTCATGTTTAAAAGTCACTTATAATGGAAAATATAACATTGATATGCTTGTTTTCAAACCCTAATTGATAATCAATGTAATAGATTATTTGTCACCAAGAATAGTCAATTAACCAGGCCCTTAAATTTGGTGCTATATATTTAGGTTATATACTTATCTATTCCTCTAAAGATCCGACAGATACTGACAGCCAAAAGATTGATTAGCACTTCACAACTTTGATATAGATAAAAGAATTCAATCACTACTTCCAAAGCATACAATGTTTCATGAACACTTAGATGATTATCACATTTCATTCTATCCAAGCTACTACAACCCATAATAAATTTCTGAAAACACTATTACACTGCCCTGCTTACATCCAAGTCTTAGGGGCTATTATTTATAAAATATTTCCTTGCTCATCTTTGGGAGACTTAGAGGCAAATATTATACATATATCAAAATAATTATACCTTACTCTCTCTGGAGTCTTAAAGGTAAAATCATGGCAGGACTACTGTTAACTGCTTCATGATAAATAATAATAAACATCAAAATTTGGGTTGAGGCAGGAAATGAGATCAATCAATAACAAGTGACATGAATGCATCACATCCTCAAGACAATGACAAAAATTCCCCATCCAACATCAATACTTGCAACAGAACCAACCAAACTCCAACAATGAAATATCCAATCCAATCTTCAAAATTATAGATTTTCTACAACATAAACTTTCCAAATATGGACAAAATTATTATGCTATAATTTAACACCATCAATATAATTTTTAAATTGAAATTAAACTGCTTCATGACTATATTTATCTTTCATCATTAAAAAAATACAATAACAGTAACAATCACCATCTAAACATAAGGCCAAAATATTTCTATATATAAAAAAAAATTAAACACACAAAAATGCTTCTCTTTCTTTAAACAATACATCTCACATCAAGATATATACTACACATCTCTCAGGTATGTGGGGTATTTCAAGCCCTAATTAGCTTATTTCGAGCCCTAGTTGTTGCGCCAAATGTAATGGAACGTACTTGCTACATTCCATTTAAATTGAAGAAAGAAGGCCCCAAACATTGGGAAAGCCAAATATAATGGAATGTATCTTTATATATGATCTCAAATGAAAATAAACATATGAACTTTTGTAACAATAATTATTAGTTAACCAAGCCCCTAACTTTGATACACCAAATGTAATGAATAATTAAACAAACATATTATGCTGACCACGTTATGGCGTCCAAATGTAATGGAACATACTTCTACTCCATTATACCAATCATCAGTTAACTGGGACCAACAGTTTGTGGTGCCAAATGTAATGGACAATATATCATATAAACATATTATACCTCAAATGTAATGGAACGTCAATATATGAGAAGAAAATAATGCTTCAAACATTGTATTATAAACGTAATGGAATATATATAATCTAAATGAATCCAATTGTTGAGAAAGCCTAATATAATAGATTGTATGATTTAAATGAAGAAAAACAAAATTATCCCAGTTATATTTAAATAAATTGTTTATATGCCCTTTCAACTAGCTATACATGAAATAAATCTAAAATCATACAGAGCAATGAGATCTATCATTATAATTTATTTTCAAGGTTGATATGACTAACTAATCAAATATATATCAGAAACAAAGGGAATTCTATTAAATCCAATATACACATCTATTATGTAAATTTATGTATATCTAAACATATCAATAAATAATAATATGTGTAAGTGGCCTAAAGACTAAACAATAAGTGAAATATGAAGTTATCCTTTATTAAATTGTGAATTCAATTAATTTCATAATGACTCTGGCATTAAAAAAATAAGAATAAAATATTAATACTCTTTCAAATAAATTACAAAGGCATTACTTATAAAACAAATAGTACATCCTTTATTTTTATATTATGGTTTAATTTTAGGTAATATCAATGTTTTAAATACAAACCCAAATAATAAATATACATATATACTTGCAATAAGTATATATATATATATATATATTAAATAGATAAAGACATATCTGTGCTTAACAAGTAGGTATTAATATAAATACAAATCCATATTTATACTTTTCAGATATTTAAAATAATAAAAAAAAAATATTATATACAGCAAATATATATAAATTATTGTTTTGGTATGCATAAGAATCATTATATAAAGTTAAAAAAAAATGGAAATAAATTAATAATAAAACAATTTTTATAATAAACATTTGCGAATAGAAATTTACTTATTAAAATATACATAACAACTCAAATGCAACCCAAACTTATAAGCCATACTTTAAGATTTTAAATTACTTAAGTGTTAATTTTGACACCTGTTAAACGTTTATTGCTGTTAGAAAACAAGACGCTTGAATTGAATATTTATAAAACGTTATATTTTTATAATGAAAAATAAAAGTAAACAAAAATATCGATCTCAAAAATATATTTATACATATAAAATTCTTTACTACCTTTTAAAATTCACTTGTTTAGTTTTCCTTCAAAAGTCAACTTATTCCTTGTTTTATTTCTTTATCCGTTTAATATTAGAATGCATTCTAGTTAAAGTGAAGAAACTATCACGTTAGAGAAATATGTCAATTCTTGGATGTATGTATATTTTTATCCTTTTAAAATTTCTTTCCTTGAAAAATAAATAAATAAATTGAAATGTTGAATCCAATATATTAATTTTAGTTACCTCCAGATTATTATTAGATTGATCATTATAGATTCCAGATAGCTATGTCAAATTTCGGCTTCAAACGCGATGCAATTTGCTTAGTTTTTTTCTTTTTAAACTGCCTTGGAGTAAATGAAAGAAAATGTAGCAGCCTCTTGGCTGTGATATATCTCTATTAGCCTGTCATGATTTATGTATTTACCATAGAAATCTATCTTATTCCAATATTCTGAAGAATGGTAATTTCAAAGAAACAAAGTACAACAAAATTTTATCCTTCAGTTGGTTTTATTACTATCTTAATAATAATGGCCTCCTTTTTGTTATTGCTGTTGTTCCACGTGCTAGCAAATGCTGTTTTTAAAACCATTGTTACACATGTTTTATTTTAAACAATTAACATTAAAAAAAATAAAATATCAAGCATATATATAAAAAATATTAAATTGAAAATTTATTTGACAGCTTTAAAAATATATATATATATACATAAATAATAATATTGCATTTTTTTAATAATCACTGCAAATAAAATAATTTTTTAATATAATCAACAATTTATATGTCTTCATTTATTTATAATAATTAAATATTCATAATGATGTACCATCAACATATAAATAAAATAATAACTTCAAACAATAACTATACCTAATAATCATAAACAATAATAATACTTCATATATAAACATCAACTCAAAGAGATTTTTTTTTTAATAACAAATGACAATTTTTTTAAAATATAGATAGTCTTATCGATATTTACAATATATATATATATATATATATATATATATTTAAAATGTGTACCTCTATAACACCCTGTGATATGTCAACATATATATATTTAAAATGTGTACCTCTATATTATGGATTAATACATAAATCACATATATAAAAAAATATTGTTGCAACCTTGAGTAAAAAAACAATATATTAAATTTAATATATGCAAAAATAAATAATAATAAAAAAAAACATTATAAAGCATACATTGATAGGTTGCTTAATTATCATAATGAATGCAGAACAATAATAAAAAAAAAACATTTTAGTATTACAATAAATAATAAAAAATAAAAAATAATTAAAAACTAACTTTAATGAATTTAAACTGTGTTTATGTAATGTTATGTAATATTGAGAATAACACAATCACTAAGTAAACTCTTAATGTTTCTGTACCAAAAGAAAAAAAAATGCTTGACTGTGGCAATTAAAATTTACTTTTAATAAGTAAATAATAAAAATTTGATAATTAAATTTAAAATTTTCCTGATCCATTTTTATTTCTTATTAATGTCCCAGGTTTACTGTTATCCCAATTTATATCTTCAACTGGTTGGTTTATTTGTTCCTACCATTTTAAAAACAGTTATTGCAGACACTTTTAGATAAATGTGAAGAAAACTTAAAAAAAAATTGATTCATAGATTAATCAAGGTTGGCTGAATGGCTTTAGACACCTTCTTCTTTCTTCTCTTCTTTCCCCATTCAAGGAAGATGATTATTTAATAGGACAAGAAATATAAAAGAAGCCTCTCAGATAGAAACTGTGGTTGACTTGAATTTGACCATTTCTTTGGTTTTTTATAGATCCACAGACAGATTGGTGAATTAACCCATAGATGTGAGGTACCAGGAAACAAAAATGGCAACATCTAGCATAGCATCCTGATTGTTTCATAAACAGCCATATATATATATGGCTGTTTATGAATGTTATATATATACATATAATATACTTATATATATATATATACGTGTGCTCTTCCGATATATATATAAGTACCATTATATGTTATATTAACAACTTCCTTCAAAAGATTTAATTTAAATCCATATCTTTAGATAAATTTTGCTATGAAATGACATATATATATATATATATATATATGACCTTCTCTTATGATCATCAACTAATCTAGTCTCATATTTGGTGCTATAATCTGCCTTTATGACCTGCTCTTTTAAATGCTGGAATCATATATATGAATCTGGATGCCCATTCTCATGGCACCAAATCTGCTCTTTGTAACCTACCATACTCTCATTATCAAGACTATAAGCATAAAGAAACAAAAAGGTTAAATTAACAAAATGATTCCTGTATTGTATAAAACTAGCATGAAACTATAGATCTAAAGAAGATCACAAGGTGATTAATAAAGATAATAACTTCTGGTCAAAACAGCTTTAAAATCTACACAAACAAAAGGTGATGATTTGAATTTGATATTCAGCAAACTAATCAATAACTAATAATTATATCTCTGGAATAATTGTTAAATTAAACTTATAAATGAAATGATATGTAAATTATGATGTAGATGACTAAATGGATAATGGAAAAAAAGTAATAATTAAATAGTGGAATGAAATGAGTCTAAGAATGAAGAGAACAGAACGAAGATGTATGAGAATAATGAATGATTAAGATGATGATAGAATAAGAGTTAATGAATAGTTAAGATGATCAAAAAATAAAAGTTAATGTATGATTAATCAATTATGATAATGAATTAATATCAAATGAAAATGAATAAATACAAGAACAAACAAGATGGAATTGAAGAACAATGTTAATGATGGAAACTGAAATCTTAAACTGTAAACTAATATGGTATTAAATGGTAAAAAGATAAGCTAAATAAAAATAGGAATTTCAAGCTTGACACAACCAGAGATTTATCATAAAGTCAAAACAAGTTACACATTTTATGCCAAAAGAAATAATTTACATCTTGAAGTTTAGTTGACTTTCATAAAAATGTGAAAGTAATCTAATTCAAGTCCAATTATAATAAATAACTATCTATAAAATTTACTACAAATTCAAATTCTACCTTGAAACTTAACAACTAATTTTTTCAGGGTTCAAATACTCAATAATCATTCTCTAAAATATACTTGGCTCAGTGAGTGGGATTTTACCACTAACCGAATAGAATGCACAAAACAGCTCTCAATATAAACTCAACTTAACAACTATATTTAGCAGTTACACATAATCTTTATGAACTACATAACTGTTATAAATTTAATATTTAAGAAATAGGAATAACTTTTTTAATAACTAAACATAATAACTTACCAAATTCCTCTTCTTAAATAATTCTAAACCATGTGATCAAGATCAGTGAATGATAGCTCTGCAGATTTAACTAAATTAATTAAATCAATATTATGTTTATCTTTTAAAGTGATAGGGCTTAACAAAATTATTTTGGTATATTAACCAATAGTTAAATGTACTATATTGGTTGATGATGATTTCAATATGAATCTTCTAATATGTTGATAGCAATAAGAATAATAATGTGTATATGGTGATTAGCAATAAGACTATAGTTAACTAAATAATTTTTAAAACACAACAAACTTTATTTACAATATTTACAAATTTCAATTCAGAGACATTGTATGAAATAAAACCAATACATCAAACTAAACTCAGGAATGGAAAAAAATACTTGGTAATCCTTTGACCATATTCTTAGACAATACGACCAACTTATACAATGATATTCAGAGTATCACTTATTACTGTTTAGCCTATCTTAAAGAATAAGATAATGAAACCTTATGTAAGCTAAACTTGCACTTAAATTACAAAAACAACAGTATATTTAGGACTTTAGGGTATGCACAAATTTTAAATTTAGAATTCAAAAGTTATAAAGCAGTGCATCATACTAAAGCCATTTATTTTATCAGAATATGATAAGGGCAATTATCATGTTCCGCACAATTAATAATTGATAAAATTTTGAGATGAATAAGTTTAGTGTATTAAAGCAGGAACAGATATCAAAAGTCAAATACATATATCACTAAACATTGCCTATGTCCACAATGCTATCATTTTTTTCTAGTTAACCTATCTATCGGGGAATCACTGCTTGATAAAACAAATAACTCAAAATTTTATATTCAAATACTTTTCCAAAGACAAAAAAAAATCATTTATCAGTTAAATTAAAATTCAAACGTTTTCAATTGTAGCATAATCAAAAGGAAAGGTTTATCCACTTTTCTAGAGATGATTTTCCTTAATAACTTTATAGGTTATTGTTGTCTTCAAAACAAACTTTATATACATTTATTGATTTATTCGATATTAACATAGTGAGACAAGGTTTAAAAGTTTCAAGTGGAGTATAACTAAAATCGGTTTATTTACATTTTAATCCAGATAATTTCCCTTACAAAGGACTTTAGAATTTTATTACAATTAACATATTTACTTTTTTTTTAAATTCTTTATTGATTCTATTCTTTCCTCCGCAGTAATATTTGTAACACTTTAAGTAATTGGGACATTCATCAGACATTTTTTTACAATCTTATTTATATGCATTGCACTGTAAAATTTTAAAAGTAAAGATTTATTTCATTATATTTCCTTTGACAAAGTAATACTGTTTAGCAATATTAAAAATAATTTGTCCAATTACAAATACAATATCCTGCACATTTTTAATTAATCTGTAATGTTCCATTTCTATCATTACACAATTGGTGCTAGGAAAAATTAGCAGATGAGAATAGAGGATAAAATCATGCAATTACCTTTTATTTTATTAAAATGTTAGATGGTTTGAAAAATGATTTTTTTAATTAATTTACTATATATATCATAATACCTTTTTTCAAAATTATCTCATTTTTTTTTTTTTTTGAGATTTTAATTTTCAAACGAACATAAGTGCTGCTTTATGTTTAACAGTGGCACAAAATACAAACATTATCAGCTTTTTTTTTTCAACTGTAAATAATTTGTGTGTCATTTTTAAAGATAAGATTTTAAACATATGAAAAAAATAAAAGCAAAAGCTTACTTTTTCTTGAATGTTTCTGGGTTTGAAGCAATATTTATGGGAATAAGTTATGATCCACAGGTTTTATATTTCCTCTCCAGTATAAGTTTTAAGAACCATCAATCGATGAAAAAGTGGTATTGAATTCATAGTAAGGTTTTTTAGATTTTTATTCAATCATTTTAGATAACAATATACTAGAATCCTTATTCAAATTTTTCTGATTTTTCAGTTTTTTCTTCCTTATTTTATTAAAGTAGAATCGAAGTCTGTTGATCTTTAATTCTTTGTTTCTTATTCACCCCCCCTACAACTTTTTTAAACTGTATATAGCTTGTTTTACAAGGCATTGTGGTAATAAATTGACCAATAACCTTAGTGGGAATATATTAATATTACACACTCTACTTTCATTTTCAACAGCAACTCACAATATGCAAGATAGTTTTGGATTCACTACAAAAAATATGCTTAAGGAATTGACTATAACCATTTATTTTACAAGATTTAATAAATTTAATTTATTTATTTTTTTATTTCAATTGCTATTCAACAATAATAAAATAGCAATATATTTATCTCCCAATTAATAACAATACTTTTAAATTGTTATTTTATCCCTAGTCAGAATCTAGACTGGGTTTGAAATCTCATCTCCACTCAAGCAGATTTCCTAGTGCATCCAGAACAGTCTTTATTTTAAGGCCACTTTATTAAGATTTTAATGCTAAATATATCATTATTTAAAATATTGGATTATTTAATACAGGGACCTAATAAAAAGGTCACTATATATATATATATATATATATATATATATAGTGACCTTTTTATTAGGATAAAAGATGTGCATATATATATATATATATATATATATATGCACATCTTTTATCCTGATTTTAAAGCAAGAGACAGATTTTCTTCTTTAATTTTTTAAAGAAAAAAATCAATAGCTCCTTCTGAGCTTAAAAAAACAGATGAGAAAAAATGTTTAACTATAACTGCCCATCTTTTTTAAGGTTTTAAAACAACTGCATCTCTCTTTTTAATAGTAATGACTGTCTTTCTTTTTTTAATATTCATAGCTACATCTCTTTTTTAATATTAATGACTACCTCTCTTTTTTAATAGTAAATGACTGGGTTTTTTTTTAAAGTTTAAAACAACTACATATTTGGCCCAAAAAAAATAAAAGTTAAAAAAAAAACTGCTCTTTTTTTTAATATTGTTAACTGACTGCCTTTTTTAATATTGTTTCACTCATTTTTATATTCTGAATTTCTGACCAAAAAAAATCTCCTAACAAAAATAATTGTGATTTTGGAGATAGCAATTAAATCTCACACATAGACAGTCTCAAGTCATTAATAAAAAGATTAATAATTACATTTAATCCAATCAAGGCATTTTCCCTTTTTCTTTTTTTTTAGGATATCTAAGATCCAGATAATACAAAACAATAAAGCTTGCAATCTATAGTCATTAGAGATATGTGTAAAACTGTTTTATGTTTATACAGCCATTTTCACACATGTACATTTTATCTATTAATCTATAATCTTTTTACACCTTCTCTCCTGGTCTGCTTTATTTAATAAAAAAAAAAATACAGCTAAATAATTTAACATATTATATAACAAAAATAATAGATCAATATATTAAATATTATTTCTTACATCACTATATTTATTACTGTTTATTACTCTATCACCTATAAACTATACATAATATCTATACAAAAGAAATTTATAATATATATATATTGATACAAAGATTTTCACAGATTGCATATATAAAAGACATATTTTGCAGGTTTATCCATGTTAAGGAAATTTAAAATTGATATACCGAAGTTTTGACTTGATCACACAAGAAATAAACTGGGTGATAAAAGGTTAAAAAGATGGTTGCAAAAGTGCTACAATCACTGATTTGAAAAAAAATGTTAAATTAAGAATGTTTTTGTTAAATATTTCCAAATAGAAGGACATTTGCATGTATCATCTTGCTTATTGATACAATCTGACCTTTTAATTATCTCAATGGTTTCTCTCATTTTTGCACTGGTAGGGTTGATCACATCTGGATATGATTCAGGTATTAGAGAAATTAATTTTATGACCTGAATCTATAGTATGGAGTGAGTGTGCTGATAATGATGACTGTTGTTTAACTTCATTAGCATGATCATCTCTCCTAACACTGATGGAATGATTACCCATACCTATGTAGGTAGCTGTACAATTTTCACATTAGATTTAATAAAAACCATGAGTTTAAAAGGGATTGAATTTATAGGCTTGGTTATGTTTATTGTTTTAGTTTTCTGTAGTCAGAGATTTCTTATTTTCTAGATTACATAAGAACATAATCATATTTTTCATTTGTCTTGCACATAAATCGACCCCAAAATGCTTTGAAGGTAGTATATTGGAGGACTGTCAGACTGGCAATATGACATTCTTATCTTGATGCATTATTATGGAGAAAGAAATGTTCTCTGATGCTGCTTTGTCGATTTCCTGCAAGACCATATATTTTCATAAATCTCTGAATCAGGAAACTAGGATTGTTTTTTATAAGTTGCCAGCAGGAAGATAATATTAATTCCATTTTATTAACTATAGTGAAAAAAACCTTTCTACTAAAGCATTTGATGTTTTAATATTTTCTGTTCATATAAAGTAACTTATAAAAAATCAAGTCAGCATTTATATTTGCTTGCTAGATTTATTTTCTCTTTAGATGTGGCTTTAAATTTTATCAGAGCATGAGCTAAGGCAGACATAGCTGGTTATCTCATTATTTACTTGTCCCCCACTAAAACCTCTAATTATTATTCTAAGATTAGTTTTGTCCAACTGTTTGGTTGGGAATTTGCCAGTTTTAAATGTCAGTTTTCTTTCATCCTATGTTTGATATTTTATTAATTTGAAATTATATATATCGGAGTATTTTCTAAGTTTGTTATTTTGTTTAATTAAAGACGTAAAGTTCCTCCTATTTTATAATTTATACTCCAACGTATTAGTCATATTTTTGTTTTGTTCTTGTGGTAAATCAATCATCTTTACTTTAAACATATTACAAGACGAAGCTTCTACCGGCAATATGATGTTCCTGGTCCCAACACATTTTCTGGGGAAGAGGGCTCTGAGTTTATTGATTTATTTCAAGAACATATTGTTTTAATATCTCTGAATGGGAAAATCAGTGGTTTGGTGAATTCTCAGCTAAAGAAAATTAGTTTCCTCCCTTTCTAATACACAATTAAAAAATTAGTCTGTCTGCCAGAGCAATAAATTTTATTCTTTCTGGTACATGCCTGAGATAATCCTATTCGGTGTGTTATAAACTTTCATTTTATACTTTATACCTCTCTTAAATAAAATTTTAAATTGTGTTTAAACTTAATTTGGCTGAGGTGTTCATATATATGTAGATTTGTGTTTTAAGTTTATTCAAATTGTGGTTCCATGTAAGATAAATGTACTTTACTGTTTATAAAAATATTAAAACTAAAATGTAAATGAAGATGAAAACTAAACTTGGCAATGAAACCTTGGACATTCATTTATGTGCAATAATTATCTGCTTATGTGTATATGGAATAAGTCAATAATGTATAAACATTTAAAGGACGTTAAAAAAATTGTATTAATAATTATATTTTGTCATCAAACTGTTGTATAATTTGTTGACTTCTTTAATAGAAGATTGTATGGTATTCCTTCATTTATCAGGATTAACTTGCTATGTAATCTAATCTGATATTGCAGACAGGGATTGAATGTAATGATCATAATTATTGGTAAAATAAAATATTGTTCTAAATATACACATGTTGGTTTATTTCCTGATAGGTAAAGTCTGGTGGCACCCATATATATATATATATATATATATATGGGTATATATATATATATATATATATATATATATATATATAATGCAAATACATAGATAAAAAGATAAATGGTTGAATTATATTTAGTATGAATATTACTATATAGTATGATCATTACAATATACTGTGATGTTGTCAGGTAAAGCTTATTTTTTCAACAATGACTAATAGGGGATCATATAAAACGTGGAGATAATCATAATATAAATCTTAATTCTATTTATTCATAGGCACAAATGATGAGCAGACTAAAATCTACATCCAGTACAATTCTTAATGCATACCCAGCAAATGTTTCGATGAAAACCTTGACATATTTTCTGAACATCATCCACATCACACATGCATTATCATTCTAATAGTGAGGTATTTATGTTAGCCTTATTAAAAATTTTATATGAAAACAATTTGATTCTTAGATCTACACAAAATGTGTGTGTAACAAATAATAAATTGATCAGAAATGATGCTTAAAGAATAATAATAATTGATTTATTCTCAACAGTAGCAAACCCAATGTAAAACAATATAACTTGTCTTATATTTACAAACGTACATAGTTAATAAACAATTATTTAAGACAAAATCTATTTAAAAGAGATTTGAGAAATTAGTGATGAGTAGAAAACTTAAATTGATTTACTTTAAATTTTTTATTTCTCCTCAGCTTGACTAGCATTACATTCCCAAAGTTAACAATAATAATTAACAAATTTTAGGCCTTTTTTTAAAAAAAAAGTTATTCTATTTTTTATATCACAAAATGAAATTAACATTAATATAAAAGAGGAAAAAATATCACCAAATTAAAATTGACTTAAAAGAAAAAATAAGTTTTTGGAAATTATATTACTTTTGACATTGTAAGTGAAATTAATGTGCATTTAAAAGAACATTATTTAAATAATCTTACCAAATTTTTCTCTGTTTATTTAGTCTTTTGAGTTTACCAAATGCACAATGCTTTTATATTTCCTTCACGTGACGATAATATTAAATAACAACATTATGTTACTGGATAAGTGATGTTAGTCAAAATGTACATGTATTTTAAGGATAACCTTCAAAGTGAGCCATTCTGTGTAGGAGACTTCTGGTGTGAGGAAGAAGAGGTGGGTGATCATGGAATATTACAAAACCTCATCACACATAAGCTGCTGGATTACACTAAAAAAACACATCCTGGCCTGCATTGTATCCCACTTTCCTGGTCCATCTTTGCAGACTCACTGCATCTTTGGTACAGGGGCTAATCAAAGTGGTGGCAGGGAATAACCAGCTCATCTCTGTTCTATATCTGATTGTGCTTATGCCCTTCCTCAAAAATACAATCAAACCCATCTGATTTTGCAAAGCTGTGTCCAATTTCTATGACACCACTCTTAATTAAAACTGGATAATCAATAATAAAATACAAGATCCAACAGCAGCTATTTAAAAAATTTCCAATCATCAATTTGCCCACAAAGTCATTCTGCTGGAGATGCAGTTTACAAGTTCATGGTAATGCTTTATTATATCAGGGAGAAAAAA
Source organism: Epiperipatus broadwayi (assembly GCA_028023455.1). Taxonomy (NCBI): domain Eukaryota; kingdom Metazoa; phylum Onychophora; class Udeonychophora; order Euonychophora; family Peripatidae; genus Epiperipatus; species Epiperipatus broadwayi. The sequence goes on from JAQFVV010006638.1 coordinate 115,784, forward strand.
ATTATTACCAGTGGTTGTCCAGTTAGACTTTGCAGTGGCCATAGACTGCATGGTGCCTGCTCAATTCTTCAAAGTCCTTAGGTGCTATGAAGTTCCATTGGTTTACATTAACATCATCCCTAATTTGCTGCTCAACAGAAATATGTATATTTTGATGGCTCTTTTGCCCCTGGATTCCAGCTGCACATCTCCATATCACAGGGGTCACCACTCAACAGCCTGTGCTTTATAACATATATTGACTCTTTTTTGAAAGAAGTCGAGAAAAGTCTGCCCATAAGTATTTGTTCCAGCTCTGGGAGAGGTGATTCACCACATATTATACATTGATGATATAACTATCATCCTCCCACCTGTGAAGCATCTTCCCCAGCTACACTTTCTTCTAAAACAGTGTTTCATCAAGAACTACCTAAACGTGAATCTAGCAATGACAGCAGTCTGGAAGGCCAGCAGTGGGAAAACCATTATAGCAATGACAGCAGTTTTGAAGGCCAGCATTGGGAAAAACATTATATCTAACTTCACAGGTGCACCACAAAATTTTCTGGGGCTGCTGGTGGCGATGTCATGGTCAGCAATGAAGTGTCAGATAAATTCCATGTTACTAGAAAAAACCAGTAAGGTGGATGGCACCTTGTCCTCAATCTCCCTATCACATCCAGGCAAGGTGATACTGTTGAATATGCTAGTCTTGTAGAATTGCATATTATCTCATGTTTATCAAGCTGACCAAGATCTTCCATAATAAAATAGGGTCACAGTGCACAAAAGTGCTGTGGAAATCATCACCTGGTAGAATCATTTGTATAAACCTCAACAAAATAAGAAAACCCAATGACTTAAATGGTCTTGGTTTGCATGACATCCCAGGTGCTATTCATGCAAAGTGTGATAGCTATTCTAAGGATAACTAGATCTAGAAGGCAGAAACAAACATTTCCCATCAGTTGAACCCACAGACACCCCACCATCTAACAAGTGCAGGTGGTTTTCAGAAAAGGAGGATCACATTGTGAGACTCATACCTGCCAAAGAAGATCTTTTGATAGCAAAATTACATACTGGGGCATGTTAAAACTTATGCATCCCAGTCAGCAAAGAAACTCAGTCAGACTAGAATCAATGTTAAAATTGCTGACAAAAAATCTAAATACTGGTCATTGGATATCAGGCTAGTAAATTTTATTATCAAATTCAGTCTTAATGCAATTCCAACAAACCCATTCATGGTATATTACAGGGGATTTCAGAGCATCTTTCCCAACTGCCCATCATGCGGCCAGGAGGAGAAGAATATTGATCACCTTATTTCTTGTTGTTCAAAACTCAGTGACATGGAAATGAAATTGAGGTCTAGAATTAAGTCGGGATGTTCTTGGATACTGAATATCAACAGGTCTCTGAGAGCTAAAAAATTTGCTGTAATTTGAGTGGCAATCACAATTCGCTTTGCCAAGTGGCGGACCATATGTCACAGTGTTTTCTGAGATAACTTGGCAAACCCATAGCTAGTCTTCAAGAAACAGCTTTGCAGTCTGAATACCAGAGACCATCTCATAACTTCCCACAGACAATATATTGACACATGGGAATAGATTACTCTGGATGAAGTGACAATTATACCTCTTAAACTGACATCTATGTTGTAAAAAGAAATGTCAACTGAAATTAGAAGAAAGAAAAAAAGAGAGACATGAAAAAACAAATAATAAAAACAGGAAGATGGAGGAAGAAATGGAAAAAGAGGAAAGAATAAAACAGATACAGCCAAATGTCAAATGTAAAATGGTTCCTTGAACAGATGCAGTGCAACTAAAGATGAAGATATAATATAAAACTGCAGAAGATATGTGAGATACTTAAATTATAGTTAAATTGTAACCAATGTGAATAAAGACTAAAACAAATGTAAATGAATAAACCTGTAATCTAATGTATTCTGTATAATCTGTATTCCAATAAATGATTTATTAAAATAAAAATAAAAAAAAAACTTTATGATAAGTTTCCAGTTATTACTTAAATATTAAAATGATAAAAAGTAAAATGATTTTTCAGACAATAATACGTTTTTATAGTCATGTATTGTTTTTTTTTGGTACATTGCTCTTGTAATTTGTGATTTACTTCTTTGATTTTTTTAAAATAAATATGTATTTTAATACAGTGATGCAAATAAATATAACAATGTTATGATTAATTAGAAGTTCATTGTCAGTATTTTGGTATCAGGCAAATCATCAGGAAAATGAGATCAACATGCAAATTAACTTTTACAAGATCTGATAAATAAATAAGAATCCAACTTATTAAAAATACAACTTGATAAGTGTCAATTTCTGATTAAACAAATTGGTAAATTTTAAAAACAGTTATGCCCAATTTGATTTTTTTTTTATTAGCTAGCAACAGACAAAATTTCCATAGCAGCATTTATATCAATAGGAAAAACAAAATGTATTTAAAAAGTCCTCTTCCATTGTCTGTGTATTTATCTTTTTATTACCTTTCTATATCCTCAAAAATAATTAATTTTATTATTTTAATTAGCGTTCAATATCTTCAAAAGTAAGTAATTTTAATTTTGAATCTTATTTTAAAAGGAACCGAAAACAAACTTCTCATTTTTGTTTCAAATTACGTTTTTTAATTCACTATTATACTATGGATTTGCTTATAGATTATAAACCTTTCAATGTTTTTTTTTTAAAACATAAGCCTTTTTTTCATTTAGTTTTACAAGTTATATATGTGAACCAGGACAGAGATATTATAATTAACTCTACTTTAATGAAAAATAAATTTGAATTACTTAAACATTAGACATAGATCAATATTATTTCAACTCATATTTATATAAACATCACGCTTACCTACAAGTCTTTTAAAGCAGATATATAAGATGTTATCCATACAAAAATGTCATGTTCAGTATAAGTTAATTTTCTTTTTTTTTTTGTCATACTGGATACCATTCATAGTTTTTCTGTGAAATTGATCTTTGAGTAATATTAGACTTGATCATATACTTACAATCTTGAAGTAAATAATAAAATTCATCACCAGCAGTGAGCACAAAATGAAACAGGATCACCAAGAGAAATATTTTATTTATGAACAGTATGCAATTTATCAACCTGTATATATAATAATCATAATTTGCACAAACTAAATCATTTATTTTTGAGTTTTAGAAGAAATGTCTACGCCAAAAGATTATGTTAACTGTTTTTGAGATAAAACCACAATTATACCTTGCTTAGTTTAAAGCTTAGTACCCAATCTACACGATCAGATTAGGCTTGTCTCAATTTTGAAACATAGAGACTGCAAAATCTAAATATAACATATTATGGTGGAATACTTAGATGAAAAACACCATGTCATGAAAACATCACATCCTCAAGCCAATAAATTATAAACCCCACCATCTGTCAACAGGACGGACTGAAAACAAAACACTCAAACCTTAACAAATTCTCTCCCAAATTTATTACATTTAGTTTAGCTGTATTAGCAGGTACTTTTAGTGTTTTATTCCAATTTTATTCTTACAACTCTATAATTAAATTATTTTTTCAAAAACATTTGTTCTTTTTACAGATACAATGTCATCAAATATAGTAGGTTATACTTACCTACATATAAGCTAATTTTTACTGCCTTATGGGCATTTCTTTAGTGGTAAATGTAATTCTTATTTTGGGGTAACCTCATCATTTCCAGATGTCTATCTTCTGTTCTCTATTTTTGGCTTTACTTTTTTTTTTGCTTTCACAGAATTGGTATTTGTATTTAATAATTTCTGAAACAATCGGTCTAGAATAATTTATCCCATGACTTTTGATATCTTTGAATTTATGGTACTTTTTAATTTGTTTGACTTAACATGCAAATATATATATATATATATATATATATATATATATATATATATATGTTAAGATAAATATATATATATATATATATATATATATATAATTATCTTAACCTGTCTTTGCTTTCGCTCATTTTTTAAATATTTGAGCACAACATTTTATATATTGTAACGAAATGATATTATACCTGTTATAATAATAAGTAATCTAGGTTATCCACAATGAATGAGTCTATCTTAGATCCTTGCGCCTATATACCCACATACACGTTAACTTCATTTTTGGAGGATGAGAGGTTAATAGTCACATAAATATTAAACTAATCTCCTCGTCATTACCACCTTTAATTTTTGTTATTCCCAAGTGCAAGGAGAATTCCCATAATCGTCTAGTTCAGGGTATATCAATATCACTTAAAATGCGGATGTGTATGAATGTGTTTAGGTGTATAAAGATAGGTGTGGACATATAAAATTGTAAATGTGTAAAAATATATGTAAGTATGTGAAGAGATATGACTATTTGAAAATTAAATATGGAAAAATACACTGAGAGTTTTTAGTTTAAACACTTATATATATTTAACAAATATATATTTATAAAGCGCATACTTGTTACGTAAAGTAATATATATTAAGGCTATATACCTACTGTCGTTTTTTCAGGCGCATATATTTACAATATATTTACAAATATATTTACAATAAGTGACATTTTTAATAACGAAATTTATAACAACATATAAAATATTTCATTTAATATCTATGGTTACTCTTTGATTATAGTTTAGTTCAATTATTATTTCAAACCTTTATTTTCTAGAAAGAATAGCCATTTAATAACCATATTAATATAAATGAAATTAATTTTATATTTAAGACTGTCTAAATCATTCTTGATTGTTACATTATTATATTAAAATTATAATTTATTTATTTTCATTAACTTAATAGATTAAATTCATATCAGTCATCTTGATGATATGGGATCCCCCTGATATATAATATAATTTTAATAAAGACAGAAAAGTCTACCTATAGTAGAAATAATTAATCAAAGTATATGGAAAACATTTACTATAATATTAGTATTAACAAACAAAAAAATATATGTGCAATTGCACAAATGTTGAGAATAAATATATGTTTAGGTAAAATGTTACCTTTCCCTTGATAATGATCGGATTTGTAAACAAGGAAGTTCTCATTGTAACCTATATTTTATTTTACTTACAATAATAGCAATAATATTTATCCTTTATATACATATTAATACTTACTTATCCCTTTTTGTATCCATATTAAAAAAAAAGATATAAAGGTAGACATTGATATACAATATATAACTAAACAAAATTCATGATGTCAACCTAAATGTAGTTTTAGAGTTCATAAGAAAAAATGACCTAGTGACTTATTTTAATAATCCTCATTAATCCGTTTCGGGTATAGATGGTAAAATGTGAGTTCTAGAACGTGCATGAAATCATTTATAATTTCCATCCTGGAAACTTACGCGTTGGAGTGTAGAATTGTTCGATTTATTTACTAGTGGTTTACTTGATGTTTCATAGCACAAATATTAAATGCTATGCCAATTTCATCTCAGTTCTGATGATTATAGCTTCATGAGAGACACGACTTTCTTTTCTTGATGTGATTTTGCAATTAGCAACGCATGTTTGTCTGTCTGTATTGCTATTTCTATACATTTTTATTAGAATACTTTGGATGAAATAACAGCGATAATTTTACTATTAGACCACTGTAATCAAAATTAGTTTGATGTTTGCTGTAAAGATTAGAAACACTGTAAATTCGAATAATTCGCATTTAATTTCTAAGAATTCAGTTTCACATTCCTTAGTTGGCTAATTTTATCTCGATATGCTTTGTATTATTTTCTTGAATATTCAAATAGTTATTTCTATTACAATTTTATCTCAATGGCAAATGGTAATTTTATTCGAATTGCATATTCGAATTCTCTTCTTAATATTACACAGGTTGTTCAGTCGACTAGAAATTTTTATGTGATCTCGGAGAAGCTCTTTGGTTTTTATATTTTCCTATAATTATAACGAGGATATTCTATTAAAGGTAATTTAGATGACTTTGAATATTAAGTTCGTAATTTTGATTTAGGTTCATTGCTTGCATCATTATTAGTGATTATATATATATATATATATATATATATATATATATATATATATATATATATATATATATATATATATATATATATAAGTTAAGAACAATAAATTTTTTAATTATTCTTTTGTTTAAAATAATTTCATTCCTTGCTTATGTTTACTCGATCCAATCATATTTCTCTCATACTGTTGTAGTGTATTGGATTTTCATCACAATTAATGAGATAACTTTAATAAATGTTAGTTGTTACGTCTGCATTTTATATTTTAATTCAAATATGATTATGTCGTAGGATTAATTTGGCGTTTATATGTATAACCCAACTAATAGTTTATCAGTTATAGTGCTCCATTTTTATTAATATAGTGTTTAGAAAAAATGGCATTATATCGGTTGTTGCATTTGAATTAAGCCAAATAGTGTCTAAATGATCCTAGAGGGATGTAAGCGTCACTCTACACCAGTGAAATGTGTTAAAGATGAATATATTTAATTCCTTACTTTACTATTTAAGAAGTAAGCTAAGATAGGTCTATTATTTTTATTTAGGGGTTGTTTTAGTTTGTTTTTATTTTTTCCATAAAAAGTATGTTTTACTTTGATAGGTATCTTGGCTTCTAATTTGTGTATCTCATCATGTAGTATTACGATTTTTGATTGCCTAATCTGTTCCACTATAAGGAGTAATTTTCACATAATATGAATTTACTTGTAGACTTGGCATTATGAGATCTAAGTTATTTACGGTGTTTGTGTTTACTTAATGATATACCAAAACCCTCATATCAAAAGAACTGATTGGATATGCAGCTAAATTCAATTTTAGGTAACTTGTGCATTATTTTAAGTACGAGTCTGTCTAAGAGAACCTCTCCTGCTCTTTAGTTTTGAGACTTACTGGATTTTCTTAATATCAGTTAAACAAGATTGTTGTCATTTATTTGTAAATGAAGCAACTCCTTGGGGTAATTAGTCTTCTTTTCTACGAATATTGATATAATTCATTAATGACACTAGAAATAAATTTACAATTTCTAAAAGCTTATTTTTCAAATATGCTTGCTGACATAAATTTTATAATGTAGGTTCTCCCCTTTTACATTTCTATCCTTCAGTATAATTAACCATAATCCTATTTACTTCTTACATGGGTTCAAATTCATACTCTGTGGAATTTATATAGAATAAAACTGGTTTAATTGTTGTAAGAATAACTTACAATTAATAAAACACATATAACTAAACCATTTATTTATTAAATATATTTAGTAAATACAAAATGCATATGTATATACTTAACAAAAATAAATAAATGACTAACATTTATTTTGATAAAAATAATGTTAAAATGATACTTACTTAAATGTCAAAGTGTTAAATAATCAACCAGATTTGAAATTAAAAAAAAAAAAAACCAATTATATATATATATTCTATCTTATTGTTTATCTATAACAATGAGCAAATAAATCAAACATTGACAATTGAAACAAAACATGCGAAATTAACAATTCATTCTTTCTCTTAACAATAAAAAAGAGGAGAAAAGAAAATGACTTTCTCAACAACTATTTTATTTTAATGGATATTACAGTTCTATATTAGTATCAAATTTCTACTAAATCAGAAAAGGTTTAACTATTTCAAATTGAAATATTGATTCATTTATATGGAAATTAAAACCTAAGGATCGGAAATACTTTATAGGATTTTGTTTTCTTTTAAATCTGAAAGAAGATAGTAATATATAAAAAAGATTATTTGAATTTCTAGTAACTTTCTTATTTTATTATATTGTTTTTCTACGCATAAAAATGTATTTAAAATAATTATATATATTTAAAAGTATCTTACAATGTGCAGGAAGAAGAAGAACATTGTATTGTAAAGGTTTCGAAACCAATTTTTATGCCACTTTAAAATATTGTGTAGAACGTCTAACTGAAAAAATTGAAGTTAAGAACCTTGACCTTCGAAAAATATATTATATCTTATTATAATAAAACCATTGGATAATGCTAATAATCTATCAAGTTTGGATAAATATATGACTACTAAACCAATGGATAACTACACTACACCAGGAGATCTCTACCAGTATTATAAAATATTGACCTAAAAAACCATTCTTACTTAGTTCAGAAATATGTTTTTATTTATTTATTTATATATTTTACTTAATAATTTATATTATTTTAATATGTTTATTTTTATTGATTTTCATTTTCAAATTTGGTATCTTATCTTTACAGAAATGGGAGCATCCAAATTTAATTTTATAAGAAAAAATTATTAATCTCTCTCTCTCTCTCTCTCTCTATATATATATATATATATATATATATATATATATATATATATATGTCCACAAATGGCGTCCTACCAAAAACACCTATCAAGCGTATTTTCGTTTACATAAACGTCAGAGTAGTTAGTATTCACTATCTCTAACTATAATTCCACTTTCAGATCATGATTTCAAGCTATTTGCTATCGTCAGTGAAAGACAGGAATAAAGAAACTAGATCTAAATACAAACTCTGAGCGTTTATGAAACAATTTCTATTCAGCTTGCAAGCGTGAATTTTTTAGACACGTAATGTCTTCAAACTCAGCATAGCAAACCAGATAGCTATATGGGTCTGATCTCAGTTCAGCATCACCCATTTAGCTATCTGGTTTGCTATGCTGAGTTTGAAGACATTACGTGTCTAAAAAATTCACGCTTGCAAGCTGAATAGAAATTGTTTCATAAACGCTCAGAGTTTGTATTTAGATCTAGTTTCTTTATTCCTGTCTTTCACTGACGATAGCAAATAGCTTGAAATCATGATCTGAAAGTGGAATTATAGTTAGAGATAGTGAATACTAACTACTCTGACGTTTATGTAAACGAAAATACGCTTGATAGGTGTTTTTGGTAGGACGCCATCTGTGGACATAAATACAAGCGTTAGCAAGTTTTTTAACTTGCATTTTTGTTTATCATATATATATATATATATTCTAATCTTGCTCCCATGCATCCTCACTTCAGAATAGTATATGGTATAAAATAAAATGGGTTCTAGCTCAGTTAATAATTAATAAATAAAATATTCAGCATTAAAATTAAAATGTTTCACTAGCTCAAATTTAAAATACGAATAAGGTTCAGTTTATAAAATAAATTAAATAAATATTTAATATTTTCATGAGACTTGAAGTGAAAATACAGGTGACAAGATAGATTACATTGAGCCAATATCCCACAGGATACTACCTCAATGGCATAAGAACACTATCCCCTTTATTACTATTTTAAATAACAAACTCATAGTATTCTTACGACTTTAATAACCTCTACTCACTAAGACTAAACTAATAATTAAATCTTAATCTTCTATTTAATAATCTAGCTCAATAAAATATTCTCAGGTTCATAAAGTTTACTCTAAGTTAATTTAAAAATATGGTAGTAAAATATGAGAAGGGATTTTATGTAATAATCTACTACACTTAAACTAATAATAATAAATAACAGTAATAATATTCTTCATTGTTTAACTAATTCTGTATATCTTTTCTTTTTACTATAATTTTACTACCATAATAAAATAATGAAATAATATAATATGATCTTATATCTTCATGTAATGATATAATAAATACGTGGTAGCATTTTAATAATCTGACAAACAAAATATGTGTGGCAACTGATACCATATAATTTAATATAATATTGTGATAACTGATTTATGACCAATAAAATAATGTAAGATTATGATTATTTAATTATAAAGAATACCAATAAAATATTTAAAATTCTTAAAATAATTCTCTATTTATCTTTTGTTATCAAATTTTAAATCCAAATTATTAAATTTATCTTGTACTTCCACCTTAAAATCTTCTACCGTCTTACAGGTTTCATTAAGTTTTTGATTCATACTTTCTACACAAGTTCTGATTTCATTATTATTTTTGTCCACATTTTCACTAAGAGATTCTAATCTTATATTTGTTTTATTTAGGTTTTCATTAAGAAACTCAATATTTTTAATCATATTTTCATTAAGAGCTTTTGTATCCTCTCTAAGAGATTCAAACTTTATATTACTATCTTATCTATTTTTATTCATATTTTCATTAATCTCTTCTCTATTTTTATTCATATTTTCATTAAGAATATTAAATTTTATATTACTATCTTCTCTATTTTTTCTATTATCTTCTTTCATCTCCTTCATCATCAATAACATTTGAGATATTAAGGAGTTCTCTACCTCCTTTTTAGGCACTATTATCTTTTCTTCCACTGTTTTAATTTCCATAACCTCTTTCTCCTCTTCATTCATTTTGCTATCTACAATTTGAACATCATCTAAAACTGTTTCCATTTCGATTAAGTTTTCTTCTTAATACATTTAAACTTTCGTTTGGTATTTTTATATATCACTTTAAAAAAAAAATGTTACCTTCAGAAAGGATATAACATTTTACTCCTTTTGATATAATATTATATAAAATAATTCATGCAATATACAATTGTCTTATTACTATTTAAAAAATAAATCTTGGGTAGGCTTATAAATAATAATGTGTCTCCAATTTCTTCATTAGACTCCATATGATGTCCGAGCTGTGGTTTTTTATGTACCAAAACAGTTCTTCGGTGAAATATTAATAAAGCTGTATCAATAAATATTTCAAACATTTTTTCAGCATTACAACTTACATCCATTTTATTTCGTAGTAGTATATCCATTTTTATTGCGAAGTTTAGGTTAAACTATTAGATAAAATACAACTGGTAAGTACTTTAAAAATTAGAAAATCATTTCCATGAAGTTTCTAAATTATTTTATTTTAAAACTCTCTTTTTCAAAAAATACTTTTAAAATTATCAATTAATTTTTTGCATATAAAGTTATAAGAAAGTAATAAAAAAAAAATTGACTAAAATAAAAAAAAATTTAAAAATAAATACTATCTCTTTGATAGTTATAATTTACCTTTCTCTAGTTTCAATACATTATTAATCTACCCTGATAACTTAGTTATGACAATATTTATAGTCTGTAAGAATACCTATTCCTATTGGTTAATTCTTACTTTAGCTTGAGAACAAATTTATATATTTTTTAGTTTATAGTAGAATTAAATTTCAAAATTAAAAATCGTGACGTAACGAACTTAAAATATTATTTAAAATGCCACTTTTAATTCAATTATAACTTTATTTAAATTATTTAATCTTTTAAAATAACTTTTAAAATAACATTTAATAACTTATTCCATTTCTTAGTATTCATTTTATCTATTTTTATTTAAATAAAATATTTAATTTTTATATTATGAATGTATTCATCTTTATTACATCATTTAAGCATGTTATACGATAGTTAACTTAATGTTTAATACTATTTACTTTTATGATAGGCAACAATTCCATCCAATTCTATACTGCAATTTCAAAATATTTTAAACTTTATTATTAACTCAAACAAGCACGTGTGAGAATGTATGTAATATAGAAGTCACATGATTAATAACTTTGACAGACGATTTTTAATCTATTTCTCTGCCCAGTTTTATAAAATTGATACACTTATTATAGTATATAAATTAATTATAAAAAATTTGGAAGAATAATTTTAAAAATATAGAATTAAATACAATTCTCACCATCATAAAGTTTATTTTTAAAATATATTATATTAATTTTGACTATTACATATGATTATAAATTTAAACACTGTATTTGTTAACTTATCAGTTTTAAACTATTAAAATCGAATTTATTAAATATACTTTTAATTTTTATAGCTGTGTTATTTAATATGGCCAGCTTTTACAACCATATGAAACAATATTTTGAACTTTACTTAACTACTTTTTAAATAATTCGCTATAATTTTATATACCACATATTTTCTTTAGCTTTAAATTGTACTTTAAAGATATAATTGACTTAATACAATTACCATATTAAAAGAACATATCCAAAATTTAAAATTTTTTAGTAATTGACTGTTATGAATTATTACCGACCTATAGAAAAGGGCACAATATATATATAATTAAATTTAATTTTATAAACCTGTTTATAAATTTGACAGAACTCTTCTAAATTAAATGAAGTAAAATTTTGATTATTCAAAATATATTAGTTAAACGAAATTATTATTCTTACTAATTAATATCGTAAACATAATGATATATTTATTTTAATACAAATATTTATAAAAGAGGTTTTACAATTAAATAAGAGATTTGAATTATACTCTTTTCTTTAGAAAAGATTGTCAAGGTATGAAATTTTATCATGGGATATGGAATGGGGATATTAGTTATTAACCTTTTAAAATGATAAAAATTCACCCTTATTTTTCATTATTATTTTATTTATCTTCTTATATCACATTTTTATTGTTTATTAAATATTATTGAGTTATTAATATGATCTCTGTACTTTATGGAACCTAATACATTTTGGATTTTTAGTATGTGCTGTACTAATTTTAATTAACTATCTATCGACTGATTTTTTTATTCGGATCGTCTCCTCTATTATAGAAGACTTTCGAGTGTCTTAATTTATACTTAAGATAGTTAAGTATTGTCATTTCATTTAAAATTTCCCAAACTTTATCGTCATTGTGATATTTCTCCTTTATAAGATTATCATGATATGGAAGTATCACATACTTATAGCTGTCAATTAATTAAAGAACAATATCCATAAGAAACATTTCTAATTTATTTTTACGATAAATGTCACTACAATGGTATGAATGTAGACTTTCATCAATTTTACTTGTTACTGGAACTTTTATTTTGAGATCTCTAGTAACATTTTTAATATTTGATTTTACTTCAGTTTCGATGGGTTAGTCTCCTAAACTATGATTAATTTTAGATTCTTCTAAATTTAATTCCAATTTATTTTTGGAATTATCACCTGCTTGTTTTATTTCGATGACTGTAATATTTATTTTGCTTTCAATTTCATTTTCAACTTTTTCAAATTTTTTTTCACCCTTGCGATCATCTTCTATCATTTTCTCTAATCGTAGTAATTTAAAACCGTTGTCATCTTTTAGTTCGGTTTCCTTGTTTTTTTTATCTTTTCAAATGTGTTTTGCATCTTTTCTGAAATATTTATTATGTCTGTTGACGTTTGCTGTATATCTGCTATCACATTATTTTTCTTGGCGAATAATTGATGTTGATCTGGTTTAGAACTGCTCTCATATTATCCATCTTGATGAACATTTGCTGCAGTTTCAATAATTTTTTTTTTGGGGAGGGGGGCGGTTGAATATGTCTACTTTGGTTTCCCCGGATACACTAATGTCCTGTTCTATTTCTATCTCTTCTAAAATATTACTTTTCATTTCTTTTGTATTCATTTTGCTTCCTATTTCAGTCTTTTTTTTCTTTTTCAATACTCGTTTCTAATCGTATCATTTTGATTTTACTTCTTATAATTGTGCATTTTTCTAATATTTATTTTAATTTATTCTATTAATGCTCGACTTGGAGGCGTCCACTATTTTCAAACTGCAAAAATGATCACCTACGCGTATAGATTCCATGAGATTTGGAAACCACACTGTCAAATCATCAATTGAATTTGTGGAAAGAATAAAAAATGCTAAAATAGATTTAGAAATCAAAACGACTGCATGCGATATCAATGAACTTTATGGCTCAATTAATAAAAACATCTCCATTATCATCATCAAATATGAATTAAATAAGAAAAATTAATCAACAAAACGAATTGATTTTATAATAGAATTCTTGAAGTGGCTGGATAACAACATAGTGGCTAAATTTGAAAACAAATGGTATGTTATGAATGACGATTGGCCAATGGGATTGCCAATGAATGGAATTGTTGCTAGTATCGTCATAAATCTTTACGAGAGCCAAATTCTTCCAAAACATTTCACAACAGATCCAACTCTCATATACACTCCATATGTTGACGATATTTTTATTGCAGCAAACACTTCCATCATTATCAACATACAAAATGAATTTTAAGCCATCTCAGGGTTAACCCTCAGTAGAACTTATGAAAACAAGAAACAAGAAATAAAATATCTAGACTTGTTAATAAAAAAAAAGAGAACACATACCTAGATTATAAAATGATGTTTAAGCCACTGCACATAAGAGGCTACACAAGTCCAAAGTCTAACACCCCCAACACATATAAATGGGCAGGTATGAATACTTTCCTATTTAGAAATCACCATTTATGTAAATACATAGCGGATAGGAAAAACAACATCGACAAATATATAAAAAAATGACTACCATAGGCTTTAAACCCAATACAATCATTCAGAGAATAAAACATTTTATAGAAAATTTAGAAATAAACAACTTAATGACAATATGAAATACCTAACAATTTTTTTTATACCTAATGTAACATCAAATATTGCAAAATAATTGTCTAACAATTTCAAATTTAGCTTCAGAACACCTCCTAGTACTAACCGATTAATAAATAACTCCAAAGATAAAATAGAAAAAGTTCAATCCCCTCTTGTGGTCTATAAAATGGCATGCCCTCAATTAGACTGCCAGGCATCTTACTACGGTAAGAATCGGGCTAACCTTAATACAAGAATTTACCAACACAGGTATGCATACAACAGTGTTAAAAAGAAAAATGAAGAACATCAGTATTCTGGAACTACTAAGCAGCTGCAGGCTATGTATTCGAAGCCAGTTCTGCCCAAATAATTTGTACAGTAAAGAGTGACGCCAAAAGAAAAGTTAAAGAAGCTTTTTTTACATAGCAAATGACCTCAATGCCATTAATAGAAGAGAGGCAAGCTTTGCTCTCTCCAAACAATGGACTAACTAATTAAAAATTCAAACTCATTTGCGTATGTATACAATAAATAACAACAGTCTTCATTCACAAAGCTATGAGTATGAGTTTCGAACATTAAATCTCGAAAGCGCTAAGCAGACCTATGCACAAAATAATATAATTACAGCTTCACTAACGCATGCGAAAAAGTCGCATATTTATAATTACAATTTTTACTATTGAAGAGAAAAACAATTTATTATATTAATTATTATTTCTATTTTTAAACTGTGATAAATATTTTTATACTAATGTACATCATGTAAATATTCATCATCATTAATACTTTTATTATTCTTGCCAAGACAAAATTTTATGTTCACATTAATTGTTACTCCATTTGCTCTGTTATTTAATCTTATTTATTCTCTCCATATTAAAGCATTTTAACCGGTAGACTAGCATCTATATTATATGATTTTTACTTGTAAGTAAATTTCAGTATTCCAAGTTCAATTTGTAGTATACACAGAAATTTTATAAATAAATATGTTTATGACTTATTGTTTTCACTATTGAAATTATTGAATTGTAGATAAATATAAAATGCGATTAACTCGCATTGTCCGAATAGATCCTTAAAAAAAGGTTTAACAGTAGGTATTTGTTGCCACGTTCAGCAAATTATTTCGATTTCAGCTTCATCTTTGACATTCCATCATAGCAAACACAAAAGCATTATTCTATAAACATTTTAAGCATAAAAAGGAGATCCAACTATTTCTTTTACCGATTTTGTCATCCATGAGAAATCTAATTGTGCGATGGCTTCATGGAGGTTTAACATATCGCTTATTGTTATCCATTTCATTTTGTTCATAAGAATATTAAAAGAGGGAAGTTTAAGTTTTCTCCCTCCTATATGACTTTCTACTGACAGTGCATAATTTCTACGTTATAACTCCAGAATCTGTGGATAAAATATATGAAAATAGAACACACATTTTCAAGACGAAAAAGTATATGTATTCTTATATTGTTGCTGAATCCTAGTAACAAATAACAACGCAGTCTGGTTTTTTATTATTATAATTAGTTCACGAATGTGGCATTCTTATTCAATGCCTTTAAGAAAACCAGTATAACTTAATAAAAATATTTTATTTTTAAATTTTAATAAATTGTTCATTCACTTCCGAATTATTCAAACTATAAAATGCATTTATAAAACCCAAGAATTTGAATAGTTTCCTTTATTTACTCAACTATAAACCATAGGAAAATAATAAATATGTGTAAATCAATATATATATATATATATATCATGTGCTATTTGTTTATATTGTAGGAGCATTTTTGATTCCTTATTTTATAATGTTATTTTCTACTGGACAACCTCTTTATCTTTTGGAAATATTTATTGGTCAATATTCAGGAAAAGGCCCATTTAAAGCATTTAAATGTGTTCCTGCTTTAAGAGGTAAATAATTATTTATGTATATAATTAAATTTTAGTTTTATATGTTTTATTTTTCAAAACATAATTGTTACACATTTTTAGTAAAGAAAATATGAAGTAAGTAATCACATGTTTATAAACACATTTACATTTCAATATACTATGTTATAAAAATAAATAATGGAACTATAATATCGGGATCTTAATATGTGGTTAATGAAAGTAAGCAATAACTAATATTTTAATAATTTAGTTAATTTTAACCTCTTATATTCAAGATTTTATTTTACATATTTAATCTGAATGTTTATTAAATTTTAGTATTCCTTCATATTTATCTTAAGTGTTTTCCCTGATAGACATTTTTAAAAGATTAATTGATCCAATATGGTATTTCAAAAATCATTTTATCTTGTATTACCTTCATCATGATAGAATAATAATTAAAACACTGAACATACCAAAACATTTTTTTTCATTATTAGTAGCAACAATTGCTTTAGAATAAATATAACCATTCAAACACCAAGAATAAAAAACTGCAGGAAGTAAGTTTGAATATTATACAAACCAAGCAAGTCTAAATCTGTTAGTAGATAATGTACACTTATTATTCAGAAGATTCACATAGGATGTGACTCATTTCATTTATTCAGTCCACACCATACTTTAAAAAATAATAGTAATAATATTGAATAAATATTCTATCAATACTTTAAAAGATTTCTTTAAAAGTACTTAGTTATATAATAAATTTTTGAACAATATAGGAAATTCATAATCTCAATTTCAACCTGCTGCTGAGCTAATGATAAACAAATAAAAATATCATTTCAAAATTCAGGTAAGAAATTTATAAATTTCCCATTATCATTAAGCAGGTTCTTCTATCTGGAATTATATAGTCTATTCATGCAGAAGATAAACAATTCCAAAGAAAACCATTTTCTCATGTTTGTTTTTTTTTAAAAAAAATTGTAAAATTAAAGTAATTTGTAAATCTTTTTTGCTGAAAAATATTCAAATGTTTAAAGTTCTTATTATCAGCATGTCATAAAGTTATTAATAAAACATTTTTTTCATTATTAAAAACTCTTTTACAATACCAACAATAACCTAAAGTATTAGCAATCTTAATATTCAAGTATATAGATATTAAATAGATAATATTGTCTACTACAACTAAGAAAATAAGAATCAATAAAAGTTATTACATAATAATTAGTAGTCATGGAGAATTTACTTGAAGTGTACATTTTATATAGAAATAATTTGACAATTATTGTTAAATATTTCGATAAAATTTTCATTATGTTTTTTGGCTATGTAGATTTTAAACTTTTTTTAGTAATTTCAAATTGAAACCTTATTGCCTGAAGAAAATTAATTATCAGCACATATTTAACTTTAAGCAATTAAACTGAATAAAATTAATTATTAATCAAGTAAATTTCCCCAGTAAAAATTACCCAAGTTGAGTAGAAAATATTAAATCAAGAAGTAACAAGTAATTAAACACTTGTGTGCAAGTGTTCCTTTATTTATATTATTGATCATGTGGATGATTTTGTTTGATAAAATTGACATTTGGCTCCACTCCTTCACTGACCATAATTTATTACAGTTTAAAGATTAATTGTTATTCTGGGAGACATTGCTATAAAGAAACTCATTTATATAATTCTATAGACTTTTTAATTAAAATATTACATTTTCAAACAATTATGAAAATAAAATAATACATTGTATAATAAATTATATTATTTTTAGATAGAACATTAATTTACATTATTTTTTAAAGTTATAATTATTTATTAAGTGCAAAAAAATGTATGCAAATATTTTTTAAGACAGGCTTTAACCTACATCGAATGTGCATTGAAATTTATAATAGTCAAGCAATATCTTTATTTTGCTGATAAAAGGACATCTCATGACACAAGATAGCAACTTTATAAAGATAATAGTGGCCATCTTAGCTTTAACCTAACTTTCCACTTATATAGGCCATCATTGGCAAAATAAAAATATTGCCTGACTAATATAAATTTCAAAGCACATTTGATACAGGTTAAAGCCTGTCTTAAAAGTAATATTTTTAAAACAATCTTATACAATACTTAATATAGTTGAAACCTCTCAGAATGTTTATTTTAAATAAAAAAATTTAAACTAAATATATTTAAGAATAACTTTTAATATTGCAACTAGAAAATTTAAATGTATTATCCAAGCACATACAGATTTACTAATGCTTTATTTTATTTAAAATTAATAGCTTTTACCAATAAATGAATTATTTAGCTTCTTTATTTAAATATTAATTCTTATTAAGTGTACTGTCAGCACATAATATTTAAATAAGGCTATAACCTTAGTACATGCACCTTGAGTGCTTAATTTATTACAAGAGAGACCTCTATAAATATAAATGCAAAATTAGACTTTATAAAATAAGAGTAGCCCACTTTATCTTCAACCTATTTTTCTAATTATATAGGCAAATCTAAAGCATTTTGATCTCAGAGTGTGAAGCCAATAAATTCTTCACTGATTAAGTCCACTATTTCTATTAAACATTAACGATCTCAAAATCTTTCAATTTACAATTAGTTAGTCAGATCTTAAATTTAAAAGTATTTTCAATCAATTTAAAGTTGTAAATATTAATTCTTATTAAGCACAATGCCAGCACATAATACTTAAATCAGGCTATAACCTTTGAACATGAACCTTGAGTACTTAATTTATTACAACTGACATTAAGAAAAATATACAATTTATTAGCAAACAAATTAAATAATATCCATTTTTAAAAGCAAGTAATTTAAATACTAATAATATTTATTGAAGATCCAAACATAGCCAATAAAGTTTAACTCTAACATTGTTTTTTACATGCTAGTACTTTTATTAAGATAGTTTTAACTCTTACTATTTTTTTAACATTAGGTCATTAATATTTACAGTAAGAATATTCCTAAATTATTCCATTGAAAGTTATTTATAGTTACATATAAATTAGAATCATTATACTAAGATTTTAAAAATAACTTTTAACTTAATTAATGAAGAAGAATTTACTAATAAATCTTCACCTTTGGTCTCTCAAGCACCTATTTACAGTAATACAATCAATAAAACCTCCTATTTTAGGATATTACAAAATGATAAGAACAAGCCTAATTTTCCATTTATTACTATAACACATGACATCCCAGACATATTCAACATGATAGATAATGAGGTAGCAGTTTCTACTCAAGGAAAAATTATGAAAGAACACAGTTCACTTCCCAATCTTGACCAAGGTGAACTAAAGAATATTATTGCATACTTCAACTCTACAATTCCTGCACAATTGCTCGATCTTTCTTAAACTACATTAGGGACAAAATCCTTATTCTTGCAATAACAAATCAAAATAAAGACCCATTTAGCTTTCCAATGGATGGGTTTTGCAAGAAAATTATGGGAAAACATTGTGGATTCACATACATAAACTTTTCATCCCAGCAATGGCTACTTAATAGTGAAGTTTGATGACCCTCTCTACAAACCAAATAGTGCAAAACGCTATAAAATTCATTAATAACAAAATTGTATGCACAGTTCTCATGAGTAGACCTGTAGTATTAGCAGACCATATTTGCAACTGTTACCTCAAATTTAGCCAATTTGATCTACAGAAATTGCTTAAATCATATAGAACAGTCTCAAATTTCAGATACATTCTAGAAAAGAGAACCAATATTCCAATTCTCACTAACTCAGTTCTTTTCACAATCACTCTGAACAAAGGAATATTACCAACTGATATCCTTATGATACACTGCACAGAGTCTCCACTGCTTATTTTATTTTGAGTCATTGCAGCTCAATGTTTCTACTTTAAACTCCACAGTCATCTCATCAGAAACTGTCCCTCAAGAATTTGTCTTTGTTGTAAAGTAAAGAAAACAAAACTACACAGTTGCAACACTTCGTCTTTTCAAAACAAACAACCTATTATTACCAACTCTTGTCAAATGTCACAGCCTCAAACAACCAACCCATTGATGTCACTATTTCTAGATCAAGTTAAAACTTCTTTAACATGATCTCTGGAGTTAACCTATATGACTACAAGAACGTCTAGATCAGAGCCTGAACCAGTCTCAACAATAACTGAAACTCCGGCCATACACAGAACCAAGAGTAAAAGAAAAGCAAAGAGATCTAACAGAGACATCTGAGATTCCGTATATTATTCTGACTTTCAGAAAGATGAATCAAACAAGATTTCATTGCACAGTAAATTGCCAAACAACAAAGGCCAAGGGAAAAAAATAAAAGACAACACTCCAGAAGATGATTTAAGGATATCACAATCATCGCAAGCCAGAAAAAGAATTAAGCAAGTCTCTGACAGCAGTGCACATACACATGATGGATAATTATCAACCAATGCTGTTAAAAATTTACAATAAATCCCATGCTATTACTTCGCTGGACAAGACAGATCAGACAAAAATATTAATGGTCCGGATAACACAATAAGGTCTTAGATAAGATCCTAACATCATTTACAAACTTAACATTTAATTTTGTCAATTGTGCTTTATTAGATAAAATGAAACTTAAATTAGCTGGAATGAATGTTATGGGTCAAAAGTCCAAGAAAATGGTAAAAGCCATCACATTCTGGACCAGAAATATACTCAACACATGATTTTCTTGTAAGAAACAAAACTATACCCAAACTCCAATCCAGACATCATATGCCAACTACACAAGCTTGGCTCATTTTATCACTTTATCTCAAATAATCCCTCAGCCAGAGTGACTGTACTAATACCATTTAATTCACCATTTCAATCATACAACATTAATGTATTGAATCCAAACTTCCTGTTTGTAAACCTAAGCATCAATGATAAAGAGACAGCTTCCATATCCATAATCTAATGCAACACATCAATCTCATTCTCAACAATGCTAATCCATACCTCTACATTCTATTTGGGGATTTCAATATCTCCTACAATGAGTTTAGTAAGAAATATATAGACATATTTAACACTAGACAGATGAGCATACAAGGTTTCTTTCCATCAAATGTATGTTCCTTTATACACAAGGCAATATGCTACATTAATAGACCTTTTACACTACTCACCCAAACTCCACTTCATCTTAGACCCAGTATTCTAACCTATTTTATTCTCAGACCACCATGCCTTCACTGTATCAATATCAATTGACATTCTCCCACAAACCTATACTCAGATGAGTACAACAACCTGAATTCTTTTAAAATCTGCAGTTCCAAAGGAAATAACCTATGATGAAGCCAACATGTTTTATATATATATATATATATATATATATATATATATGTCAGGACACACCAAATCATCAAGAATTATTTGGCAGCCAAAAAATTCTGAATTCACCTATGGTATCTCCATAACTTTCCAAGAAATACAATAGATGGCATTTGTTTTTGAGAAAAGTCAATATACACACAGCTATCATAATAAAGGATGGTACATTTATTAGCAGTAGCATGATTAATAAAAAAAAAACTTTTCTATTACAATGATAAACTTTCAAATAATTTGCAACCAACACCTTACACTGACTCCTGACTGTCACACAGTCCAAATCATCACATAATAGATATGGAAATAAAGGCTAAACTTACCTCAACTCTGCATTGAACACACCCACGTTTTCATGCCATCCCAAATTTTATACTCCATCACCTGCAAACAATCACAATTCTAATTATGCTTAATATGATTGACCTTCTCTCTGCTAGACATATGGTATTGATGAGTATACTCAATTGGAATTATCCAATTTCTCAAGAATCTCATCTTTCCATCACCACTTGAGAATTTGAGACTTATCTTAATGACACCACTTATAATTAAGTTAGCGGAATCAATAATCAAAGATAAGATACATTATAAGGCGCTTCAATTTATCTCCTAGTTTCAATTTCACAAGAAGGGCTCATCTACAGCAGAAGCTTTGATCTTTTTTAAAATTCATAGTAGACTATGCCAGAGTAAGTAGAAAATCAAAACCAGTAGTATTCCAACTGGACATCACTTGAGCCTTTGATGCATCCCTCAACTCATCCACCTTCTTGGAAGATTGTATACCTTATTGCATATTATATAACATTTTTAAAAGTCATATATATATATATATATATATATATATATATATATATATATGTGTGTGTGTGTGTGTGTGTGTGATGCATAAAAAATTCATTACAAATATACTTATCTAAAGGATGATTAACTCCATTTAACTTTGAGGTTAAAACTTAACAACCCATACACCATATAATAATTGCAATCCAGCACAACCTAAACTTAATAAAATCCACTCAATCCTATTTAATATCATAATAATAACATTAAATAAAAATATGACATGTACTAATAATATCTGAAGAACTGTTATTATATTCGTTATTATGTTAACAAAAACAACAATAGGAAAAACTTTCCATACAGTTGTGCCACTCAGTGCAAACCTTAAAAAATGGTAATCATGTTAATAATAACAATAACTAACTAGGAAACGAGCAATTATGATAAAGTTCACTAAATAATCCATCGATTTATATTCCAATGATTATAGCGGTTTAAATTTATTCCAATAATATATTAATACATCATATAATATTTCATGTTCTAAGATAAAAGAGGGACACTGTAACTAACAATAAAAATGGGTACAGCATAGCGAATTTGACATTGGGAAAAAGTAGAGTCAAAATTTGCACTCCAAAACTGCCTAAAGATTAAAGTTATATTAGAAGGAGTCATAATAGGCCGACATATATCAATAATGGCTAAGGAAGAATATTTAAAAATTAATCGTTTCCGACTCTTCTTTTAAAAGTAATACCAAGGCTAATAATAATAATAAAAACTAAAGAAGCTTCTAAACAAATTTGCGGTCATATATAAATAAAAAATAATCATTAATCATGTTTTATTAAATTTTGGGTGTTTTTATTCATGAGGTAATTATTGTTTTTACTTTATGCATCAGATAGAATGCAAACAGGATAATCAGAAATGTAGATTCATAAGTGAAAGGGAAATAATTCCATTCATGCTTAAAAGACTATATATCTTCTGAAATATGGTGTATTCAAAGTGACAATCAGTAGTCACAAATACAGTTAGTATTACAGGAATCATCTGTGATTTATTGTGATTATTAAGGTTAATTTTGGAAATTATTTTGTGAAGATAGAATGCTTTTTCCCAATATGCCTGTAACAATAAAAGGATATGAACATCAAATTACAGTTACTAATGAATAACCATATTATGTTGGTTCTTTCCTATTCTGTATCAATATAAAACAGAAGGAGAAAAACAGGTGACTCAAATGCTAGAATTGGAAAAATATCTAAGACTACCTTCCCCATTAATATCCTATTGTGATAAAAGAACATGCATCTATTTGTCTGTGCTGAGATGCACATCAACAAAACAGGATTACAGTGACAGACCACAATGTACCGCTGTCTATATGTGAGATATTAAAATCAAGTTTAAAAATAAAAATATTTTTTCAATATTTTATTTCATCACCAGTTATGGACATATAACATTACATCCTGCAGACTGCCACTGTAGTGATTTTAGATATAATAGGTGTTTATATAAATTTTAATAGAATGAAATTTCACCTTAAACTTAGTGGTGATGGATTGTTACATTACTTGTATCAAGTATTGTCTGAGGAGATCAAGTATCTAGTGGTGATATATATATATATATATATATATATATATATATATATATATATATATATATATATATATATATATATATATATATATATATATATATATATATATATATTTGATGATATTGTCATTGCTTCAAACAATATTGTGGAACATATTAACCAATGATAATTGTTTTTCTGGAAAATGTGAGAAAAAGAATATTAGCAAAGGTAACCTAGTTATCAATAAAGTTACATTTTAGGCTATATACTTGAAAAAGAGTATATTAGGTCTCATTATGAAAAAGTTCAGGTAATATAAACATTTCCTGCTCCTGTTTCCAAAGGGAATATTAGATTATTTCTAGAATTATGTAACTTTTACAATCGGATCTACAAGAATTTTAGTGTTGAAATGAAACCCCTGTTACAGCTGTCAAAAAAAAAAAATACTCATTGGATGTAGACTGCTAATCATGATGAATTTTTTTTTAGGATTTTTACAAAATATTAATTTCTTGATCAAATTGTATTGTCATATCCACTTTGAAAATAATCATTTTTACATATATACTAATAGTAGTGGTTATGGACTAGGAGCTACATTATTCTAAGTACAAGAAAAAGACCACAATAGAGTATAATATTTTATTAGCCATCTACTAAAAGGATCTAAAATTAATTATACTGCAACAGCAAAGGAAGTACTTGAGCTATAGTATAGATTTTTTAAAAACTTTTGCCAGTTTTTGTTAGAATCTGAAGTCATAGTTATTATTGATGATAAAAGCCTAGAGTTTTTAAAACTTAGTTATCTGACCAATATTCAATTAATATGATGTAGTTTACTTCTACAGGAATTTAACTAGTCTGTTCATTATTATAAAGGTTGTGAAAATATAGAGGTATGTATCTTGAGCTGCAATTCAGTTTCATCTAATAAACAATAATTGTGTATCAATAATGTGTATATAGCATCCTTGAAAATAATGATCATTCACCAATTGGTAAAAGTTCATTTGCAAAATTTTGTGAATATACAAAATGAATATGCAGCTTTCAAACAAATAATGCAGTATGTTATTGGTAAAATTGGTGGCAATATATGTTCAGTAAAATGTAGTGGACAGTTAGGAAAAAATATAAATTGATAAGGTATATTTTTTTGATATAAAAATATTAACCGTAACCAGTTCTGGATTGTAGAAGAAACTACCGTTGGGAATACATTACACACTGGTTATATTGCCAGTTCAGTGTTAAAAAAATTGAGAGGCCATTAAATAATTGATTTTACTGGCCAAAAATGTGCTAAGAAACAAAACCATTAGAAAAGTCAAACATAGGGTCTTTAAAGCCTATCTTTCAACAAAAGCCTAATAAAATATTGGCCATTTATTTTTATGGTCAATTCCCACTATATTGAAAAATAAATTAATTGGTTGTGAGATACAATAGATTTTCAAATGCGTAGTAACATATTAAGTGACTCATCAAAGTGCCTAATATATTGTATGTGTGTTATGAGCCCAACACTTAAATAATCTGAGAATGTCTGCGACTATTCTCGTGATTATCGTGAACTCATATATATATATATATATATATATATATGATATATATCTCTTCTGCCATTCAATTAATATATATATATATATATATATTAATTGAATGGCAGAAGTGAGTAAAAAGGATTAAACGTGTACTGTTATCAATTTGATCTTTCAATCAAATCGATGTATGTGGATAAAGTAAAACCTGGGGTAATGCTTTAGAGCTTATATTAATATGAATCATTATGGTTGAGTCAACTAAATAAGACAAATGCTTAATTTAATCAATTGGCTTGATAATGAATCTACTGGATTGGAGCCCATTTATCTGCATTATGGCAAATCTGTGTCATATTTATTTAAGAGAAAGTTAGTTGAAATACAAAATGAGGTACATTTTTAACCAAGATAAAGCTTACGCTTTGAACAAAGTAAAAAAAAACTGGGTACAATTAGAAAATATTAACAAAACAAAAGAATTAATATATTTTATGTAGGAGATAAAGTGATGGTTAAAACTAATCTTGCAAGCCATCCAGAAAAGAACATAAAAAAATTAAAAAAATATTTATGAGGGTTCCTTTGTTATAATTAATTAACACCATAGCAATGTATTTGTTGTAAATGATGGAGCAAGTGAAAAGCGAATGCTTGGATTCTTTAAAAAAAATTTCAGCAGAAGACGTAGATATCTCTGAATACCAACGAAATGATTAGTTTCAAAACTGAATTGTTCTGTTCAAATGCTAAAAAATAATTGTCAAAGAAGTCATGCTAAAGGAATAAAAATAATCGTGGTATCTTATCTGCTATGACATATCAAGGAAAAATACCACAAAAATTTGAACCAAAGTAAATTGAAGGTTGATTATGTGCTTTCTGTATTAATGATGAATGGGGAGTTTTTCTATGTTTTGAGGATAACCGTCAGGAAACAGAGCTCGATCAGCATAAAAGCTTGTACTTTAGGTGAGTCCAGTCTGATCATTATCCATGAATATTATAAATTAGTTAATTGAAAATAAAAATTGTATTGTCAGTCCAATAGATATGCAGTCACTAATTAGATATTCATAATTCTCCTACACTAAATTAATTTGCGAACATTTTACAATTTATTATAATTTTAATCAATTGTCATTGCCAGTAATATATTTGTTTTATAAGTGCGTAAAATTATTTCATTATATGAAATATTAAATCAAATATTTGAATTCATCTGTGTATAGTTTATCATACTATATTGTAACATTCAACCATAGGTAATAATCAATATAAAAAGAAGCGCACCCGAAACATATAAAACGAATAATAAACATCTATCATAAGGGGCTTTAAATACCATAGCTTGTTATATGAAAAATGGTGTACGTAAACATAATTCATAATACAAAAGACTATATAGTGTCCTATATGAAAATTGGCTGGCTATCATATACAAATTCAGGGGAAAACTCACAAAGTGTACTACGGATCTTATAATACCTCCACCTTACATCTCGTACATATAATATTAATTAGATTACGTTAATTAAACTAATTATTAGAGTCTAAAATAAAATACTAAAAGATTGATTTAATTTGTATTTCTATTAAGTAGTTAATAATCAATAATGTATCTAATTATGTAAGCTTGATTAAAATGAAATAAAATATTTAACTTCCAAATTAAAATAGATTATGAATTATAAATTAAAGAAAAAAATATATCCTAAAGTTATACTAAATCAATAAAACAATGAAGATAAACATAAAAACACAAGTCAAAGCCCAATAAATAGCTTAAGAAAGGAAAACTAACAATGCAGTTGAATCTGAAATTATTCATCAGTAAATTAATTCTCTCCGGATTCAAATGTTTAAACATTGCTATTTTTAAAGATATATTTAGATCAGTGAGAGGAGATGCCACTATAAAATATAACAAGCAGAGATAGCTCATAAAACCAAGATGAAATTACTAAAGAACCTTTTATAATTTCAATATTAACAATAAAGAGGGTTTAAATTTCATGAGATTTTCATATATTCTTAATAAAGTCAGTATAAAATTATATGTATTACATTTTATTTAAAGACTATGGATTATGTGATCAAGATTATTTAATGGTGTGTTAAATGATTTAGATAAACATATTATTACAGAAACAATAAATCATTAAAATATTATTTAAAATAAGACATGTGCTTAAGATCAACACTGTTTAGATTAATAAGCCATAAATTCTAAATGTTATTTAAATGTAGAGCTTACGAACATTCATTGTGATATGTTAATGCATAACAAAGTCTACTGTATTGATTTATGATGATTTTACGACAATAAGATATTGTTTTGATATCAATAACAATAATATGAAAGATGATTAACAATATGGTCACAGGCAACTAAATATCTTTTCAAACAATAACATTTATTTACACTATTTACAACTTTATGCAATAATAAAAATAACCGAATATATATATATATTGTAACGATATATAAATATGTCGTTACATTAATTTAAAATAAAAACTTTTAAGTTCGCATATAAAAATAAGTGTATTAAATAAAAAAAAAAACTAAACGCTAAAATTAAAATGTTTGTTAAACATATATATATATTCGCACAGATGCTAAACTTTAAAAATATTTTTTTTCATAAACAAAAAAAAAGTATTTGAACGTATTTTTTTTAATAAAAAAATACAAGATTGAAATATAAAAATATTTTAATAAAAAAATAACGTAAGTTAAAATAAAAACAGGTATTAATTAATTCCTGTAATCTGTAAATGGAAATGATTGTTTATTAATTATCTAAAAGCTGTTTAATTAAAAAGTCAGATGAAAGGTTAGATAAGAGAAGTAAAAGATTTTAGCTTGACCAATGGAAGCAAATAAAGGCCCGGACCATAACGAAAAAACAGAACAGTGACGTTTTTGTTCATGGAATCCATAGGAGGACTATAAAAAGCAAAAATATTGAGTTCCAGTCAGTTTTTTTTTTTTCCAACTTGATTTGATGACAACTGGTAAGACGCACTTGCCGTTCTCTCTCATTTTTTTTTGTTTGTTTTAAAAAAAAATAAAATGAAAAGACTGTGATACCAGAATGGAACCAGCTAATGCTACCTCCAGAACATTTTCTTCCAATGGAGACGCTGTGGGAATTGCCAACAGGAACCTGGACTCTTATACTGTAAGCTATATTGACATGAACTCTAAATTTAAAAAAATAACTAAGAACTTTCGTTCAAGCTTATGAACTTCTATCTGAGTTTTAAGTTTTTTAAATCAAATTAATAATGTTTAATTTTATATGTTTCCCGATTGATAAACATCATTTCCATTTTTTTTTTCCTTATTGTAAAGATTATTTAAATGTATGAAATTTAAGTTGTTTATAGATGCTTGCATGGATTCGTTTGCGGTTAATTATATTTTGGTTTTCATATTTGATCAAAATATATATACATTCGATAAATAATGATACCTTACGGTGAGTATCTAAAATGTATTTATTCGGATGTCTTTTAAGTTATTGGTGACAATGCAAGTATCTTATGGTGAATACTATTGGGTTACTTATAAGTTTCCCTCTGCGATTGTCAGTATCAATAATTTTGTATTTTGATCGTTTATGTTTATTTTGAAATGTTTTTGACCGTGGAATCTATGTAATCGATCTATACCCAACATTTTTAAACAAATCTGTGCGAACGTATTTAAATGATAAAATTAAGTCGGGCGTGAATGGCTATATAGTTTTGTAAAGTTGTATTAAGGGAGGGTAATCTTAGGTTATTCATTTCATAGTTGAATTGCTTCAATGGATTGGATATATTTGTGTAATTAGTAGATGTAGTATGAGGTCCGCTACAGGCAGGATTATAGATATACGCCACACACCCTCTGTTTGCCTATGGATGGGTTATTTTGTGTTGTCATATCATGCTACATTGAATACATGAATGTATCAGATGGATTGGCGCCAGTTGATTGCGAAATTTGTTGCCTAAGGTTAAATCAGGGAAGAATATTTTCCTTTCAAATGCAGACCTACGTAGTTCATTCATACTTGACCCTCTAAATAAATAGTAAACTCATTATTTGCAATCTACTTAAATTTAGAATTAAAGATCAATATAAAATTATAAACGTTAAATTTATTCCTCAAAATTTAAATATTATTTTATATGTGCGTAAATAAATATTTTTATGTGTTAATTTCTGGCAGTGGCTTTTATTCTTTTATATTTAAGATATAAAATTTATAGATTTTTATCTCTGTGTCTCCGCTGAGCTAGTGACTTGGGCTAATGGTCGGAATATTTAAAGAAAGTGGAATCTTAACAGCGCGTATCTGCCTACTTTAGAAATTTTTCTAGGCTTAAATGCCTAGATGGCGCCCTTGTAGTTGCAGATATTGTTTTTGCGGTTAGATTCGATCTTCACTTTCATTCTGATTGGTACAATATATATATATTTCAGAAACAACATAAATCAAGGTATATTCATTTAGTTACAAGAAAGTCCCTTTAGATTTATTGACAATTTTGTTGCACTGATATGTCTAGTAACTGTTATTTATAATATCCATCTATAGTAAGCTACTGACAGCAATAAAGTCTAATAGAACTTTACTGATAAGTAATATGATAATGGCAATTATCATATGAAACAAAAATGAAACAATTACTGTTTAGCATGAAGCAATCAATTATATAAATATGGAAACAGGCACTAGAAGTCAAATATATACAGAATACTAAATTTTACCTTTGTCCATAGAATAATCATCTTAACTATTGAAATGCCTTACTGATCCATCAATGATAACTGCTCGATGGGAATGAAATGACATTGCATATATGTATCTCTTATTATGCTATACACAAGATAAGTTTAAAAAGTACTAATAAATTTTGTTGTATTGCTTTCAGACTGTTGATAAGGTAAACAGCACAGTACACACACTGTTTTATTTAAATAAAAAACTATAGATAAAGAAGTGTACCTGAAGCTAACTCTACCTTGTCATTGCCATTCGATTTTACAATACCAAGAACTTTACCATATACAGTGCAAAAAATAAGTAGACATCATTATGAGGGATCAGACAATAGAGAAAGACTCTCCTGAACAACATTATATAATTGTATAATAATATGGGAGATTCCAATACCTTTGTACCTGGTTCAAAATGTGTGGATGTCATCTTTTGAAAATAATCATTTCTAGGGATTGAACTATACCAACTAATCATAAAATAATTATAAGACAACAATATAATCCTGTCATGAAATAAGCAATAAGAGAGTATGCTCCCTCTACCAGTGCATAACATCAATGTTACAATTTTTAACAAAATTATATGTTTCCCACACTTATCAAATGGAATCAAATACAAATCATCACCAAAGCAATAGCAAGATACAAAAATTCTTACATTAAAAACTAAGGGGATATATATTCAACTTCAAGCAATGCATACATTAGAGAGTGGATGAAACTAACAAAGTTGCTGTAAGTCAAACTACTATAAAATATTCTATTGAAGCAGTCAGATCTAAGTTCGATCCTAGCTTCATGACATCTTTCCAGAAGCCCACTTCAAACCCTAGTACTAACCTTGAATATCTGATGCAATGGGGCTTTATACATTCAATCCATGCAAGTTTCCTTAATAAAACACTATTACATAAATGTGTGTTGAAATTAACTCATTTGAAGTTTAAATTAATCAATTCTATTAATAAATTCATGATAAAATTATTCATGAATTTGTATATATTATAACTGCATGGATTGTGCATATATATTTATAAATATTTAAATATATATATTCATTATAAGGTTTCATTGTGTCAGGAATGTTTTATTTTACTTTTATATAGTTTGTTCAAATTGTAGTGATTAAAAGCTACATTCTTTTGATAAGCTTTCAGAGTGGCCCTTTCCACAAACAATGGGTAAAGTTTTATTAATTAGAAAAAAGATAATTATTTAAAATGTAAAAACGGTTCCTAATTAAATCAGTTTACTGATTTTAAAAATTCATTTTGCAATTAGAAAATGAATTCAAGTTAATAAGTTTGAAAGCCTTATCGAGGGAATGTATCTAAAACCAATTAGTAAAATTTTATAACATTGATAATGAAAGAAGCACTAGCCTGAAGGCATCAGAGGACAGTATAAATAGCCCACAAAAATTTGGAGAAGAGAAGCCATCTTTGTTTAGAGAAGTACCATTAAACTCTGTGCATTTTTAAATTATGAATTTAAATAGTGTTTCTATCATGGTGAGGGGCTAAACTTCAGGAATCTGACTACTGATCCTGAAGTCCCCTGAAAATCTTCAATGAAGCTGCTAAATCTTTTCTGGACCAATCGTGCTGCCTGAAAATCATGAAAAGATCAATCAAAATGATGTTCAAGTAATTTGCCAAATGCGCGCCTACATTCCACCAACTCGGACATGTAAACTAAGGAACCAGCTCCAGAAGAAATAGTAATATAATTCCATAATGAACCGTAACTTTCTGGTGACTTTCCAAACTTCACTTTACACTCCCTTTAAAATCTCTTCTCATTCCTTAATGTAATAATCTGCATAAAACTTGCTTTCATTTATGCTATTTTAAATTATGTCATAATTCTCTCAATCTCTCGTTCTTAGATTTAACTTTTTTTTCTTACAATGGTGGTTCATTTATTGTATTATATATATATATATATATATATATATATTGAGTAATTTATTAATGTCATTTATTTTTAATTATATGCCAATAATCTTCAACTCGATGACCTCCTTTATTCCATTTGCCTTATACAAGTAATAAAATATTAAGTCTGATAGTAATTTCTGCCCATTAGAACTAAATTTATACCGTTCCATTAATCATTGAGTTGAAACAATTTATTACATTTTGCTTTTTTTATGTTTGGCTAATAATAAATCATTACCTCCATTTCTAACCTATGTCCCCAGCTCCTTTATCAGGTTTACAAATGTTTATCAATTTTTATTTAGAATCATAAAATATTTTTCCAAAGGGGTTGTTAAAGGAATCAAATGAATACATTCTAATCCAATTTTTTTACTATATATTAATATTCAGGAGGGGCAGGATGTTTGGGGCATAATTAATATAATTTTATAACTCCTTTAAAATAATTTTAGTTAAAACCTCATTTGACTTTAATTAATTTGATCAAGTCGTCATGTAAAGCATTTTATAATAAATTGGGTGTTATTATTGAAAACGGTGACTATCAAGTCATCATCTTCGAACATTGCTGACACAGGGCAATCTTCTTCTCCATAGGCTTGTCATTGATGATATTACTATTATTTTAATTATAGAGGAAGAAAGCACTTTCTCCCTGCTTATATTATATTTGGAACACCAAAGATTTGTAGCTATGACTCGGCCTGACTTTTCCTGTGTTCCACATCTTTTTAAAGGGCAGTAAGGCTTGTAAAATACAAGCCACCATACTACTTAAATCACCAACACGCTATTATTTTTTAAGTTCATTTTATAACTAATAATTTGTCAGCACTGTTACCTTTCTGTTCCAGTAAAGCCCAATCTTATGCTCGAAATTTGTGATGAAGTGATTTCAGAAAAGTCAAACAAATTCTTAATCTTCTCAACTTAAATAAGTTTTCTAGTAAAGGTTAAAATTGTGCCCTAAATATTATCTTGCTTTTCATGAATATATTTGCAAATCTGAAAATAAATCTCACATTCTTTCATAATAATTTCCATCACCACTGAATACCTTTATCTGCCTTTATTTTCTTGTCGGGGGCAGAGACATATAGACTTCCATAATATTGCATAATAATTGTTGCCATATCATAGGGACTGCCATTCTTATTGTAATTATAAACTCTGTTTAAGGACTAGAGGTAATCAAAATAGTCATCATTTAAAAATTGAACAAAAACTATTACTATTATTATTAAACATTTTATTAACACATTTGGTTTCTTAACTCTTTTATTCAATCATTATTTTAATGTTAATGCTCACTGTCTATGTTGGCAACCCAAACATATACATATTGTAACGATCCGGAGAATAGGTCTTAATGTAATCTGCACTACAGGGCGCCATCTAGGCTTTGAACCTAGAAAAATTTATAGAGTAGGCAGATACGTAAGTAAAAAAAAATTTTTTTTTTTCCTTTTTTTTTTGCATCCGGTCGTTAGCCTATTTCACTAGCTCAGTGGAATAGCAGAGATTTAAAAAATAATATAAGAATATATATATAAGAGGAACAAAATAAGCCACTGCCAGTAATTAATGTACAAACATTTATTTATGCACATATATATAAAATTTAAAATTATTTTAGTATTAGTTTTACATTTTAACTTTAAACATTATTTTTAACTTTACCTTAGATTTTAATTTACATTTTAATTTCTATTATATTATAAGTTTACATTTTAATTAAGTTCGCACAGATGGGATTATAAAAGCTTGTTTTAATATGTTGCTATAGATCGGTTACATAGATTACATGGTTAAAAACATTCCAAAGTAAACATAAATGATCAAAATATAAAATCATTGATACTGGCAATTGCAGAGGGAAATTTATAAGTAACCCAGTAGTATTCACCATAAGATACTTGCATTGTCACCAATGACTTAAAAGATATCCGAAGAAATACATTTTAGATACTCACCGTAAGGTATCATTATTTATCGAATGTCTATATATTTTGATCAAATATGAAAACCCAAAACATGCTTAACCGATAACCAATCCATGCAAGCGTCCATAAACAACTTAAATTTAATGCATTTTTATTTAGGGTCGAGTATGAATAGACTATATAGATTTGCATTTGAAACTAAAATATTCTATCCCTATTTAACCTTAGGCTAAATTTCGCAGTCAAACTGGCATCAATTCATCTGATATATGGATGTATTCAATGTAATATGGAATACGACAGCACCAAAAAGATTAAGAGAAGGCATTGACCCTCATCAGATAGGAATATGACATCTATCAGACAAGAAGAGCAATAAAAAAAAACTCCATAGAAAGGAACTGCGCTCTGCGTTTTATAATTCCTTCCATAGGCAAAATGGGAGAGTGTGGCGTATGCAGCGATTCTGCCAGTAGTGAATCTCCGACTACATCTACTAACTACATCAATATATTGACCCAATTTAACAATGACACAAATAACCTAAGATTACCCTCCCCTAATATAACTTTACAAATCTATACAGCCATTCACGCCTGACTTAAGTTTAACATTTATATAATTAATTTAACGAAAAACAAAAAAATCATGATAAAAACTTAAAGAACAAAAAATAAATAAATGGAAATGATTTTACATAAATAAGAAAAAAAAACATCAAATAACACTATTAATAAAGAATTTAGTTTGGTCAGATAGGATTCTATTTGTAACAATTAAATTACTAGGAAAGTTTAAAATTTAAAGTTCTTCGTGTTTCAAATTAATATTGTTCGTTATATTTTATAAAGTTCTTACGGTTTTAGAAATGTTCATCTTTTACAGTTGCTTGCCATTTGAAATCCAGCGTTAAATTTCCCGATGATCCTGTCATCCTCTGAATATACGAAAAGCGATGTTTCATTTTTCCATTTTATAACAACTGAAGGGATTGAACGTGCGTCTTTTTCAATCCCTTCTCCTTCACTTCCACACTATTACATATCTGTCACATCGTAAATAATCAATATCACTAACTAATAATTTCCAAACTTATCCTTTTTATATTAATGTGTAGGATTGAATTTACATTGTCACCGATGCGATGGTCCTTTCGCTGCGGTCCGATTCCATAGGGATTTCTTCTTATTTGCTAACTGTTTCTATTGTTTTTCTATCTGACCGATGTTTTTACATTTAAATGCCCAAGGCTGGTTTACATTTAACTAATTAACAATCATTTCCATTTCTGATTAATTAACCTGTTTTCCAAATCAAAAATATATTTAAAGATAAATTTAAAGATATAATTTTATCTCCAAATCTTTTTAAAATTTAGTTTTAAAATACTTTTTCTTTAATAAAGTTTTATTTTAATAATTTTTATTGTCTGTGCGATTTAACATATACGAGTTTAAGATGATATTTAATTTCAATTTTTAATTCTTAAAGAAAATTTTTAAATGCGAACTTTTTAATTTACTTTCATGTTTAATAAATATAAAAAAAACAATGTAACGAACGTCTCTGCTCGTTACAATATGATTCGACTTAAAATTATCTTTAGTGAGTTTATTATCCGTTTTTAGTGTCAGTTCAGGGGTCTCAAATCATCATTCGTTGAGCTTGTTTCTTGGCACATAATCATGTACCAGTGATATATGTCATCCATTGATTTGATCTGAGCTCATGAGTTGGGTTTGAATTCAGTTTGGTTTGACTGAGTTTGAATTCAACTTTGAGTTGAGGTTGTTGGTTGGTTGTTTTTCGACCGGTACATTGGTTATGTTTTTGGCTGCCCAATCATTAAGGCTTCAATTTAATAAAACCTACACCTTTTAGAGAGTAATTATGATTTTACCAGCTTAGTCATTGAGGCCTCAATAAATTAAATGTTTCTGTAGAGAGTGATATTTTTGAAGAGTGTTGTATATATATATATTTTTTAAAAAAAAGTTGTGCGATTTATAATGCTCAACGGTAATGATTTTAATAAATTAAATTGTCATTTTGTAATTTTTCTCTTATACTTAAATGTTTTCAAGTCTATTTTTGTTTAAACGTTCGTTCATTAATATATTTGTTAGTTAAATACCGTAACAGTATCATTAGTCAAAATAATTATTTAAGAGAAGAAGTAATAAGATAGAATATATGTGTAATATAAGTATATATATATATATATATAAAATACATATTTTGCGGGTTCATCCGTGTTAAAAACTTTTAATATCAATATACTGACGTTTCGACTTGGTCGCACAAGCCATCCACAGAGTTATAAAAAGGTATATATATATATATATATATACGTTTGTGTTATACACGTTTGTGACAGTAAAGAGGGAAGAAAATTATTGTTAGAAAAGTAGTAAGAGTATATCAAAGCAAGGGTTAAAATTAGATGAAATATTTTTTCTGTGTCAAAATTAATTAGTATTCATCGCAGTAGTTATATTAAAAATATCCAATATCGATATCATGTTAAAAGTTTTAATTTCAAAGTATTGCTTGCTAGCACATATATTAAATGTTCGCTCTGTATTCTTAGCAGCCTCAAAGCAGATGAAGACCTTTTGTGTAACACCAAGCAACCAGATGTAGTTGGTAAAATACTTCAATGGTTTACATGCTCTTATGTGAGCTAGGTTGAAAAATGATATCAACAATTAAATTTTTTGTGTAAAATATTAATTTTGACATCTTTTGTGTGTGTGAAAGCCTCAGGCTTAGTGAAAGGGAAATAGTTGAACTGCTATATTTAAACTCAGGTCAGGAACGTATCAGTTGTTAATAAATAATAAATAATCATCAATCAAATTGATGATTTATCATAAAATTATGTCAACCATGTGTGGTTTGTGGGTCAATGGGTTATTTCACATGTCTTATAGATTTCATTGTGTGGTTTGTGGGTCAATGGGTTATTTCACATGTCTTATTGATTTCATTTTGCTGACTGGAACCCATATAAATAAATTTGTCAGCAAATATGATTGTCAGCACAGCAGTGGGTTAGTTGCCTAAACAATAAAAACCAAATGTGTCCAATATAGAGAAATACTAGTACAACCTTTCTAAAACATATCAATATTTGTATGTTACTAATTATTTGTATAGTTTTTTTTTTTTACAAACATGGGAGAACGGTTGAACAAAAGGAAAGTGAGTAATGTTTTTTTTTTTATATTTAATAGTTTTTAAATAAAATACATGTCTAATTCAAAGAATTAACAGAAGGAGCTAACCAAGAAAACATAGGTAAACTAAACTAAATTAAAAAGGGCAGATTAGATATATTGGGGAAATAATATGCAGCAGGTATTGAAGATAGAGATAATGGGACTAGTGGTCAAGAACCTAACTAAAGGTACTAGAGAAAAAGTGATTGTGTAAGTATTCAGAGAAAGAGTACCATAATTTTGTGATTCATATTGTTTATTTATTTTCAAAAATGGAAGGAGAGCAAGTAGATAAAGGATTGACTGATAATAGTGATGAGCCTTCAACTACCTCTAGTGAGCAAGAGATCACTTTTAAAAATCAGGTCAAGAGAAAAGAACACAACCATCAAGGCAGAAAGACAGCTAAAGATGATCACGACGATAGAGATATTTTGCATACGCTTTTCAGAGAAATGAAAGAAGACAGGAAGTTAATGTTTATGATGATGGAAACGATTCTAAGGCTGGAGGAAAAATGAGGCACCCAAACCCAGAGATTGTAAAGCATCATACAGCAATAGACACTTATGTAGCCCCAAGAGGAGATGAAGATGCTCAGACCACACCAAAAGAGTTGTGATAGTAAAGTAGATGATAGTGAAGAAGGGGAGTCAATTCAAGAAACCATTGAAGAAGCTGATTTAAATACAGAAATAGAAAAAAACCATGCTCAGACCACAAGTAAAATGAAACCAAAAGTAGAGATAAGACAGACTATGAACCCCGAACTGAGTCTAAGGAATTTACAGAGACCATCCCTTATATCTTGTATAGAGATTCAAATTTTTAAGGGAAACCCAGGAGAAAATCCCCTAGCTCATCTAAAGAGCATTAAAGAATTTTTTTGTCTATAATCAGTAGCAGGGATGGAAAAGATCATATTAGCCAGCCTTTACATAAGAGAGGATGCCAAGGCATGGAGGAATCTACTAAAAAACCCACCTACTACAATCCAATGATATGAGAATGCCATTTAATAAAAATATTTGAGTGAAGAAAGGCAGGAGTGTATTTTACATAGACTAAACACCCAAAAGTATCAAGAGGACTGAAGACAGGGCTACACAACTTACTTTATCCAACAAGTGAGTGCATTCAAATCCATCACAGCCTTCAAATACAAGGATCAGCACATATCCCAATGATCAGGCATAATTTACCCCCATGAGTCCAAAGAATCATACTTGGGATGTGTCCCATGTCAGTAGAAAATGTCATAGAATTATTGACTGCAATAGACTATGGGAACTTGACACCAACCAGAAAAGACCAAGATTACGACCGTCATAAAAAGTTCAAATCATATGGGCCATCTGATCCAGGGAAATGATAGGACAACCATTAAATGAAGAGATGGTTATAAACAGATGACAGACTGACACAACCATAGAGACAATGAGACGTGATTAACAGAGTTATTTAGCATAAACTATTATGATATTAAGCATAATGATCGCAATGATACATGTATAAGTTTGTGTTTTTGTACATATGAAAGGTAGTCTTCACACTCATGCTGTTCTCCCAGAGTCTACCAATTAGTCAAATTTATCATGTATAAGTAAAGACATTTTTTATTGTTTTTTTAAGTGGAAAATAATGAAGAAGTTGGATCTAAGTTTAATCCTAGCTTCATGACATCTCGCCAGAATCCCACTTCAAACCCTAGTACTAACCTTGAATTTCCGATGCAATGGAGCTTTATACATTAAATCCATGCTAGTTTCCTTAAAGAAAAACTATTACATAAATGTGTGTTAACATTAACTTGTTTTAGGTTTAAATTAATCAATTCTATTAATAAATTCATGATAAAATTGTTCATGAATTTGTATATATTATAACTGCTTGGATCGGGCATATATATTTATAAATATTTAAATAAATATATATATATATATTCATTATAAGGTTTCATTGCATCGGGAATGTTTTATTTTACTTTTAAATAGGTTGTTCAAATTTTAGTGATTCAAAGCTACATTCTTTCGATAAGCTTTCAGAGTGTCCCTTTTCAAAACCAATGGGTAAAGTTTTATTAATTAAAAAATATATAATTATTTAAAATGTAAGAATGGTTCCTAATTAAAATCATTTTACTGATTTTAAAAATTCATTTTCTAATTAGAAAATGAACTCAAGTTAATGAGTTTGAAAGCCTTATCGAGGGAATGTATCTAAAATAATTAGTAAAATTTTGTAACATTGATAATGAAAGAAGTTCTAACCTGAAGGCATCAGAGGACAGTATAAATAGCCCAGAAAACTTTGGAGAAGAACAGTCATCTTTGTTTAGAGAAGTATCATTAAACTCTGTGCATTTTTAAGTTATGAATTTAAATAGCGTTTCTATCATGGTGAGGGGCTAAACTTCAGGAATCTGACTACTGATCCTGATATCCCCTGAAAA
The DNA here is from genome assembly GCA_028023455.1 of Epiperipatus broadwayi. Classification (NCBI taxonomy): domain Eukaryota; kingdom Metazoa; phylum Onychophora; class Udeonychophora; order Euonychophora; family Peripatidae; genus Epiperipatus; species Epiperipatus broadwayi. The sequence continues at coordinate 155,736 of JAQFVV010006638.1, forward strand.
TCTTCAATGAAGCTGCTAAATCCTTTCTGGACCAATCGTGCTGTCCAAAAATAATGAAAAGATCAATCAAAATGCTGTTCAAGTAATTTACCAAATGTTCACCTACGTTCCACCAACACCAGCCCTAGAAGAAATGGTAATATAATTCCATAATGAACCATTACTTTCTGGCCAGTCTCCAAACTTTACTTTGCACCCTCTTTAAAAGCTCTTTTCATTCCTTAATACAAAATCTGTATAAAACTTGCTTTTATTTATGCTATTTTAAAGTATGTCATAATTCTCTCACTCTCTAGTCCATAGATTTAACTTTCCTTTCTTACAATAGTGGTTCATTTATTGTATTATATATATTTATTGTGCAATTTATTAATGTCATTTATTTTTAATTATATGGCAATAATCTTCAACTCGTTGACCTCCTTTGTTCTATTTGCCTTATACAAGTAATAAAATATTAAGTCTGATAGTAATTTTCACTGATTAGAACTAAATTTATACTGTTCTATTAATCATAGAGTCAAAAGAATTTATTAAATGTTTGCTATTTTTTGTAATTGGCTAATAATAAATCATTAGGTCTGTTTTTAACCTATGTCCTTGACTCTTTTGTCAGGTTTACAAATGTTTATCTATTTATATTTATAATCTTAAAATATTTTTGCAAAGGGGTTGATAAAGGAATCAAATGAATACATTCTAATGCAATTTTTTTTACTATTTATTAATATTCAGGAGGGCCATGATGTTTTGGGTATAATTAATATAATTTTATAACTGCTTTAAAATAATTTTAGTTAAAAGCTCATTTGACTTTAATTAATTTGTTCAAGTCATCATGTAGAGCATTTTATAATAAATTGGGTTTTATTATTCAAATGGGGACTATCAAGTCATCATCTTCAAACATTGCTGACACAGGGCAATCTTCTGCTCCATAGGCTTGTCATTGATGATATTACTATTATTTTAATTATAGAGGAAGAAAGCACTTGCTCCCTGCTTATATTATATTTGGAACACCAAAGGTTTGTAGCTATGACTCGGCCTGGCTTTCCCTGTGTCTCCTTAAAGGGCAGTAAGGCTTGTAAAATACAAGCCACCATACTACTTAAATCACTGACATGCTATTATCTTTCATGTTTATTTTATAGCTCATAATTCATCAGCACCATTACCTCTCTGTTCCAGTAAACCCTGTTCTTATGCTCGGCATTCTTGATGAAGTGATTTTATTAAAGTCAAAAAAATTATTAGTCTTCTCCACTTAAATAAGTTTTCTAGTAAAGGTTAAAGTTGTGCCATAAATACATATCTTGCTCTTCATGAATCGATTTGTGAATGTGAAAATAAATCTCACATTCTTTCATAATAATTTCCATCACCACTGAGTACCTTTATCTGCCTTTATTTTTTATTGGGGGCATAAACATATAGACTTCCATAATATTGCATAATAGTTGTTGGCATATAATAGGGACTGCCATTTTTATTGTAATTATAATCTCTGTTTAAGGACAAGAGGTAATCAATATAGTCATTATTTAAAAGTTGATAAAAACTATTACTATTATTACTAAACATTTTATTAACACATTTGGTTTCTTAACTCTTTTATTCAATCATTATTTTAATGTTAATGTTCGTTGTCTGGTTGGAAACCCGAACATATACATATGATTCCACTTAAAATTATCTTTAATTAGTTTATTATCTGTTATTAGTGTCAGTTCAGGGGTCTCAAATCATCATCCATTGAGCTTGTTTTTTGGCGCATAATCATGTACCATCGATATATGTCATCCATTGATTTGATCTGAGCTCATGAGTTTGGTTTGAATTCAGTATGGTTTGACTGAGTTTGAATTCAACTTTGAGTTGAGATTGTTGGTTGGTGGTTTTTCGACAGGTACGTTGGTAATGTTTTTGGCTGCCCAATCATTAAGGCTTCAATTTAATAAAACCCACACCTTTTATATAGTAATTATGATTTTAGCAGCTTAGTCATGGAGGCCTCGATAAATTAAATGTTTCTGTAGAGAGTTATATTTTTGAAGAGTGTTGTATATATATATTTTTTAAAGAAAGTTGTGCGATTTATAATCCTCAACCAAAATGATTTTAATAAATTAAAATGTCATTTTGTAATTTTTCTCTTATACTTAAATGTTTTCAAGTCTATTTTTGTGTAAACGTTCATTCATTAATATATTTGTTAGTTAAATACTGTAACAGTATCGTTAGTCAAAATAATTATTTAAGAGAAAAAGTAATAAGATAGAATATATGTATAAATTAAGTGTATGTGTATATTATATCAATATATATATATATATATATATATATATATATATATATATATATATATATATATATATATATATATATATATATATATATATATTATACGTTTGTGTTATACACGTTTGTGACAGTAAAGAGGGAAGAAAATTATTGATAGAAAAGTAGTAAGAGTATATCAAAGCAAGAGTTAAAATTAGATGAAATATTTTTTTCTGTGTCAAAATTAATTAGTAGTCATCTCAGTAGTTATATTAAAAATATCCAATATCGATATCATGTTAAAAGTTTTAATTTCAAAGTATTGCTTGCTAGCACATATATTAAATGTTCGCTCTGTATTCTTAGCAGCCTCAAAGTAGGTGAAGACCTTTTGTGTAACACCAAGCAGCCAGATGTAGTTGGTAAAATGCTTCAATGGTTTACATGCTCTTATGTGAGCTAGGTTGAAAAATGATATCAACAATTAAATTTTTTGTGTAAAATATTAATTTTGACATTTTTTTTGTGTGTGAAAGCCTCAGGCTTAGTGAAATGGAAATATTTAAACTCCTACATTTAAACTCAGGTCAGGAACATATCAGTTGTTAATAAATAATAAATAGTCATCAATCAAAATATTTTATCATAATATTAAGTCAATCATGTGTGGTTTGTGGGTCAATGGGTTATTTCACATGTCTTATTGATTTCATTTTGCTCACTGGAACCCATATAAATAAATTTGTCAGCAAATATGATTGTCGGCACAGCAGTGGGTTAGTTGCCTAAACAATAAAAAACAAATGTGTCCAACATAGAGAATTACTAGTACTACCTGCTAAAATATATCAATATTTGTATGTTACTAATTATTTGTATAGTTTTTTTTTTTTTTTTTTTGCAAACATGGGAGAACGGTTGAACAAAAATAAAATGAGTAATGTTTTTTTTCTTATATTTAATAGTTTTTAAATAAAATACATGTCTCATTCAAAGAATTAACAGAAGGAGCTAACCAAGAAAATGTAGGTAAACTAAACTAAATTAAAAGTGCAGATGAGATATATTGGGGAAATAATATGTAGCAGCTATTGAAGATAGAGACAATGGGACTAGAGGTCAGGAACCTAACTAAATGTACTAGAGAAAAAGTCATTGTGTAAGTATTCAGAGAAAGAGTGCCATAATTTTGTGATTCATATTGTATATTTATTTTCAAAAATGGAAGGAGAGCAAGTAGGTAAAGGATTGACTGATAATAATGATGTGCCTTCAACCACCTCTAGTGAGCAAGAGATCACTTTTAAAAATCAGGTCGAGAGGAAAGAACACAACCATCAAGGCAGAAAGACAGCTAAAGATGATCACGACGATCGAGGTATTTTGCATATGCTTTTCAGAGAAATAAAAGAAGACAGGAAATTAATGATGCTGATGATGGAAAGGATTCTAAGGCTGGAGGAAAAATGAGGCATTCAAACCCACCCAAACCCAGAGATTGTAAAGCATCATACAGCAATAAACACTTATGAAGCCCCAAGAGAAGATGAAGATGCTCAGACCACACCGAAGGAGTTGTGATAGTAAAGTATATGATAGTGGAGAAGAGGAGTCAAATCAAGAAACAGTCAAAGAAGCTGATTTAAATACAGAAAAGAAAAAGAAGATGCTTAGACCACTAGTAAAATAAAAGCAAAAGTAAAAATTGGACAGACTATGAACCCCAAACTGAGTCTAAGGAATTTACAGAGACCATTCTTATATCTTGTATAGAGATTCAAATTTTTAAGGGAAACCCAGGAGAAAATCCCCTATCTCATCTAGATAGCATTAAAGAATTTTTTGTCTATACTCAGCAGCAGGGATGGAAAAGATCATACTAGCCAGCCATTACATAAGAGAGGCTGCCAAGGCAAGGAGGAATCTACTAAAAAACCCACTTACTTTGATCCAAGGATATGAGAATGCCATTTTATAAAAATATTTGAGTGAAGAAAGGCAGGAGTTTATTTTATATAGACTAAACATCCAGAAGTATCAAGATGACTGCAGACAGGGATACACAACCTACTTTATCCAACAAGTGACTGCATTAAAATCTGTCACAGCCTTCAAATACAAGGATCAGCACATCATCCCAATGATCAGGCATAATTTACCCCCATGGATCCAGAGAATCATGCTTTGGGATGTGTCCCATGTCACTAGAAAATGCCATAGAATTATTGACTGCAATAGACTATGGGAACTTGACACCAACCAGAAAAGGTCAAGATTATGACCATCATAAAAAGTTCAAATCATATGGGCCACCTGATCCAGGGAAATGATAGGACAACCATTGAATGAAGAGATGGATATACACAGATGATAGAATGGCACAACCATAGAGACAATGAGACATGCTTAACGGACTTATTTAGCATAAGCTATTATGATATTAAGCATAATGATCGCAATGATACATGTATAATTTTGTGTTTTTGTACATATGGTAGATAGTCTTCACACTCATGCTGTTCTCCCAGAGTCTACCAATTAGTCAAATACCCTTATACAAATGTATCATGTATAAGTAAAAACATTTTTATTGTTTTTTTAAGTGGAAAAAATGAAGAAGTTGGATCTATGTTCAATCCTAGCATCATGACATCTCGCCAGAATCCCACTTCAAACCCTAGTAATATCCTTGATTTTCCAATGCAATGGGACTTTATACATTAAATCCATGCTAGTTTCCTTAAAGAAAAATTATTACATAGATGTGTGTTAAAATTAACTTGTTTTAGGTTTAAATTAATCAATTCTATTAATAAATTCATGATAAAATTATTCATGAATTTGTATATATTATAACTACGTGGATTGTGCGTATATATTTATAAATATTTAAATATATATATATTCATTATAAGGTTTCATTGCATCGGGAATGTTTTATTTTACTTTTAAATAGGTTGTTCAAATTTTAGTGATTAAAAGCTACATTCTTTCGATAAGCTTTCAGAGTGTCCCTTTTAAAAAACAATGGGTAAAGTTTTATTAATTAAAAAAAGATAATTATTTAAAATGTAAGAACGGTTCCTAATTAAAATCATTTTGCTGATTTTAGAAATTCATTTTCTAATTAGAAAATGAATTCAAGTTAATGAGTTTGAAAGCCTTATTGAGGGAATGTATCTAAAATAATTAGTAAAATTTTGTAACATTGATAATGAAAGAAGTGCTGGCCTGTAGGCATCAGAGGACAGTATAAATAGCCAGAAAAATTTGGAGAAGAGCAGCCATCTTTGTTTAAAAAAGTACCATTAAACTCTGTGCATTTTTAAATTATGAATTTAAATAGAATTTCTATCATTGTGAGGGGCTAAACATCAGGAATCTGACTATGATCCTGAAGTCCCCTGAAAATCTTCAATGAAGCTGCTAAATCCTTTCTGGACCAATCGTGCTGCCCAAAAATCATGAAAAGATCAATCAAAATGCTGTTCAAGTAATTTACCAAATGCTCACCTACGTTCCACCAACTCCAGCCCTGGAAGAAATGGTAATATAATTCCATAATGAACCGTAACTTTCTGGCCAGTTTCCGAACTTTACTTTACACCCTCTTTAAAAGATCTTCTCATTCCCTAATGTAAAATCTGTATAAAACTTGCTTTTATTTATGCTATTTTAAATTATGTCGTAGTTCTCTCAATCTCTAGTCCTTAGATTTAACTTTCTTTTCTTGCAATAGTGGTTCATTTATTGTATTATATATATATATATATATATATATATATATATATATATATATATATATATATATATATATATATATATATATATATATATATATATTGTGTAATTTATTAATGTCATTTATTTTTAATTATATGCCAATAATCTTCAACTCATTGACCTCCTTTGTTCTATTTGCCTTATACAAGTAATAAAATATTAAGTCTGATAGTAATTTCCACCAATTAGAACTAAATTTATACTGTTCTGTTAATCATAGAGTCAAACGAATTTATTAAATGTTTGCTATTTTTATAATTGGCTAATAATAAATCATTAGCTCTGTTTCTAACCTATGTCCCCGGCTCTTTTGTCAGGTTTACAAATGTTTATCTATTTATATTTATAATCTTAAAATATTTTTGCAAAGGGGTTGATAAAGGAATCAAATGAATACATTCTAATGCAATTTTTTATTATTATATATTAATATTCAGGAGGGCCATGGTGTTTTGGGTATAATTAATATAATTTTATAACTGCTTTAAAATAATTTTAGTTAAAAGCTCATTTGACTTTAATTAATTTGGTCAAGTCATCATGTAGATCAGTCTATAATAAATGGGTTTTATTATTCAAACAGTGACTATCAATTCATCAACTTCGAATGTTGCTGATGCAGGACAATCTTCCACTGTGTAGTCTTGTCATTGGTGATATTACAATTATTTTCATTATAGAGGAAGAATGCACTTCCTCCCCGCTTATATTACATTTAGAACACCAAAAGTTCATAGCTTTGACTCCACCTGGGTTTCCCTGTGTTTCCTTAAAAGGCAGTAATGCTTGTAAAATACAAGCCACCAAACTACTTAAATCTATGACATGCTATTATCTTTCATGTTCATTTTATAGCTCATAATTCGTCAGCACCGTTACCTCTCTGTTCCAGTAAAGCCTGTTCTTATGCTCGTAATTTGTGATGAAGTGATTTCATTAAAGTCGAAAAAATTATTAGTCTTCTCCACTTAAGTAAGTTTTCTAGTAAAGGTTAAAGTTGTGCCCTAAATACATATCTTGCACTTCATGAATGGATTTGCGAATGTGAAAATAAATCTCACATTCTTTCATAATAATTTCCATCACCACTGAATGAATACCTTTATCTGTCTTTATTTTTTTGTTGGGGCACAAACATATAGACTTCTATATTATTGTGTAATAGTTGTTGGCATATAATAGGGACTGTCATTCTTATTGTAATTATAAACTCTGTTTAAGGACTAGAGGTAATCAATATAGTCATCATTTAAAAATTGAACAAAAACTATTACTATTATTATTAAACATTTTATTAACACATTTGATTTCTTATGTCTTTTATTCAATCATTATTTTAATGTTAATTCTCACTGTCTGTGTTGGAAACCTGAACATATACATATAATTTGACTTAAAATTATCTTTAGTTAGTTTATTATCCATTATTAGTGTCAGTTCAGGGGTCTCAAATCATCATCATCCATTGAATTTGTTTCTTGGTGCATAGTCATGTACCATCGATATGTGTCATCCATTGATTTGATCTGAGCTCGTGAGTTGGGTTTCAATTCAGTTTGGTTCTACTGAGTTTGAATCTGACTTTGAGTTGAGTTTGTTGGTGGGTGTTTTTTCACCCGGTACACTACAATGCATAACATAATTTGCAATAGCAAGAAACATACACAATCACAGTAAAATTGCTTTTAAACTAAAGTGGATATACTGAACTATAGGCAAAATATTGTAAAGATATGAAATGGTTATATTGATAAATCCATATAAAAAAAATTGTGTCATTATAATTAAATACTATTTTCCTTCTGACAAAATTATTCTGTCTGTTTCTCCATAAATAAAATGTCAATAAATAATTTTCATCAAATGTAAGAGATGTGTATTTCTCTCTATCTAAACAAACCTAATTTAATACTGACTTTAATCCAACCATTAAAAGAAATATATATATAATTTTATCTTAATCTGTTTTCAGAGTAATTGCACATTTAAAACACAAATAAAAAAGAAATACCATAACAGTATATTTAAACTAATACAAGATATTAATAAATATGAGCCATAATAATAAATGATTATTATTATACTTTATTTTATTCCCATACACCATAATCTAAATTCTTTTGCTATAAGCTGACTGAAAAAGGGTAATGAGGTCATTGCCAGCCAGCAATGTATTTTCCAAAGTGACACATTCATATTTTTCACATTTTATCTTGGTAGAACAAAATAAAACATTTAATATTTCTCTGTAAAACAAAACAACAATACAGTAACGTTTATAAATATTTTTATAGAATTTTGGATCCATTTTTTTTTCTTTTTAAAACTAAACTGTAGCTTAAATAATATCTTTAACTTTGACCACAAAACAATTTTACTTAAAAAAAAACAGTTTTATTGATTTTCCATCTGCAGGGACATATTGAAATAATTAAGAATGATACCTGCATTTTCAGGTATTTTAAAATATTCTTAATATTTTAACCTAGTGTTAATCCAGCGTTTCAAAAAAATTATCCACATAAGTTGTTTTTTTAAAATGTATATAAATTAAATACATGCATTATAAAATACTTACATTTTACTATCAACTTGAAGTAAATTTCAATTTTTTTTAATATAAGTTCAGAAAGTTTTTTTTTTTCTAATTACTTTTAATTTGTTTTCTATTACATTTGGTATAAAATCAAAACGTTTTTTTATATTTATTTTACAAACAAATGCACATATTTTGCCTTTTTTTTTGGCCATTTCAAACAAATCATATATAATCTTTAAGTTCACATAACAAACGTAATAATTAAAATTGTAGTAATTTATATAATAAAACCTTATGCTTATGTTTTATTGTCTGGTTTTAAATTTGACGTCCATTTTGGTGAAGTATTTGTTTTGCAAAATAGTTACAATTTTTTAAAATGTAAAATCCTGGAGATTGTCAATTGATTGAACAATAGTCAAGAGCATGCAAGTCAAGTGGATTTTCTACTTCATTATTTATGAGTCAAAATACACTTCACTAGCATTTTAATTCAGTTCAAATTCAAATTCAGTATTATTAATTTTCAACTTCTTGGTTTTTAATTCTATTATAGTTTAAATGTTGTTACTTTGCTCTTGTCCTCTTAATTCCCTTTCTAATATCTCTGCTAGCTTATTTATATCTTTATCAAGGAGCATTGTTGTACAAAAAATAGACCAATTAAAGTATGGTATGTGCATACAATTAATCATTCTTTATCTATATTGATTAGTGATAACTAATCAAGCTGTTCAAAATGATTTTAAATCACAATAAAAATATTCTTAAGGACTAATTATAAAGATTAAGTCAGAATAGGTATAATTTTAAATCTTTTTGATTATTATTTAATAATAATGAAATATCAAATGTTTCTATACTTCTAAATTAATAATGATACTAATAAATTACTATTTTAATATTAACGAAATTTAGTCCATTTGATAGACAGCATATAAAATCTCACATATATCCTGGCAGATTTCCTATTATATTTTGAACATTTTAAACCTATATCACTCTCAGGAGATTTAGTGATAAAATTTACTTAATTTTAAAGTAAAATTTGGGTACTATCATGATAACACATCACTGATATAATATTTTTATTTAATATATTTGAATTATTGTCAAGTAAAAATTAAAATTTTACATATTTGACCACATAAATAAGGCTTGACAAATATCGAGTTCAACCATAAGGTTATTATATATATATAATACAAATAAAATGTCCCTTAATTAAAAAAACTATTGTAATGACATTAAAAACAATAAATATAACGATAATAAACTGTTATAAACAGTCTTTCCTTTCTTATGGCAGTTGAGGCAATTTAAGAAATTAACCAAAATTATGGAATGAAAGGCTATAATAAATTATTACCATTATATATGCTTGTATATATATTTATACTCAGACTTTCAAGCTCTCTATATTTATCCACCCCATCTTATACAACAGAAACACCTGAGCTTATACATGTGAAAAAAAAAAACTCCAATATATATACTTCATGCTGAATCAGCACTCAGCAGTTGGACCATATCATCATTTCTTATATATATATATATATATATATATATATATATATATATATATATATATATATATATATATATATATATATATATATATATAAAACAACTCAACAGTAAAAAAATTCTTTTGTAGGGCTTTCAATTACGTAGTAAGCCACGAAAGCTTTAACTTAAAATTTGAAATTCAGTTAAAGCTGACGAGGATTATTATGTAGATGAAAGCTCTACTAAAGAATTTAAAATATATATTTTTTTACCGTTGAGTTGTTTGTTTATATATTATATAAAATAATTTTTATAATGGATATTATGCTTTTACATGTAATATATATATATATATATATATGGCAAATCTTCAAAACTTTAATGGCTAGGCATTAATCACCTCCATTCTCCATATCTTCAGTCCTCTATATCAGTGTTTTCCAACCTGTGGTACGCATGTCACTGGTGGTACGTGAGTTGCTGGTTGGTGGTGCACGAAAATTAATCAATAATGGTGGACATAAAAAAAATTAAATCATAAAAAATATAGAAACGTTTTTTCCTATAATTCATAAAAGTTATTTTAATTAATAATATTATACAGTAAAGTTGCTAATATGTACAGTCGATAACGATCTTTAAAGTTAATGATAAAATTGAAAGTATGATTAAGAAATTAGATTTTTGGAAACAGTAATATATATATATATATATATGTAATATACAAATCAATATATATATATATTAAAATACAGTACAATTTATATAAATTATATTCTTTTAGAAGTACTTTCGACTAAAGTGTATAGTCGAAAGTACTTCTAAAAGAATAAAATTTATATAAATTGTACTGTATTTTGATATATATATATATTGATTTGTATATTACATATATTGTGAAACGAATACAGATATCAAACTTTATATATATATATATATATATATATATATATATATATATATATGATATGTATTATATACTTATATATATATATATATATATATATAAGTATCGAATACAATCAATTGGAAGTATTCAAAACTTTATATATTTTTTTGCTTGAAAATAAGGTTAGTCTGTCTCAAGATATATGAGAAAATATAATAGCACATTTAACAGGATTAAAATTGTCTTTCATGGAATATTTTCCAAAACCCGAAAACACAAATGATAATTGGATTTCAAACCCCTTCTATGCAGAAAATGTGGAAAAAGCTACATCATTATCAATAAAGGATAAAGAAAATTTAATAGAATTATCATGTGACAGAACTTTACAATTAGAATTCAAACAACACAATCTAATTAATTTTGGCTTAAACATTAAAGAATATGAACAACTTTCTGAGAATGCTCTCAAATTATTATTACCGTTTACTAGTACAGAATTAGTAGGAAGAGCTTTTTTTTTCATATATTTTTAAAAAAAAAGTATCGAAGCAGATTGAACCCAGTATACCTCGCATCTTTTGAACCAAATTTCAAAAAATTATATTGTTCGAAACAAGCACAAAGATCTCATTAAATTTATTTTATAAAAATATTTGATTATGTTAAGAAAATATATTAATTGTTTTTTTATAATTTTGTGTTTTTATTAAAACCATTTATTAGTAAACGAAATATGACAAAATAGTAGATAAATAATATGTCGGATCAAGGCAAATCAATCTAAATTATTTAATTTGATAGAATGTATCAGAAAAGGATCATACCCAGAAATTAGACTCTCATTAATTCTTGATCATCTATTGTGGATTACTAGATGTAAGCTAGTATTTAATCATCAAAATTTTAATCCTATTAACTTCATGCTGAACAATATAAAGAAAACAAGAACAAGAGATAGCCTGATAACCCCTGAGGTTATTTTTACCATGACTTGGGACATGCTGGATTTATCTTCTCCATTACCCAACCAATAGCAAGATGCTCTGAAAAAGAGAAAACAGGTTCAAATTCGGGAAAACCAAATGAAGGAATGAGAAAACACTTTGAACAAAATATGTACCAAATAACCTTTAATGTAATAATGTAATCTTTAATAAATTATTTTGGAAAAAATATGAAACTTTGAACAAACACATACATATAAATATGTTATAGTGAGTTTACAATTTCAATGAGTTTATAATCTGGCATGACGTTTAGGTGTGTTTCAATTAAATTGTCTCATTATGAGATGTGAATACATACATGGTCACCCTATAATATTTATAATGCAAATAAAATAACACATTTGCAATAACAAATTTCACGAAATACAATCATTTTTACCAAGTGGTACAATTTAGCGTGATGTACTACCAAGTGGTATGCGAGCCAAAAAGGGTTGGGAAACACTGCTCTATATCATTGAAAATGCAATGATGGAATGGTCAAAGCCATTGCTATTGCCAATACTACTCTCATTTTCAAGTTGACCTTAAATCATTTGAACCGTCATATATACAACTTTAATATACGAAATTATGTAGATAGAAGAGAGATGGGCAAAATATAGGCTAAATATGTAATATTCTCTACAGAACCATGTAATTAGAAAAAAATTGAACTCAGACTTTCAAGTTTTTTTCCATCTATTCATTTTATCCTATACAACTGATACACACGAACACATACATGTGAAAAAAATAAATGAATACCAATAACCCACAACTCATCAATTATTCCAGATAATCATCAATATATATATATATATATATATATATATATATATATATATATATATATATATATATATATATATATATATAAAACATTACAAGCATAAAGCTAAACTAGTCAATATAAAATCAAAACTACCCCAAATCTAAAATTAAACCAGACCAGCATAAAAATAATATTAAAACACAACCTAAGGTTTCACTGCTACAAGCAGACTTCTCAAGTGTAAAGAACTACAAAAAAACCACACATTATATATATTATTAAAAACTACCCACAAATCCATTCACTTTCCATCCACCCTTAATATTAAAAGAACTCTTAAATAAGTTAATTGCTTCAGAATAATAAATTTTCAATAATAAAGACTCTAATTCTTCTTTTGATTTCATTTCTCTCAAAGAAGACAACCTTAGCTTCATCAAAATCAATAGTGTGACCTGTATCTTTTTCATGGACATACAAAGCAGAACTAAGATATCTATTTTTAACTCTACTTTTATGAACCTTTATTCTTTCATTTAAACTCAAACTACTCTGACCTATGTAAACCTTCTTACTAAATAAACAAGGAATAAAATATACCACACCAGGAATAGTCTTTCTATCAAAAACTTCTTTTGTATTATTTAATAAATTATTCAATGTAACACCCCTTTTCCAAGCAATTTTCTTATTTCCAAACAATTTACTATTTCTACACACAATTCTATAAGAAGACAATTTAAATGGCAAAGAAATAAAATCATATTTTTCTTTAACCTTTACATTCTTACAAATATTACTATTAAATAAAATACTTTTAACAAATTTATCAGAGTATCCAACACTCAAATAATCTTTATCATTTCTCGTGAAGACAAAGCTGGTAGGTTTGTTATTATGAAAGGAGATGATTTCAAAGAGAAAATGGATAGAGAATTAAATAATGGTAAATATATGTTGTTAGATAAAAATCCATGTAATTTGATTAAAAGAAAATTGATAGATATTATGAAGAAAATGGTTAATTTAAAAATTTTTAATAGAGTAGATTATTTAAAGTGCTATCCTAATGATTTTACATCAGCTAAGATGTTTGTGAATATTAAAACTCATAAAGATGGTTTTCCTTTAAGATTTATTTTTGATTTTACAGGTAGTGTTGTAGAGGGTATTTCTAGATTCTTGAATAATTTTTTAAAACAATTTGTTGATTTTGGTCAGTACACAGTTTCTTCTTCTTTTGAGGCTTTTGATAAGATTAATAATTTTAAAATGGAAAGTAATTGGGTATTTGGAAGTTTAGATATTGAAAATATGTATCAGTCTGTTAATAGGTTAAGCAGTATTGATGTTCTTTTGTCTGTATTGATTAAGAAAAGTTCTTTATCAAAAAATAAAATTAAGGTAATTAAAGATTTACTTTTGTTATTGGAAGATTCTATGTATTTTACTTATAGAGGTAATTTTTATAAGATTAAGGAAGGGTGGATAATAGGTTATATTATTTCTCCTTTAGTATGTTCAGTTTATATTAGTTTTATGGAAGAGGAAATTATTATTAAAAAGAATTGTTTATATGTAAAATTATTTGTCAGATATGTTGATGATTGTTTATTTGTAGTTGAGAATGATAAATTGAAGGAATTTGTAAATGAGTTTAATTGTTTTGATCCTTCTATAAAATTTGTGTTAGAAGGAGGGGGGTTAGATTTTGGTAAGTTAAAATTTTTAGATCTTTTGCTGATTAGAAATATAGAAACTAATTGTTTATTGTGCAGTCATTTAGTTAAAAGTAAAGAATTAAGATCTATAATTAAACCTGATAGCTATCAGTCTGTATCTCATAAAGTAGCTGCTTTAAGGAATTATTGTCATAGGAATATTAAATTAAATAATTCTAGTGGGGTAGCTTTGTTTCAGAAATATCAATTTTATAAAGATTATTTCAGTGTTGGATACTCTGATAAATTTGTTAAAAGTATTTTATTTAATAGTAATATTTGTAAGGATGTAAAGGTTAAAGAAAAATATGATTTTATTTCTTTGCCATTTAAATTGTCTTCTTATAGAATTGTATGTAGAAATAGTAAATTGTTTGGAAATAAGAAAATTGCTTGGAAAAGGGGTGTTACATTGAATAATTTATTAAATAATACAAAAGAAGTTTTTGATAGAAAGACTATTCCTGGTGTGGTATATTTTATTCCTTGTTTATTTTGTAAGAAGGTTTACATAGGTCAGAGTAGTTTGAGTTTAAATGAAAGAATAAAGGTTCATAAAAGTAGAGTTAAAAATATATATCTTAGTTCTGCTTTGTATGTCCATGAAAAAGATACAGGTCACACTATTGATTTTGATGAAGCTAAGGTTGTCTTCTTTGAGAGAAATGAAATCAAAAGAAGAATTAAAGAGTCTTTATTATTGAAAATTTATTATTCTGTAGCAATTAACTTATTTAAGAGTTCTTTTAATATTAAGGGTGGATGGGAAGTGAATGGATTTGTGGGTAGTTTTTAATAGTATATATAATGTGTGGTTTTTTTGTAGTTCTTTACACTTGAGAAGTCTGCTTGTAGCAGTGAAACCTTAGGTTGTGTTTTAATATTATTTTTATGCTGGTCTGGTTTAATTTTAGATTTGGGGTAGTTTTGATTTTATATATATATATATAAAATTAAGAGCGTGCTAATAGCTCTAAACAAGCTTTTTTTTTTTTATTTATGATAAATGCTACTACAAGAGACATCTGACTTGTTATTATTATCTGACTTGTTATTATATATATATATATATAAAGGTCCTATATGGAGGATGGGATCAGAATGACTTAAGATCAACATGGGTATGACAATACTAGCATCAGAAAATGATTTGAACACTGCATCATGGGATTTTCAATGATATGGATGGTCCACATCAACACATAAGTTCTGGTTCAGCATGAAATACATTTATCGGAGTTCATTTATCTTTTTCAGATGTATGTGGCCATTAGCATCAGTTGTATAAGTTGCAGTGGATAAATATAATGAGCTTAAAAGTCTATGTTCAAATCTCTTCTTACTACATTAAGGTCTAAATAAACAATATACTTGTATTTAAATATTGCATTTTAGCCTGTATTCTGTCCATTCCTCTTCTATGTATATAAATGAACATATTAAGGTTTTATATGTGAGGGGGCAGAATTTTTTAAAGACAGCATGGGTATGACAATAATATTGGTATCAGCAAGAGTTTTGATTATTTCATCATGGGATTTTATTTATATGGAAGGTTGGAGAGTTGGAGGATGAAGAAGTTAAAGCCTATCCATTTAAGTTTGAAATTTTGATATTTTAATATAAACTAAGCACTGATTATATATGTGTATGTGATGATGATTTGGACCAACTGATGAATTCTGGTTCAACATCATATATATATATATATATATATATATATATATGTTTAATATATATATATATATATATATATATTAAAAATAATTCAATAAAAAATATTTAATAAGACAACTTTTTAAAAAATATTATGTTTAATAAACCTTATCAACCTGGATTTCGCGTCTATATTGGAGCCTTATCAAGATGTAAATACACAAAGTTATATTATAATTCCTTCTATTTTACAGCAATTCCATCTATAGGCTTCATTTTACATTATACTTATAAATTATAATCATGTTTTTACATTATATAATCACATATTTATATAAATTTCCTAATTTTCTCTTTTTTACATATTATAACTATATTTAATAATTTAAACTTATCATAATTAGAATGATAATTATCTATATAAATATATGCATATAATTTACCTATAATTATACTTAACTTAAATTTGCCAGCTATCTAATAACACCCATTTTCCAGCCAATTTTACAGGACCTTTAACTATATTCATACATTTTTCAAAATTCTCTTGTATATACAAAGATTCATAACATTACTTGAATGTTTTTTTCACAATTTATTCTATGTCCACTATTTAAAAAATGTAGATAAATTCCTGATCTCATATCTTTCCTTTTAATTGCACTATCATGTTCTTTACCTCTTTCTAATTCAGTTTTCTCTGTCTGACCAATATATATCTTGTTACAAATTCACAAATAATCTTATATACTAACCCAGCTTTATCATTCTCATTATTATTTGCTATATTACATATCCATTTCCTTAATGATCTACTATTTTTCTATCCTATTCTAATATTATTAGGTAATTTTTCCTTTACCAATTCTTTATATACTTTATCAAAATATGGAATTGAAATCCATTTATTATTTATTGTTAATTTGTGATTATTATAATATCTATCTTCATTTTTATTTTTAAAAAAATTACTTATATTTTTCTTTTTATATCCCATACTAATACAATCATTTTCAACCTCCAACTATTGTATTAATCCTACATCTTTATCTAAAGTTAATCTATCATTTTTCTCTTTAAATTCTTTTATTGCTGCCATTTTTGAGACCATGGTTGATATGAACTTGGATCTATTATACCTCTTTTATATTTCTCTTTAATATAATATCTTACAACAATATTACCTACATTTTTTAAATACTGGACATAGAATAAATTGTGAAAAAAACGTTCAAGTAATTAAATATATAAAGAAGTATAGTGAGAGGATATGTTATGAATCTTTGTATATACAACAGAATTTTGAAAAATGTATGAATATAGTTAAAGATCCTGTAAAATTGGCTTGAAAATGGGTGTTATTAGATAGCTAGAAAATTTAAGTTAAGTATAGTTATAGGTAAATTATATGCATATATTTATATAGATAATTATCATTCTAATTATGATAAGTTTAAATTATTAAATATAGTTATAACATGTAAAAAAAAGAAAATTAGGAAATTTATAAATAATATTAAAATATAAATATGTGAATATATAATGTAAATACATGATTATAATTTATAAGTATAATGTAAAATGAAGCCTATAGATGGAGTTGCTGTAAAATAGAAGGAATTATAATATAACTTTGTGCATTTACTTCTTGATAAGGCTCCAATATAGAAGTGAAATCTGGTCTGATAAGGTTTATTAAACATAATATTTTTTTAAAAAGTTGTCTTATTAAATATTTTTTTATTGAATTATTTTTAATATATTACGATGCAAAGACAACATTATGAACAAGTTTTAATTTAAAATTTGATCATTTTTTGATATATATATATATTGGGTTCATTATTATTTTTTACATTTAAATACTTGTATTATCAGTTGTGTAAGATGGAGTGGATTGATGTAAGGAGCTTGAAAGTCTGAGTTCAACTCCCTTCTATTTTCATTAAGTTCTGTGGAGACAATATATATATATATATATATATATATATATATTGTCTCCATATGTATACATATATATATATATATATATATATATATATATATATATGTATACATTATATTTGTATTCTTATTATATTTATAAATATATATATATATAATGTAGTAAGTTAGTATTTTTCACTCTTTAAAATGAAAAAAACATTGAGAAATGACAGTTGACAAGGTAATGACATCTGGGTTCACATATAGTTTATAGAAGTAACGGAAATGAAGTTAACTTAGTATTTTAATATCGAATTGTATTGTAACAATGTAGAATGTGACATGCTTCAGCAAGCTCATGGAGCGAGATATAAAAATAATTTTATTTTTTTAGAAGATTAAGGAATCTATTTTTGCAACTATATCCTCAAAAAAACTTATACTGTTTTCAATTTAAAAGAACAGTGCATAATATAAAATCTATATTTTGAATGAATTAATACTTATTAAAAGAAATTTCTAATATTTTTTTAAAGAAAGTAATTTCTAAATTACTTTCTTAGAAAATATTTTCATGTTCCATAAAAAATCATTCTAATCAGAGTTCTAATTGTAAACTTCATTTTAAAAATAACATGTTTATAAAAAATTGAACTAAATTTAATGTACTTTAGACTATAAAGAAAATGCAAAGTGGGTAAAACACCAATTTATCGTGGGATATATAAAATGCACTTGCCTAGACAAATATATATGTGTGAATACCATATTTTGCTGAATTCCTATAAAGTTATATAAAATATATATCTTCGAAATGGGATTATAATTGTTAATAAAGAAACTGCATTAAGGAAGACAAAATTTAAATATAAGGAGGAAACTAAATGTCAACTTGGGATATCCTATTATTTTTTTAATGTCTAACAATGAAGGAATTAAAAATTGCATCTTTGAAAGATTTTTATTTGAAAATTCCAGGAACATCTCAGACTATTGTATTAACCTTTATAAATACCATTTAACTTTTAAAAAATTATAATCGGTAAAGATTAATTTCATTTTCTTTATTATCGTATTCATTTCATTAAAGAAATGAATAATAAGAGAGAATTAATAATTTAAAATATTTTTATTTTTATTTATGATTAATAAAGATTTAGATATTAGTTAATAAATATTTATATGAGAAAGGCATGTAAAAATATAATGGGATAAAGTGAACTTGGAGGTAAGAGATTAAATTAATTTTAAATTCACATACTATTATTTTTATGACATGACACTACTGTGTTTATACTAATCCAAAAAGTCTAATAACTATAATGTATAAGTGTATAAATGACTAACATTGATATGAAATATATATTTTATATTAGTAAACATAAATTATGTACAATCATTTTAATGAATGAAAACATTATATATAAATAATTGGATTATTATTTGTATAATCTAATTTATATATAATGGTGTTAATGTAAAAGTCTTAATATATGGATACTTATATTTTATATACATTATAAAATCAGGAAGTATTATAAGTTAAAAAATATATCTACCATAAGTAAATAGAATATTTTAATGTTTTAATATAAGGAAGTAGATATATAAATATTTTTTATATATTGTAAAATTTAAGTTATTTATTTGTTAAATAAATAATAATTATGTTTTTATATTAAATTAAATGAAGTCTTCAATTTTATTTTATTTAATTTAAAGAGTTAGAGAGATTTGTTATTAATATTACTTTAGAATATTGATAGGAACCCCTGAAAAGAATCAATTGTTAAACTTCCTTGAGTTCGAAATCTGAGCATAACAGTTAAGTCAATTAAGGTGAAAATTGATTTGATGTGGTTTAGATATAATACGTTATTTGTTGGGAAAAGATATAGATTTATATCAAAATTAAATCACATCATTTGTGGCATCCTATATGAAGACCTTAATCAGACTATAGTGAGAAGCAACTGCCTTAACTTATCTCATTAAGAGGGTGCATACCATTACTATATATATATATATATATATTGTAATGGGCACATACGCTGTTACATTTTTTTAGTATTAAACATAAAAAAATAAAAGTTCGCAAATAAAAACTTCTTTTTTAAAAATTAAAAATTGAAAATTAAAAATCATCTAAACTCTAATATATATAAAATCGCACAGATAAAAAAAATATTAAAATAAAACTTCATTAAAAATAGAAAAAGTATTTTAAAAGCAAAAACTTAAAAAGATTTAAACATAAAATATATATAAGTTTCTACAAAACAAATTAATTAATATTATTGAAAAAATGGAAATGATTATTTTAATTAGTCCAAACAAACTAGCTCTTGGGCATTTAAATGTATAAGCAATGGACCGATAGGAAAACAATAGAAACAAATGGCCAATGAAAGAAATCCATCAGGGAATTGGATCTCAATGGAAGGATCATCATCATCGATGATGTAATGTAAATTGGATCCGAAAGTTACATATAAAAAAAGTTTGGAAAAAAAAGTAATGAGTGAAGAAAATTGAAGAGATGTAACTATATGTTTTAGTGTGGAGTTGAAGAAGAAGGGATTAAAAAGACGCACTCTTTAATCCCTTCAGTTTTGTTAAAAGGAAAGAAATGTCATTGTTTTTTTTTCTATATTGAGGACCACAGGACATCGGGGGATTTAACACTGGCATCCAAATGGCAAGCAATAAATAAAGAGGATTGTTTTAAAAATCATAAGAACTTTATGAACTCTAAGCTTTAAATCTATTTCTAAAACTCCAGTATACTAAACAATAAGAACTTTAATTCTCAAACTTCTTCCGTATTTTAAAATAATTGAAATAAAATCCTATCTGACCAACTTAATTTATTTATAAGTAATTTTATTTGGTGTATTTCTTTTGTAAAATCATTTCCATTTTTTTTGTTCTTTAAGTTTTTATTATGATTTTTGTTTTTCATTAAATTAATATAAATGTTAAACTTAAGTTGGGTGTGAATGGCTATATTGATTTGTAAAGTTTTATTAGGGGAGGGTAATCTTAGGTTATTTGTTTCATAGTTTAATTGGGTCAATGGATTGTATATATTGGCATAATTAGTAGATGTAGTATGAGGTTCACTATGTGCAGAATCGAATTATATGCCACACAAGTCTATGAAATGCGATCGTAAGTCGGCAAAAATGACCGCAGTCCTTTCCTATGGAGTTCTTTTTTATTGCTCTTTTCATCAGATAGTAGTATTCCTATCTGGATGAGAGTCAATTTCTTCTCTTAACCCTGCTGCTCAGATGTACATTCCTGAAAGTATGGTATTTCACATTGTCGTATTCATATTATATTGAATACATCGATATATCAGATGGATTGATGTTGGTTTAGCTACGAGCTTTTGGCCTAAGGTTAAATAAAGAATAAAATATTTCTTTTCAAATGCAAATCTATGTAATATATTCATACTCAACACTCTAAATAAAAATGCATTAAATTTAAGTTGGGTATAGATGCTTGCATGGATTCATTATCGGTTAATTATGTTTTTGGTTTTCATATTTGATCAAAATATATAGACATTCGGTAAATAATGATACCTTATGGTTAGTATCTAAAATGTATTTATTCGGATGTCTTTTAAGTTATTGGTGTCCATGCAGCATCTTATGATGAATGCCATTGGGTTTCTTATAAATTTCCCTCTGCATTTCCATCAATGACTTTATATTTTGATCATTTATGTTTATTTTGAAATGTTTTTAACTGTGTAATCTATGTAACCAAGCTATACTTAACATTATAAAACAAACTTTTATAAATCCATCTGTGCGAACTTATAAAAACTAAAATGTAAATTAAAATCTAAAATAAAAGATTAAAATGTAGTTAAATGCTAAAGTAAACATACTAAAATGATAATGTAAATAATATTTTATTTCTACAAATGCAGACAGTATTGAAATAAACTGAGAGAGGGCAAACCTATCAAGCATTTGGCCAATCAGATCGCAATACTGAGACAGAGAATTTAATAAGAAGAGTGGTTCCACTCTTTTTTTTACTTGTCTGTCTATATATACAAGCCAGTCCAAAGTACTTAGGTCTGCCAGCATGAATCTTAAATATCTTTACAATAAACTCCCCGAGTTCTAATTATAAACATACAGCATGAAATCTTTCGATTTACTACGCAGTAGTTTTTAGATGTATGTAAATAATATTTTATTTCTACAAATGCAGACAGTATTGAAATAAGCTGAGAGAGTGCAAATCTCTCAAGCATTTGGCCAATCAGATCGCAATACTGGGACAGAGAATTTAATAAGAAAAGAGCAGTTCGACTATTTTCTTTACTTGTCTGTCTATATATCCAGGCCAGTCCAAAGTACTTAGATCTGCCAGCATGAATCTTAAATATCTTCACACTAAACCCATTGACTTCTAATTATAAACATACAGTGTGAATTCTTTTGATTTATTATGCAGTAGTTTTTAGATGTTATAACTTGCAGCAATATATGTAAATAATATTTTATTTCTACAAATGCAGACAGTATTGAAATAAACTGAGAGAGTGCAAACCTCATGATAATGCTAAATTTTATATACATATATGTGTAAATAAATTTTTGTGTGTTAATTACTGGCAGTGGCTTATTTTATTCTTTTTTAAAAAAAAATATTCTTAGATAAGAAAGTATAAAATATAAATTTCTGCTCTACTCCATGTGCTAGTGACATTGGGCTAATGGTCAAATTCAAAATATATAAAACAAATTTTTTTTAAACTTACATATCTGCCTACTATATAAATTTTCTAGGTTCTAAGTAGCCTAGTGGCGCCCTCATAGTGCAGATACGTTAAGATCCTAAAACCGGACCGTTATAATATATATATATGTTAATTCTAATATTTTCACAGATATCATATTATTATTATTTGTGGGATATTATGTGTAGTAAAATAGCTAAATGCTGATGTTTCAGTACAATATCAAGTACCTTCCTCAGAGCATCCTCTTTCTCAAATTATAAGAATGGGTGTGAGATTTAAAATCATTTTTATCACTTACTTTCTTTTAATTTTTAAATTCTATTGTTGAGAGGTTTCAAAATGTATTTTCTCTTCCAATAGCTTCTTCCAAATGTTGTTAATCTTCTTTAATTCACACCTTTCTTTTATGCTTTTGGGCCTTTTAAAAATCTCTATAACTTCTCTTAGCAATATCTGGTCATATTGTTCAACTTTTGCTAAAATACTTGTTTTTTCATCCTGCAAATTATATATATATATATATCATAACACTTTTTTCATATACACATCAATGCAAACAAATTTTCTTAACCTTCGTTATTTTCCTTACAGGTTCGACTGTCCAGCAGTCTTCATCAGAGCTCTAATCTTCTTCACTACTTTAATTAAAATGTCTACTAATTTAATTTATTTAATATAACCTAAAATAAATTTAAATTCTAATGTTAGTATTTTTTTTAAAAAAAAACATATAAAAATTAATGGTTCTCATCAATGAGCAACCATGTCCCACTGGATGGCGCAGTTATCACACTAAAACTATAAAATATGATCATTCATGGGCCATTAATTATAATCATTTTGATGTGTTTTTCGTAATGCGAAAATAAAAACAAAAGAAAATCACCTTTTTTAAATATTATTTAATTTTAAATATTATTTTTTATTAACGTATACAAATTAAATGATAATAATAAATGTAAAATAAAATAAAGAAATTACAATTTTATTCGTCTTTTTTAATTTTCTTTTTATTAGAAAAATCAATTTTCTATCTGAGATTTTTTTACTGGGGTTATGGCTTTTTTTTGTTGTTGTTGTTTACCGCTATTTTTTATTTCAAATAGAATCACAACTAAAAGTAAAAGTTGTTACGGTTAGTTTTAGGATTAGCTTTAGGGTTAGCGTTAGGGTTAGTTTTAGGGTTAGTTTAGGGTTAGTTTTAGAGTTAGCTTTAGGGTTAGGTTTGCAGTTAAAATAAAAAATATCAAAATCGTATTTTTGTAAATATTTTTTTTACTAACATCTATAAAATAAATGATAACAATAAATGTAAACTATATTCAACAAAGTATAACAGTAGTCGGAGAAAAGAAAGAAACTAAAACTTTTTTAAACAACGATATATATATATAATGTTTATAATATATGCTTTTTATGACATTTAAAAAACAGTGTACAATTATACTTTTCTTACTGAATATTTTTCTGTTAATGCTTTTTTTTATTTCAAAAATATGCAGCTCGTGGAAATGTTATGAACAGTACGTTACTTGATGCATTACCTAATTCCAATTCACTTTATACATATATCTCGTCAACATTTACTACTTAAAACTTCAATACACTACGGTGTAAAAAGTCTGTTAATTATTACTTTACAAAATCTGAACATTCTAATACTTTAAAATATAAAAAAATCCAATGAAAATAACATTTCCATCCAATTAAAAAAACACACCCTCTCCCCAAGCCATATTTGCTGCGTAAACATACATGCTGTACTGTGATGTGACATAGAGGCCTGCAATCTTTAGTACAACATAAAAGGTTGTATTGTAGAAAATGCAGGTTCAAACATGTCAGCCGTGGAAACGGCATTGTGTGAAAACAGTGCCACCCCGTGGGATATGTTGGTTCATCGATGACATCCAAACTAATAATAAAATTCAAAGTTATGTATTTCTTCTCTTTATATACATTCTTCAATGAAAAATTCTGCTAATAAATTGGAGGTTACACAGTTGCTAGGCAACAAACATTGTCTAAAGATTTCTTTCTAACTCTCCTCACTCAGTGCATAGAAAAAAATAACAATAAAATTGTAGACTTTTTAAATCTGCAAAAATCTTTAAAAAATATTGTTCATCCTGCTTTCAAAAAATATTTAAAGCAGTCCATTTCTGAAAACCTTTCTTGGATGACAATATTTTTTTCAATAATATTTAAAATCCATTTTGATAAAGTAAATCTTTTTTGGTGCATGTACGTATATTTCAATTTGTTTGGGGACAGATTCATCATTTACAGTCATATTTATTAAACATGTAATTGCAAAATAAGCAGACATTTTTTTCATTTTAAACTCGAATTCCAATAAGATGCATAATAAGGCAAATAAATGAATCCAGGTTATTTTTCTAAAATATTAAAATAGTTATTTATTTTTTGATAAAACATCTTTTTTTTCCATTAACCATTTTTCTTCTTCTTTTAAAAGATACAGCAATTAAAATGACAGTTGGCTATATTTTAATGTTTGCTTATTTTATATAGCATTTTAGCAACTATATTTTTATATAATTTATCTTCAAAATATCTTGCTTAAAAAGTCCAAATATAAAATTTGTTTCAAAGATAAATATTATTAACTGTAAACATTACAAATAATTATTAAATTTTATTAAGAAAAAGATATTTATTTTATAGCTCATTTACAATGTCTTATAAAGTACACAGGTAAATTGTGTTTCCATGTTTTACAATATTTTTTAATAAAATAATGTCTTTTAAATTTTTTAACTTTACAAATACAGATTTACCCATTATATATAGAATATCTCTAGATAATAATTGTATATAAATTTGAAATACTCCATGTAAAGAAATATTGAAATTCTCATATAGAACTGGAAAAATGTGCTTCTATAAACTATACAGTTTTCTCTCTCCAGTTTTACCCTACAACAGCCTATAAATTTTTGATCCATAACTTACTAATGAATTTCATCCAAGCTTCAGAATAGTTTACTGATAGAAAATTTAGTCGATTTATTCATATATATCATTGAACTAAATATTACTTTTCTTTATCCTTTTCACTTGTTTTTAAAAATAAAAATATATTAAAACATTTACATAATTTACTGTTAGTTTTTACTATATTACTAATGTATTGTAAAATAACTTGATACTGTTTAACAATAATTTTTCTAACACAATAACTACTACTCCCTAACCAAATTAATTACATACAGTATTTATACCCATTTTTTAAAAAAGATTTGATTGGATAAAAATAATCAGACTACAAACTGATTTACATATTTTCTAATTAAGGACTTAAAAATTGGAAATAAAATAATGAGTCATCATTTAAATAATAAATATAAGAAATATGTAATACCTAATTTGTTTTATAACCAAAGAAAAATAATTTAAAATAATACATTTTATTATGTCTTACTAGTTTATTAAATTCTAATAAAATATTTACTTTAATGTATCCATTTTAACTTGCATTTATTAGTTTATAATATCTTTAAAAATTAAATAATATTCATTTCAGATTTATCTTATCATGTTCAAATGATTCCATTTTTGTCACTAATTTTAGAAAGTAATTTAAAATCTTTCTCTAAATTCATGCACACATATTTTCAGTCATGTGATCTGTTTTCCAGACAAATGATACATTTTTTTTTTAAACTTACTGTCTGCAATAAATTGAAATGAATATTTAATTACAAAATAATACATATTATAAAATATTAAATATAATAATAAAATTTAGAATGGCAAATTTTGACATTTTTTCATAATAATAACTAAAATTTAAACATTTGACATAGCCTAAAAATCAAAAACTTTAATAAATAATTATTATGCAGTTTTAACTTACTTTAAAGACAAATGTATTAACTTATTTAACTATATTTAAAATTGTATTATAAATTAATGATTTTAAAATACTTATTTAGCAGGATATTAAACATATTTCACAAGTATAACTAACATCATTTACTTTATCCATAAAATATTAAATTATTCTGCTTTCTTGCTACAATTTTAACATTTAAAATAGTTTTTAAAATATCCCTAGTCTTTTTATGTATTCATTTTAATAAGTTTTAAATCTCTTTTAATATTACTATTACAATTATAACACTTATAATATCTTAATTTTAAAATTTATATATATATATATATATATATATATATATATTTAAATATTAAAATTGATATATTAGCATATATATATATATATATATATATATGCTAAAAAATCAATTTCTTAAAATTTTTAAATTAAGGTATTATAAGTCTTATAATTGTAATAGTAATATTAAAAGAGATTGTAAAAAAAATATATAATAAAATAATATTTAAAAAATAATAAAATAAACATGAGTGTTCCTGGATAGCTTGCAGATACAGGTGCTGTTTCAAGAATAAATATGTAATTTTGGATAAACCAAAATTTATAATTGATAATATAAAATAATATACTGCTAATTATGTTAGACAACTGATATCATAAATAGAATTTCTATTTCAGTAAATGCTTTCAGATTAGTTATCAACAAATATAATGAAAATTTTATAATTGAGTTGCCTGCAAGTGCCTAGAGATTTGGAAAGTTAAATATAATAAATATGTTTATAAACCAACTGTTTTTTCTACTCATGTATTACATATTTGGATAATCTAAATATACTGAGTAAATATTGTACTCAGACAATTTAAAATATAATAATAAATAAATGAATTGATCACAAATGACATTATAATAGTTTATATCTATATGTATAATGGACTCATAAAATTTATAACAGCATCAATGAATTTATATCAAATACTCTTGCTTGGAAAAGAAGGTAAAATTTGTGAAACAATGTTTTACTGGTTAGTTGATGTAGTAGTATATAAAAACACCTAGGTTAATAAGAAGAATAAATATTACTTTTTACATAAATATTACTTTCACATAATGTTTAAAATTAATAATAATTTATAAAAGCAATTAACATCATGTAATGGACATATAAATTCATTCATAGTTCATCTCACTATAATTATATGTGATATATAATTTATAATTAAAATTATCCATGCATATAGACAATAAAGGGTTAACTACAAATTCAACTTAATGAAAATAAAAGTTAAAATATACGGAGAATTCTTATTATTATTACTTTTAAAAAAAATAAGACTCAAGTAATATTTTTATAAAGTTATTTATAATTTTAAACTAAGTTATGCAAATACTATTTATGCTTTAGTTGATTCTTTACTTTTTATTTGAATATTATTATTTAAATTATTCAATGATAAACCTAAATTGCATGGTAATTAATACTATTAATTTATAAGAAAGATTTTATAAATATTACTATTTTACTTTTAACTATTATTGATAAGTGATTTTCTTTTTACCAGTGTCTGTTATTATTAGCATACACAAAACTTCAATATTTATTTATTTTTATTTTGCAGCAGTTCTTTTGGAATCTTCATGCTGCCACAGATATCTGTAAGACTTTATAGGTATTTTAATACCTGAATGTTACTAGTTGTTTTATTTTGCCAATATTATAAGACATGTAGATTTTGCATTCTTAGATCCCTGGTGATCAGCATAACATTTTGTTGTTTATCATTACTTTTAAATCATAGACACCAAATTAAAAGAACCTGTGCCCCATTCTTCTCAAGATTTTCTACTAACAATATATTTTTTATTGCAAGTTCAGAAATCTATTTATAGAATAAAATAAGATTAAACTATTAACATTATAAAGAAAAAAAGTATGTGTTTTTTTTCTGAAAATCGCTTCTGTCTATATGTAACATAAACAAAACAGTCTAGATTTTTAAGCACTAATTTTGAGCATGTGATATTTCTTCCAGATTTATTCAAAATAAATATTAACGTGTACAACACAATATATATATATATTGTGCCCTTTTGTATGGGTCTCCATACATTGTTATATCAATTTGTTAAAAAATTTTAAATTTAAGATATATTATAGCTATATGATGTTGATTTTATTTATAATAATCTTTCAAAAGTTTAATTAAAGTAAACTATGAATATTTGATATGTGAAGTTGTGCTAATATTTGAGAGACGTTTCAATAATAAAAAAAATGATAATATTATATGGTTGGGAAAACTGGCCATGATCAATACTGCATTAATAAGTTTTGTAAATAAATGTTTAAAGCTAAAAGTTTAAAAAAAGACAAGTTAAAATTAAATGCATCTATATTTATTGTTGATAAAGATTAACCTTTAGTAAGTGAATATAAATATTTTTGTTATTAATAATATATAATAGAAGATTAATATTTGATTTTATAATATCGAATTATTATTTTAAAGTTGTTATAGTATATTATTTTTTAAAAAAAAATGTTTATTTTATAAAATTGAATTGTTAGTTTATTTTTAGATATTACAAGCGTTTATATCTGTGTTGTAAGTCAGGTGACAGCTAGACATATGCACATATATGCTTGTAAGTTTTTTTTAGTAAAGTTGCAAAACTGTTTTAAAATTCTATTATAAAATTTATAAATATTATATTGGCTATCACGAGATAAAAATAAAAATAATTAGTGTCAAATATTAAATCTGATTTTTAAAATACTGTTTAAAAAATATAATGAATAAAAATAGACTTACTTTGTTTAGAAAAATAGTCTTATAAAAGTTAAAAGTGAAATAAAGTAAAACATATATTTTAAAAAATGTTTAATGGATTTAAATAAATGATAAAAATTAATTTAAGAATTAAATAATGTAATAAATAATAAATATTAAATAAGTCATTATTTATTTTTAATTTCGTATTGTTGGTAAGATATGTAAATAGGCTAGCAAGGTGATTGTTTAATTTACCAATCAAGTGGGTAATTTATTCCGGTATAAAAACCGAGGTTCAATTGTTCAGGGAGGTGATTGTAATTTCTTTTAAGTGAAGTGTGCTATTAAATATAGCTAAGTAAAAAAATTATAGACGCTCTCGTAATAGTTTCTTAATTTATAAGAGAGTAGTTCTAAATAATTTTATAAAAGTTTACCGTTAAATATGGAGTGCTAATTTATTTATAATTCCCTATTGATCGTCTCTATCAAAGCTCAATTTTACTATCAAATAATCATTAAAATATCGTATAATGATAAAATGTGTTGGAAACTTTATATTAAAAATATAATGAACGCTGGATTAACTAGGAGAATTACTAGTTGGATAAAAATAATATATTGGACATTATATGAATTTAAAAGTTGATTATAATTAATTTTTTTTAAAACAAATATTTTAAAGAAAGATAAATACTTCTTTATGAAGAAAGTATTTTTAAATTATATATTTTAATATATCTTTTGGTAAAGATATGGAAATTAATAATAATTGCAGAAATACTTGCCTTATTAAGTCTTTGTTATTTAAAATACTAGAGGTTGATAGATTTTTAAAAAACTGATAATTCGGAAATTTAATTGATAAATAAATACCTATAAAAAACGTTATAGTATTTAAATTCTATATGCTGGTTATATAGAAAATTTTAAAAAATGTTTTGCTGAATATTTAAAGAAATGTGCACAGAAGTATACGAGGATATCCAAGTCAATTTTTATAAAAACTTAAATTAAACATTTAACTATTGATTAATCCTAGGAAGATAATAACTTTTAAATAAATCCGGATCCTATAAACTGTTTTAATTATTATTTTGTTTCTTTATGGTGGAACTTATTTTATCTTTTTTTTTTTAAACGTTTTCCATTTATTTCATAAAAACTGTTTAAACATGTGATGTACCGGAAAAGGAAGCGATGTTGATAGAATTTTGTGCCTAGGAAAAAAAGAACAATTGTGGATGGAAAGAAGACACCATTGGATTTTATGTAACATATTTTGTTTTCTTAACTAACATAGATATTTAATTATTTATTGATCTATCAAAGATAAGAGAGGTACATTTTAAAAGTAATTACACATTAATATAACACTTAATTTCATAAAGTTTATTTTTTTATATAATTTTACAACACGTAATATTTTAAGAATAATTGTTGAGTATAAATGTGATATTATTTTGTAAAACTATAATCCTGGAGGACATCGTTTGGCTGATTATAAATTGGAGTATCATTTATGGTAATAATTATATAATATTAATAATTTAATGTATTTTGCTTTGTTTTCTTTAGATAAACCAAATATTATTTGATTGTTGAGTGAATGTATAAATATTTAAATAATATACACGCATAATACTATCAATAATAGTTTTATTTTAATATGCATACTTTATTCTATAATATAAATTTATTACAACATAATAAGAGTTATCCAGAAATAATTATATGATTCTTTCGTGAATAAACTTTAATGTTTCTGTTACAATATTAGGAATTTGATTTATTATATTAGTATGAGTCATTTATATTTATTTTTCAAGTTAGTAAGAAGTAAAAAAAAATATATCTATATTTTTATTTTTTATTAGACAAGATAAATTAATTTTATATAGAAAATTATATTTTGTTTGAAGGGTTTATCATATATAGATGATGAGATATAAGAGAGTTTGGATAGTCATTTTTTTAAAAAAATTGGTAAGCTGATACTGAAGTTAAATAAGATTAGAATGATATTTGAAGATAGGATTTTATTAAGAGGGAATAGGAATAACAAGTAGAGAAGAATAATAGTTTAAATGGAAAAGAATCATAGAATTTTATTTTAATATAATAACTTTATAAATTGGTAATTTATAAATAAAAATTTTGTCTTCACAAAATTGTTGAATAATTTTAAAAATATTATTTTAAGAAAAGAACATATATGTATTGCATATTTTGGTAAGACATATATTATGAATTACATTGGAGTGAAGTAAATAATTATGTAATCAATAAAAATCACATAATATTACAAAGTTATATCAATCTATACATTAGTTGATATTTAATTAATGCTAATAATAAATGTAATACATAATAGTTACATTATAATAGAAATAGCTATAATACTTAAATGGAGTAGCATTTTAATTATTAAAGTTTGTTTATTTTACATGTGCTACATAAGTGATATTTTACATAAAAGCCTTCTATTGTACTAAGTGATTATAAATGATATCTAGTAAAATATAAGTTCATAAACTCAATTAAATGTTACTGATAAAACATTTAAGAAATGTATGGATTATTTATTTTGGATTATAGAAATAACAACAATGTAAGAATCTTGTATTATTATTATTTTTCTTATTTTTATTTTTCTTGATTTCCACGTGTAATGTAAATAATGTATATAAGTTGTTTATTAAAGTTGATGTAAATAAATTTGTTTAAGTTGTTTTAAAAATGTGTCAAATTCATTATTTTGCACCACAGCATTTGACAACAGATAATTTAAATAAAACATAATATTTGCACAATATAAATTAAATTATTATTATTTTAAAAAAAAATAAATACAGTATTTTCTTAATATAATTTATAGAAATTCATTGACATTAACATATTATGTTATAATGGTCTAAAAATAATTATAATGTACAATATAAGAGTATAATATTATTTATTGCCACATATTATTAAATTATAAGATTTTATTATATTCTTAATTAAGATACTATATGAAGATAAAAGACATGTAGATGATTTACTTGTTTTCTTAGTGATTAGTAGTATAATAAAATAGATGAGGTTAACTTATACACTGGAGATTGTTATTATTAGTTATTTATTATTATTATAAGTTAGGTGTAGTTAGGTTTGATATTAAATCCCTTATCATGCCTATCTGCAAGAAGTATTATTACTTTAAGATAATTAAAAGAACCTGAGATTATTTAGTTATATTTCTTTGATAAAAAGATTGAGATTTATTTATTATTATTATTGAAGTTAGTTAATTTTTATAAAAGACATAGGAGTGCTATAGATGTATTAGTGAGATAATGAAGAGGTAATAGTATTCTTATGCCATTGAGATAATATCTTAGAAGATATGGCCTCAATGTAAATTCAATTACCACTTGTAACTTCACTTCATAGTCTCATGATTTAATAAATACTTATTTAATTAGTGCATGATATTGAACCATATTAATTTTCTGTTAGTTGTACTAAATCTGATAAGATATAGTATTATAAAAATATATTAATAATAGTTATACATATTTTAGCCGAGCATAACGATTTAATTGAGCTAGTCATATTTTAAATTATATTATATATATTTCTGGAAGTGAGGGTACTATATATATATATATATATATATATATAATATATATATATATATATATATATATTGTAGCCCTTGGATTTGTCCAAGGCTCCATTTTTTTAAGTTAGCTATGAAAGAGAAGGTTCTATCCAAATTTTTCTCATAATATATGTATTTTTTTCTGTAATAATAAAATTTTAGCCAAGACTGAGTTTGAACCTATATTTATAAGGAATTGCATATGTTCAACTAGTAAGCAATCTAAAAATTTATTGTTAAAGTGTTTATAACCAGAGGATTCTTTTATTGTAATTTATGAGTTAAATTGATATTAAGAAAATATTAGAAAAAGCAAGATTTACACATTTTTTGATAGGGAGATATGTGACTGTTGAAAACTATATTAGATAGTGATGATGAGTGGTCATTATTTTATGCTAGGTTATAAATAAATAATTCATGAAAGTAAATAATAATAATAATAATAATAATAATAATAATAATAATAATAATAATAATAATAATAATAATAATAATAATAATAATAATAATAATAATAATAATAATAATAATAATAATAATAATAATAATAATAATAATAATAATAATAATAATATAGGTAGAATAGTTGTAATAAATAAAGATTAAGGCATCAAAAATCTAAAATTAAAGAAAAGTATATGCCTGCGATGTGTGTGTATATATAATTTAATTGTAGATCTTAATGATACAATTTACAATTAATAATCATCTCTTACATTTTGTAAAGCAATTTTAAATTAAAAATTAAAATCAATTTTAATAAGTTTAATATTAGCAGCTAAATTTACTTCAAAGTCTGAGTTTGAAACAGCTGCAATATATATTTTGTTTCACCATTAAAAGGAAAAAGTAAGATAACTGTTCTGATTTCAGTATGTTTTGTTGGTATTATATTACTCAGTTAATTATCATTTCTTAAAAGACACAAATCTCATCAAGGAATTTAAGTGGACCATTAATTTAGGCCATTAACAATGATGGTCAGTCTGGTCTGTCAAATACCAAATTTAATTGGCTATTATAACTGTTAAATTGTAAAATTAATTGTGACTGTTTAAATTGAATTTGTGCCTGGTTTTTTTGAAAGAGCAAAAGGTTAAAATTAATTGAGAAGGGGGAATATGTTAATTAATTATAAAGATAATAAACAGATGGATGTCTCTATAAAAGCTGTGTTAAAAGAGGAGAAAAGGTTTTTTTTTAATTTTGAACTTGCTTATTTGTTGTAGTTTTCTTGCTTTGACTGAGAGAAAAACTGTCTTATAAAATTTAAAATAATTTTTATTGCCCTTTTTGTCTCTTCAGAATAATTTGGCTAAATCTAAGATTGCCTTAAGAGAAGATGATGTATAGTGAGTAAATTTTAAGTGGGCACACACTTGGAACCTCCAAAAATCAACTATTCAACAGATAGTAATAAAAATTTAAACCACAGAAGTTAAAATTTGACTTTAATATCGTTTATATATATATATGCAAATAGTAAAATTTAAAACTCAAAAGTTTGATGTATATGTAAGTCAATTTAAACATATAAATTGAAATTAAAATTGGAAAAGGACAATCAAAAACAGACTGATATTGTAAAAACATTAAATGAAGGTTGTTTAACTGAAACCTGCAGAAAATTACAAAGTTTAAAGGTAATTTACATAGAGTTGGAAATGAGGAACACATTCAGCAAAATAAAAACTGTATATATGATAGCAAAGGAACCAAACTCTATCAAAAGAACTTTTTTACTACAAGGACTTATATGCTATTATAAACCAGTCAAGGAGGGAAAAAAGAAGAAATCAGGAAACTGGAAAGACACCTGATAAAAGACTTATATAAGTATAATTTTATTATTATTATTCACTCTTTATGTGTGTAGAATATTTAATATAAATATATATATAACTTTTTTTTTTCTTTGTAGTGTATCACGTATATCATCAATTTTAAAATTAATTCATGTAATAATTACTATTGTATTATTTTGGCGGTAGAAATTGATTTCAGATGATTTTATATATGTTTATTTAAATATTTTTGCTATTATAGTCATTTGGGGAGTAGATGAAATCTATATCATGTCTTCTGATATGATATGCCTTATTTAAAATGCATTACAAACATTTTTTTTATTAAAAAAAGAAAATACTAAAATATATTATTGTTAGTATCAGAAGTTATTGTCAAATGCTAGACACATGGATGAATTGCTTGTCTATTGAATTGCATCATCATCATGTTTATTTTATTTTATAAAAG
The DNA here is from genome assembly GCA_028023455.1 of Epiperipatus broadwayi. Classification (NCBI taxonomy): domain Eukaryota; kingdom Metazoa; phylum Onychophora; class Udeonychophora; order Euonychophora; family Peripatidae; genus Epiperipatus; species Epiperipatus broadwayi. The sequence goes on from JAQFVV010006638.1 coordinate 191,116, forward strand.
TGCATGGAAATAGTTTTGAGGATTTTATGTGCATTTCTCATTGCTTATTATTATTGTTATCATAGATTTAAGGCCAGAAACAAGCTGATTTATGCTTGGAAAATTTATGGGCTCATATTCCAGTACACTAATTTGCAAGAATATTAAAGTTGTGAAAGTTTTACTTGTATAATTTGATGTTTCAACCTGTATGTGTGTGGATAGACAGAGATCTCCACAAACTCAGTGAAGTTTAACTCACTAAGATTTATGCTATATTCATAGAGTATTTGAACCTAGTGGAAGAATTTTCCCACTTGAGTATGCTCTACACCGTAAGAATGTTTCTTATTTTGATGTCCAGAGGTATTTGGTGTACCTATGTTTTTATATGTCTAGTGATAAAATTCCTAGCATATCTTAAACTTAGTGAAAAAGTTCTCTCTTATTCGAGTCACTGCCTGCCTCGTATTAATATTTGATATTCCTTACGTGTGTATGAGAGGATAGCCATGATGAGCATCATTATAAGTATTGAATACCAGGTCGCAAACTCAATTTAATGTCAGAATGAATGCAGATAATGTATGTGCAATTGGTGTATTTGAATATTGTTTTAGTATATTTGATTTAGCATTCGAGCCAAAAATAATTATGTTAATAACTGTTAAGGGTTAAATAAAACATACGAATGATTGGGCATGAGCAATGCATATATAAATTTATTTAATAAAATATTTACATGGCCAGCTGAGAACTTTGCTGGAAAGGTAATATTGCTAAAATATTATTATGTTATAAGAACATGAACATATAGTGGGTGCACTATGATGATGGTTGGTCTTAATGCCAATTTATTTGCAATGACTTAGTCTTACTATTATTAAAATGTCTCTGTTGTAAAGATTAGGGCAAAAGAATATTTAATCAGGATGATAGGATAAGATCAAGAAATTTGCGAGAGAATATCAACTTTAGATTTGTTAATTAAAATTATTAAATTTAATTAGGGCAGAAATCGATTATGTATTTTCTAAAATATATCAGTAATAAAAAGAGGAAGCATTGAAAATGGGAAGAAATTGTTATTTATTATATTTAAGGTAAAAAGAAAGTGTAGATACAATGTACTGTATATGTTTTTGTATTGGATTATAGTTTGTCAAATAAAATTTGTTATTTGTTTTAAATAAAATTTGCATGTCTCCATGTTTTTATGGGTTGTTATTATCTAGATATTTCCAATCCAATCATACCTCAATATCATATTATTAATATTTGAATTATCATGTACGTAACTAATGTTTAGTAAAACTATTTAAAAGGTTAATTTCAAATTCTTAAAATTACCAAATAATTTAATATTGTTGAAATATAAATTATGAATAGAGATAGTATTGTGTGATAGCGAGTGCAGAGGGTGGGCATAAAATCCTTTCTCCATCCATTGTATTCAAACCTATCTAGGTGCATTTTATTTTTATATAATTTTGTTATAATTGAGACTATGTTTTATGATGTGTTTATAAAAATTTGATAAGCTTAAAATATATTCCCGCTTTAAGGTAAATTGATCTTAAACTGCATTAAAAACAACCGAGATCACCCTGGAGGCGATCAAGAGAGGAATGTTTATCATCCATAACTTATCCAGCTTATTCGATTTCCACACCTAATTATTCAAAAAAACCCTGAGAAGAGATTATAATGAGAGAAATGAGCTAGCCAAGATTTAGGATTTAATGATAAAATAAATGATAGTGTAATAGACATATGGATGTGAAATTGATGGGGAAGTGGATCAGGAAAGTAGAGATGAATATAGAACGTTATAATTAAAATAAAATTTAATTGTAGCTTTAATAATAGTGACTGGGAATGTGCTGAGAATAACCTGGAATTCTTAAAGATATTAATATTGTCAATTTTAATGTGTTCTCAGTGTTCTCTAAATCGATTATGTATTAACCCATTCATGAAATATTATTACTAAGAGTATTGAATTGAGATTTAACCTCTATATTTTATGAGAGCTGCAATTTGGCACCCTGGCAATTAAGCTTATAGTTGTTATGTATCATCATCTTCATCTCAGAAATAGTGTCAGCTGGGAATGATGAAATATCCATCGATCCATTCTTAAAATGTTGTAATTGGCATACAATTTATCTGCAAGTGTGTAAATGCCATATAGATTTAAATATGATAGAATTAATCCATAACGTGGATGTGCGATCATTTGAATAAAATTCCCATTGGTTAGAATAAAGTTATAATTAGCTTAAACTATCCAATAATAGATATGATATTTTGAAGCTCTCCCAATCGTTTTAGTTATATTTAAAAGACATGTGATTTAGATACGTATTGTTTACAAACGTTGCTGCTATGAAAATTGCGGTATAGTAAATCTGAGATTCCGTGCCGTAATATATTGTATTTATAACACAATGAATGATAATTGTATTTGTGTATATATTTAAAGCTTTCGGGCTAAGATGCTTAAGACTGGCTTATATATATAAAAGTTAAGTTTAGAAAAGGTTGGTATCAACCTTTTCTATCAAAATCTTTGTCTCGTGTCTAAGCTTGATTATTTATTAGATATCTGTTTAAAATCTGATTGGCTTTCTCTGTTATAATTGTGCATGTGAGAAAGGCTAGTGTACTTTCAATTTATTATCAATTTTCAACAGGCGATTTAGATAAGTATTGTTTACAAATGTTGCTGCTATGAAAATTGCGTATAGTAAATCTGAGATTTCGTGCCGTAATATATTATATTTATAACACAATGAATGATAATTGTATTTGTTTATATATTTAAAGCTTTCGGGCTAAGATGCTTAAGACTGGCTTATATATATATAAGTTAAGTTTAGAAAAGGTTGGTATCAACCTTTTCTATCAAAATCTCTGTCTCGTGTCTAAGCTTGATTATTTATTAGATATCTGTTTAAAACCTGATTGGCTTTCTCTGTTATAATTGTGCATATGAGAAAGGCTAGCATACTTTCAATTTATTATTAAAAGTCAATGTAAATGACCGATCGAGAGATTGCATTTGAGATTGAAAAATGCGTTTCATGTTAATTTAATAAGTTTTTATAAAGTTAACAAAATAAAGAATAACTTTTTATTTGTTTGAATTGATTTTATTTAATTGCAATGGGCCTGTAATGCGGTCGCATGAAGGAGATTATATTTAATTCATACATATGAAATATATTAGTCTATACATTACATGAGAAATTATTGTATTAAATCTATACTTAGAAATTATTTAATCTATACCTATTATACTAGAATATATATAATTGATGCATTGCATATTTAATTGATACTTAAGAATTGCATCTGTCGTTAATTTATAATACACTTAAACAATTTGTATTTGAGAAAGTGATCATCTTTCAAAAACCAATAATACATTTGAATTTCCATTTTGTTAGAAATGGATCTTAAGTTATATTTGGTTAGAAAATGGCCCAAATCTCAAATTTTAATTTATTCGTTTAGTAAAAAAAAACCCACATTTTTGAATTTTTATTTGGTTAGAATATATATATTGTAATCATCTCCTACCACCTCTCCTGCCTTTTCTAACAAGAAATACCTGGGGACACCAATCTATTGATCATTGAATAAACTGTTGGTCTGATCTTGCTTTAAAACTATTAATGAGGATCTTAAAATGATGTTCTACCTTAGATTAGCTCAGTTGGGGGCTACAGAGGTCTACAGCTTGTAAAATGTATATTGGATGTGGGAGAAAACATTATGATTAATAAAAACATAACATCTATGAAGTTCCAAAATAAATAAAAAATTCAAATTGGTAAAGTTCTACCATTTAAATGGACAAGTTATAGCCTATCCCTCATCTCGTCCCATCATCCATATGCATTGAACAACCTCTATTGTGTTAGAAAATTAAACCAATGAAATAAAGATGTCATGCTGATCAACTATATTGCATGGTATGTTAGAGTTAAATATAAAATAAAATATAACATTAGTTAATTTTTAATTGCACAGTAATTTAAACTTAATAACTGAATTAATGTCTAATGTAAATAATAAGTGAATATCTCAGAGAATTAATTTATTGCATGGCTTAATTTTAAATCTATACTTCTCAACAACTACCAATTACTATTATAAGAGTAATGATACAAATTAAAGCAATATCCTAACAAAATAATGGTAGTTAGATAATGAAAGGAACAGGGTGCATTTTGATTTCAATTCATCATCTAAATGATAACTGAATGCTAACATTTTCAGAGAATCACTAAACAACATTTCAAACAGTGTTTGGATTAAAAAAAGCAACATCATCAGATCTGGTCATGTTCATCATTAAATTATGGAATAGCGCGATCATATCATATTAGGTATGCAAATGTGTGTGCATGTATGGAAATATGGAAAACGAATGCATATCATAGAAGAATTCCGAACACAACTTTAAATAAATAAAACATTTATTTACAAGATAATTTAAACATGCATTTGGTTTTATAATTTACACATACATGCTTTAGATGTTTCTAACATCAACGGTTAAATTGTCTACATAAGAACAAATAACATAAAGATAACGTTCTATATTTTATTTTAACATATGCCAGCTATCAGTGCATTCCGATAGACTTATGGATAAAACATTATAATACCAGTACTAAAATAATAACACAACACTAAACTTCCTGATATTTTACTTGCAAAATTTGCTCAAGCTATCAGTCTCTTTCTGATAAACATATGACACAGAAACATTATAATACTACACCAAGGCAATTAAATATAAAATTATTCTATATTTGGTATTTTATTTTCAATACACTCAAGCTATCAATAACTTTTGATATGCTCATGAAAAATAAAACTATGTTAAACACTGGCATTAAAATTATAAAGTAAAACTAAAGTTCTTGGCATTTTCCTTCCAATGCACATCAAAATAATATTAAAAAGGTTTAAATCTAAGAGTAAGAATAAGAATAATAGTAAGAGCAAAAGGTCAAACTATACTTTACAAGTTAAATGAATAATTATATTAGTTAGCTAAACTTTGTCATCTTTTGCTTGCTCTTTCAAATGAGGATGGAACATTATGAGAGTTGATGGTATAAAGAGTAAATAATTAATATGATTTGAACAATAACTAAAAGTTGCACAATAATGATGGATTTCTCCATACCTTCTAAATTAATAATTTATGCATGTGTCTGAAATATGCTATCTGTTATAAAATAATAAATATCACTATATCCAATTGGTTTACTTATGAAATTGGGAGAAATATCATAATAGGGATGATGATCATGGCCAACCAAGCTTTAATACTAATTCTGCTTCAGCTGTTCTGTGAGAAAAAAACAATTATACCTTTATTTTCCTTTTTATCAGCAAATTATCTTATGCTTGGCTATGAGTAAATGATGAAAAACATTTTATAGGCACATGAGAGATAAAATACTTTTATAACTCTAATCACAATAGTTCCCAAGTCTAACTTAAGATACTTTAAAAAAACTGGTGTGGATATGGTTTTATCACCTAGAACATAAGGGAAATACACTACTTGGCATCTCGTACTATAATTCATAAAATACAACTACTAAATCTGGAGGGTACAATCTACTCCTAACAAATATTTCAACAAACTAAGGGGAGAGCTTTCTCAATTCCAGACAATATACTATATAATCCACTCATGCCAAATACTCAAATAAATTAGGGGAGATATTATCTCTATCCCAGACATTATACTAGATATAACATAAATACTTTCATTCTGCATAGCCACTAAATAAAGTTCGATCTAAGCATAATAAAAAAATAATAAATTCACTCTTAAATAAATGTCTAAACTTTTCACTTCTCTTGGCACATTTTCATTTTACGAAACCGATGGAACTTAAATTATTACTCGTTCCAATTCAAGCATTATTATAGCTACATTAAATAACAGACATGTATATATAAACATATTATTGCACAAACAATTTCAAATACCATTAGATAAAGAACTATTGTAATGATATCAATTAATAAGTTGTAAAGGTAATAATGAATAAATCTCTCATTTCTGACAAGTATAACTCATTTTTAGAAAGTCATGGTTAAAAACGTGATGGACTTTCCATCATTCAAATCCCGGCAATTTTAGACAGAAAATAAATATTTTAATGTGAATCGAGAGATTACACAAAGTTCTGTAAGATGCTGCCCTCTTGTGAATTATTTTACAAATAAAAAATCAATAAACCTGACAGTTAAGGTTAAACAAAAAACAGAGGTGAACTTATCTTAGATCTGATTGGCTAATAAATTTTGACAACAAAGAAAATTGTTTGTCAATTACAAAATTGCTCCACTTTTGTTTTATTTCGAAAGTAATAAACTAATGTTTTAGATCATTCTAAAAGATTTTTTTAAAATATTATATATTATTTTCATAAAATATACTGACAATCAAATTATTTAAAAATAATAGATAAGATTTTAACAAAAAATAAACAAAATTATTAACTTTTTCTGCAAAATAAAACTGTCAAACAAATCATATCATCACGTAAACATTTTGATTCATTTTTAGATTTTGTTTTACATTTACCACTCGTAAATAATTCTACAATTATAAAGAAAAATTTATTTTTGAAAAAAACATCATTTACTTTCATAATGTGACAAATTATTAATATACTTTTTATAAATGAAACCTAAGTGAATATAACAAGGAAAGGTGAATATATTTTGATGATTGAATTTTTATTTTGACACTTGACTTTGTGAAATTAACCAATTAAAACGTTAGGCTTTTACCTCCGTTGTACAATAAAATACTCAGCAATAAAGAGGATATTTAACAGGTAAAAATTCTACATGTAGTACTGCTACCTTGTGCTAACCAGAGTAATCAATGGATGCCAGAAGGTTTGTGCATAAAATCCCTATCTAGTGCCTACTCATCAAATATCTCCAGACTAGTTTCTGGCTTGTGGCCTTCATCAGTGAGGAGTCCTGGATCTGAGAGCACTGCACCTAGATATTAGGATCTAATGCAACCCTCCAACAGCCACAACAGTTATGTGCTAGTATGAGATGGTGATCATGTGATGTTTAGTGGTATAATATTTTAACTTGGATATGTACTAATTTTTATTAAATAAGCAAGACAAAATAACTTCTAGCAAAGCAAAGACAAAATAATTCTTTAGTGCATTCGGCAGTAGCATAAAATTGAAATAAAAATTTGGTTTAGGATAAACAACAAATATTTAAATTATGAATAAAACAATTATTAAGAGGTAATTAATTGATAACTTCTTGAAAATAATTGATAAAAAATAAATTGTACACAATGAGCTTTTTTCCAAGGGAGATGTTCACCTCTTAACAGTGAATGGATATTTCTATCACTAACATGTGCATATAGAAACATAAGCACACAATAAATCTATACTAAAATAATACTAATTACTGAGTATAATATTTTCCCATATTATACTTTTGGTGAGACATTCTTGAAGAGAAACAAATAATAATAAAAATAAATCATATTTTTTTTAAATGTATCTGTCTATTAAATGCTAACAAATAATAATAATAATCATTAAAGTTTTTTTCTTTTCTTCCTGGTTAAAATGAAAGTTTATTTATACTCTGTAAATGATATGTTTTAGTCATGTATTAAACAATGGTGATGATTGACATAAGTATAAATATTGATAAACATTTAACAAGTTCCTGCAGGGAAATAAATAATATTAATTTGGATCCAATTTAGCAGCATTCAAAGTTTTTAGCAATAGCTAATGAAATCGCTAACAATATTACATATGATAATTCTGCATTATGGTAATAAATATTTATTATGGCATAAGTAGAGAAATAATTTATTACTTAGTTCATTAGAGGTGTTCAAACATTTGTTTTGAGTTTTTAAAAGCCATTCATGAAGCACATAACTAATCAGTTTATAAAATCCAACTAAGTTCACATAAGTTTATTGATAACATATTTTAATAAAAAAAATTCAATTGCAAACAAGATCAATAAATAAAAGAAATTCATATTCAGTTTAATGCTCTTCTATTCATTTATTCATCAGCATACTTAGAGATAAGTTAATAAATAATCCATTAAATTATATGTTACACATTTGTTCCTTATTTTACATACAAATGGTTAGGTGAATGTTTTAACAATAATAATATTAAAGTGGGTTAGAATAAATTATTCACACATATCTTTTCATTTAAACTTCAATCCTTTATAATTAGCATAAATTATTAATAAAGAGTTCCTGAGGTGTTTAATGAAACAGTTCAAAATTTTCCCAAAATAATAAAATCCATCCATCCTAGCTACTTCTTTAATATTAGAATTAAGATTTAAGTAAAACAATTTAGAAATATAAACACACATTTCCATTACTTTTTTAATATTAGAAATTAAACTTAAATAGTTTATAATATAGCACATATATATATCTCAAACGATGGTTTGAGAAATTAAACCAGTTAGTTAAAAGTGAGAAAATGTACCTTGATTACTGTTGTTTAGGTTTCCATATCAATTATTTATTTTTCTCAGTAAATTTTCTGAGCTGTTTTCCATCCAGAAAACCAATAATATTTTTTCTTCACACTTTGGACCATAAAAGAATCAACTTATAAAAACTTTTATTGAGAGAGAAATGATGAAATCAGACAGCCTACTGAAGTCAACTGAAGTTAAATGAAGTCCACCTTTTGTAAAAATATTTCCCTTTTTATATATCCCAGACTACTAACCAACCATCTGTTCTTCCAATAATCCAAGGTCATTTAAAAGTTAAAAGGTCTCTAGATCCGAATTATTTCACCCATTGCACTGAATTTTAATTAGCAGAAAAATATGCAATAAACTTTTTTGTCTTCAAAAGTAAAGAAAGAAAAAAATATTTTGTCTTTTAAAAAAAAAAGTAAATTGAATGAAGAATAAAATATGCTTTATTTCTAAAGTAGCAGGATAAAACTAATGATAATTATTTTAGCAAATAAAATATTTAATAGTAAAGTTGTTGTTTAATAATCCACGAGTCCAGTGATCTATTAATTCATTTAAAATATAACTAAGCTGTTTATTCCAATTATTGGTTGTGAAATTAAATATTTTGCTATGATACTGATATTTGGTGGTACAATGATGTACATGAATGGAATATGAAGCTGAAAGATGGCACAAACATACATGAACATTCACAATTACTAGGCCACAGGTACTAAACTGATCTCACTGAAATGGAAGTTTCTATGATGATGAGTCAAATATATTGCTCTGTTTACACTATGGATTGAAATATTATAGGCTAATAAACCAGAGAATTATCTAAACAAATCTCAATACTGTTCTGCAGACAAATAAAACAAACTTGGAATCAACCTAAACTAAACTGAAAACTTCTGTGACAAGCCACCCCTCTTTCTATTATTAATTACTAAAAATAGTAAATATCTCAAAACCTTCAAATTATATCTATAGTTGCTTTCAAACATAGTTTTAGGACATTATAGAACAATTTTAAAATTTCAGGTTATTTCATTTTGTTTTAGTACAATGATATAAGCTGTTATTGAAACAGTACTACATAATTACAATCAAAATTTTGGTGCCTAACCAGGAGGTTACAATATAGATATATATATATATATATATATATATATATATATATATATATATATATGATATATATACATATATATATATATATATATATATATATATATTGTGCCCTTGTGTGTAGGTCATAATAAGGTAGAAAGGTCAATTACTAAAAAATTTTAAATTTTAAGTTATATCTGTATGATATATAAATAATAGTAGGACAATTATATTTTATAGTACAATTTAAAGCTGAAAATACCTGGTATATAACAGTGTAATAAATTATTTTAAAAGAAAACAGTTAAATAAAGCTTAAATGTATCATTGCTTATGGTTGTACAAGCTGGCCATATAAAATAATACAGCTATAAATAGTTAAAAGTATATTAATAATTTGAATATAATATTTTAAAACTAATAAATTAAATAAATGCTATATGCAATGTTATAATTGTATTTAAAAATCAAAATTAATAGAATATATTTTATTAATAGACTGTGGGATGATGAGAATTGTATTTAGTTCTACAAGTTTAAAATTATTTTCCAAATTTTTTATAAAAATATATTAGTTTTGGTTATTTAGACCGAGACATAAATAAAAAATCATTTGATAAAATTAGTAAACACGTGACTGTATATTATATACCTTCACACACACGCTTGTTAAAATAATAATAAAGTTTGTGAATATGAAACTAAATATAATTGCCATCGATCCTTAAAGTGAAAGTTTAAATGTTAAATGTTATTTTAATAATTATTTTAAAGTTTAAATAATTTTTGTAAAAGTATAATTGAAGTTAAAAATACTAGTCTAAATAATATTTGAGACATTACGTCATCAATTCTTCATTTTAAAAGTCTATTCTGTTATAAAACTAAAATGGATAAATTTGTTCGCGCTAAAATAAAGTTATTAACCAATCAACGGGGGTAAATTAGCAGACAAAATATAAGAATTATACAGAGCAGGAGAAGTAATGTGTAAGTGAAAGAGAAAGTAACACATTTTTGTAGCTGATAACACCGTAGCTGGAAAAGTAATATAAATTTAAAATTTTGTATTTATTTAAAAGTTCTTCTGTAACATATAATATATTTTGACTGTATCGATACGAATTGCTAATTTTAAAAGTTATCTTACCAGGGAAATTTATTCGAATTTAACCAAAAACCTACAGTAGAGATGGAAGTACAAGGGAAAATATCTAAATTTATTACCGAAGGAAAAATATTTGGAAATTGTCTTAATACAGCTTTATTTATGCTCAACCAGAAACTGATTGTTATAACTCAGAGAAAGATAATTGGGACGCTATATGAAAATTTAAAAGAGAAGTTACATGCCGTCAGGAAAAAATTATGACGCAAAATTTGCGTTTTATTATAAAGAAAATAATGATAAAGAAAGAATGTTTATCTTTTAAAGGAAAAACATTATTAAAAATATAGTACAAGAATTTCAAGATAAAGAAAAAGCAATAGAACAATATGAAAGTGCTATTATGTATTTATAGAAAAGGAACGGAAAACTTTATCTAATTAAAAAATATTACAAAGTAATCAACGAAAGAAATGCTGGAGCTTAAAAGAAATATAAAATTAAATTACTTAGTGAAAATGGATCCATGAAGACAGAAAATTTTATTGAAGATTTAAATAAAAGTACGTACAAGATGCATCGGGGAAAAAGTCGCGCGGGAAATATTAGCAGACAATAGTAAAAGAGAATGCCATGAATTGATAATTATATACAATATTACGAAAACCAAGGATTGTAGTCTATGAAGATTTATTAAACAGAGCTATTGTTTTACTTTAAAATAGAACATTAAGTGACTAAAAGAAGAAATAAAATATTTTTTTTTTAGCTTAAATAGGTTCAAGAAAGTCTGGTGAAGAAGTATCGTAAATATAATTTAAATTTTTTTTATTGATTGTATTTAAAATATAAAATGCTATATTAGATTAGGGAAAACATATAAACATAAATTTAATAATAATGAGATTTAAATATAATAGCTTAATAGAATGATAGAAATATTGTTTTAAAAATAAAAAGTATGTATGGAAGTTTTAATATCTACAAGAATTAATGGAATGGTGAAGCCTACAGAACACGATCGAGAAAATCAAGATCGTTTTGGTAATTTTGGTATTTATTCATAATGCATAATGTATTTTTTTCAGATCATCTATTAATTGAGAATGATGTGTGAAAGTTTTAAACTTATAAGTACACATTTTATACAACATTAAAACATATTCGGAGATAAGAATAATTTTAAAATATGCATGCAATGAGTTATTTCAAGTATAATTAATAGTATAAGTTGTCAAAACAATTGTGTGATTCTTTTGAACTTTCGTGTAACAAAGTATTAGATATTTTAAAATAGTTTGTATATGATAAATATACGAGAACAGTAGTAAAAGATTTTCTTAGAGAACAGCTGTATAGTTTTGAAATAAAATGAATTTTATTATTGTTAGAAATGTAGATAAGAATTTGTCGATGTACTGTATAGAAAAATCTAGAGAAATAAGATCGGATAGTGACTTGGAAGTACTAGTGTAGAGGAAACCAAGATGATGTTTTGCTAAGAAATAAGAAAATCAAGTATTTGGATCATAGTTAGATTGTGTGATTTCAGTATAGCTAACTAAGTCCTATCACTGAACACATATATTTTGGGCAGTGTCTTTACGTATCTTTTAAACTCTTTGATGTTATATAAAGCTGAAGAAATAGCTTTAGCATCACTCCTATAATAGAGGTGGGTAGACAGACAAAGGTCGCTCCTCTATAGTGTTTTAATTCACTGTGCCATTATTGTCAAGGTTTATGACGGATAATATTCTAGTTATTTTGATCCTGTGCATCTATTTTCGCTATCCTTGTTTCGTGAATCTGCATCGTCAGAAAGATATATTTTACTGAAATAATGAATAAAATAGAACTGAGGGTATGTTATAGTTTAAGTAAGAATAGTTTATTTACTGGAATGTGTTAGAATTCTGTAATTTTAAAAGTGAAAGTACAAAAATCATAAAGAGAGAAAGAATCATATAATACAGTTTAAAACCAATTTAGAAACGAATATAAGATTTTTAAAAGAGAAATCTAAAACAAAGTTTTTTTTTTTAAAGTGATAATAAAATTTGAATATTTTTATAATAATATTTAAAATATAAATATTGCATGTTTGTTAAGAAAATAATTCAATAATGTGTAATAGACACATATATTTGTGCATGGTGTGTTAATAATTATAATTACCATCCGAAGCAAGGTTTGAATGAGTATATTAGATTAATAAGCATTGTATAGTGAACAATAAACGTAATATCAAATGTAGAAGAATGTTTTTGAATCTGTAGGATTCCATATAACTAATATAAAATTAGAGTTTTATGATTTTGTAGAATGTTTACTACGAATGTAATTTTATAAAAATATAATTTTAAAAAAATAGTAGGGATACAAAGTATTAGTGATAATTATAAATAAATACATTTTGTAACAAGTTAAACTAAAATAAGAAATCCAATAATAATAATACTGTACTTTCTTAAGTATTTAAAAGAAAAGAATTACCTAGAAAAATAAGGAGAAGTTTAATTTTCATTTTATAAACTAGTAAAATAATTTTGTGATAGGAGAGTAAGGATATCCAATGTACATAATGTAAAATAGTGTTATTTGTTTATGTTATTAATAAACTTTGTTGTAAATTTATTATAAAGCTTTGTGTCTTCGTTATTATTTCTCCACATGGATGCATGATATCACAATACACATTTATAATGGAAACAGACATATAGTTTTTGCACAAAATAGGTAAACATAAAAGTGTTATAATAGTTTGAAAATTTATTTGTATGATAAAATTAAAAGATCATAATTATATTATTTATTGGTCATAAGTTGGTTGCCACAATATTAAAATAAATTATATGCTAATGTTGCCACACGTATTTTGTTGTCGGATTATTAAAATACTGCCACGTACGTAATTATTTATTTCATTTAGGAAGTAGTAAGATTATATTATACCATTGTTGTTATTAATATTATTTATTATTGTTAGTTACTACGTAGTGAATTGATGACATAAAATTCCCTTTTCATAGTTTACTACCGTAATTTTTAAATCAGAATACAATTTATGAACCTGAGATTTTATTTTATTTTACTTATTCTATTTATTTACTTAATCTTATTTAATTGAGCTAGATTATTATTACAAAGAATATTAATACATGATTATTATTTTAATCGTAGTGAAAAGAGCTTAGAAAGTCGTAAGAATACTATAAGTTAGTTATTTAGTATAGTAAAAGGGGGAATAGTGTTCTTATGCCATTGAGATAGTATCATGTGGATAATATCTCAATGTAGTCTGTCTCGTTCCCCGTGTCGTCACTCCATGTCTCATGAAAATAATAAATATTTATTAATTCATTTACAAATATAATTGTACTTGTATTTTAAAAGATTAGAACCAGTAATCATTTTTAATTAATGTTGGATATTTCATTTGGTAAACTGAGCTAGAACCCGGAATATATTTTAAACACTATATAAATTTTATGGGGAGGACGAGGACGGAGGAGGAGGGCAGATTGTGTTCGCCCAACGTGTTGCACGATGTGTAGTTGGAACTACAATCGATAGGTTAGATTCAACTAACAAGGTTAAATTTTGCTTTTCCAATAAGATTGCACAATGTGTAGTGGAATTATATATAGTTTAGTATTTAAATTTGTTCATGTAAATCGGAGATTGTCAATAGACATATTTTATAGAAGTAGATAATTTCATATTTGATTATAGAAATAATATTTATTATTAAAATAATTTTAATTTTATGTGGTAGATAATCTGATTGTTTAAAAAACGTACTATGCTGTAGTGGATCAATTGACAAATAAAAATTTAAAATATGCATATGTGGCTAACGATTATTGGTATTTAATATGACCATGTCAATTATTGAAGTATTATTAAAAAATAAATTTGAAAGTGTTTTAGTTTGTGCAAAGTATTTGTGAATCATGCATGTGGGAAATGACGTTATGACACGTATAATTTAATTGTTATTATTATTATAATTAGTTAAATAGTAGAATGTATAGAAGGTATTGTCTATATTTATTGTGGGTGATGGTTGGAGGAGATAAAAGAACTGGTAAGAAACTATTTTATGAAAAGTTAATAGTAAAATCTTATTGCGATATAAAATTTTGAGAAAAAAAAAATATTATAAAGAAAAAAAATGGATAATCAAGATAATAGTTCAGTAGAGGAAATATCTGAATTCATTGTGGATAGTAGTTGTGAGGAGGAAAAGGAAGTAGAAGAGACCATTAGTCTAGAAACAATTACAAATATTGTACAAATTGCAGATGATGAAATAAAAGGAGAAGAAAAGATTAAGGAATTAAAAATAGAGGAAGAGGAAGTAGTCTCACATAAAAGAGATGTAGATATCTTCTCATTGTCTCAAATAGCACTGATGATGAAAGAAATTAATAAGAATATAAATAGAAATAGAGAAGAGTGTAATATAAAATTTGAATATCTCAATGAAAATAATAGAAAATATAGAGAAGAGATTCAAGAAGATAATAGAAAAAATAGAGAAGAGATTCAAGAAAATATAAATAGAAATAGGGAAGAATATCTCAATGAAAATAATAGAAAATATAGAGAAGAGAGTAATATAAAATTTGAATCTCTCCATGAAACTATGAGTAAAAATAGTAATGAAATCAAAGCATGTATCGACTGTATGAATACAAAACTCAATGATACTTGTAAGACTATGGAAGACTTTAAAGAGGAAACACATAGTAAATTTAATGGCTTGGAATCAAGATTGGATAATAGTGAAAAAACTATTAGTTCTTTAAGAGATGAAATAGAACAAATAGATTATAATAATCAGGAATTGCTTAAGACTAAGTTTATAGAATTTTCTGAAATTGCTATAAAGGGTATAAACAAACAAATAGAGGATTCTATTAGTCAATGCCGGACCAATAATAGACAGTTAAAGCAGGAGTTTGACAATAATAAAGTAGATATTAAGAATGAAATATGTGAAATAAAGGAAGAGATAATGCAGAGTAAAATAAAGATGAAAGATGAAATGGAGAGAGAGTTAGTGGATAAATTTAATGATTTAGTAGTACAAAATAGGAGAGATATAAAAGAAGAAATAGAAGAAGGTTTAATGGGAAAATTAGAGGATTTTAATATTAGAAAGGAAGATGATCAGAATTACAGGTCCAAAATAGGTGAGAATTTAAAGCGCTTACAAAGAGACGTAAAAGAACAAGTAATGCAAGTAGAGAGAAATAGCAATGAGTATAGGGAAGCTATAGATCAAAACTTAGATAGGTTTAGACAGGAACAAAAGATATACCTAGATCAAGTGATTGGACAGGTAAATTTGGAAGGAAAATTTCAACAGGTATACGAACAAATAGAAGAGATAAAATCCAGTAGCAATCAAACTTTAGTATTAGGTAAAGTAAAAGCATCATATAGTAAAGATGAAGAATATAAAAGTCCATTTCCAACAGATAAAATAGAGTATTTAAGAAAAGAGGGAGATAGTCAAATAGAATCTGATAGTAATAAAGAAATAGATAGCCGAATAATTAAAGGTAATACTAATTGTGATGGAGGAACAAATAACTCTATGGCATTACGCTTTATGAGGATCAAACCATTTAGAGGTGACTATGCTGAAAATCCATATGAGTTTCTAAATAGTTTAGATGAGCTATTTTCAATATGTGCTTTAACTGAAAGGGAAAAATTGGCCATCTGTAGTAATCACTTAGGTGGTACTGCCAAAGATTGGTGGCATTCACTTTTTGAAAAGCCAAATACCTATGGTGACTTTAGATGTTTAATAACAGGTAGTTTCTGGAATGCTGACAAGCAGGATAGCATTAGATTCCAGATAACTCAGGAAAAATATCAACCGAATAAAGGTAGGTATAATAGTTTCTTTAGGAGTCAGGCTATTCGATTAAAAACACTAACAGCATGTCCATTATCTGAGGGACAGATAGTAAGGATAATACAACACAATTTGCCCAGAAATGTGGAGCAACTATTAATTGCAGCGGACCGTTATTCTATAGAAGAGGTGTCAGAAGTATTAGATGCATTAGAAAATGCAGAAACATCTATAGATAATAGATTTAAAAATAATAGAGACAGGAATAACTATCCATTGTCTAATATCAATGTTGACTATAATAATCAAAGGCATCAAACAGGCTTTAAAAGAAGATATAGTTCTAGTGATAGAAATAGGGTATATCCATATGCTAAGAAAGCTGTTAGATTTGACAGGTCTAGAAGTAGGGTAGAGTTGCAAAATAACCAACCCTCTACTAGTGGTATTACCACTATTTTAAAGAAACCCAATACAAAAACAAGTGAGAAAAAGTTAAGTTAGAAGTTTAATCCCATACCCATCAGAAGTGTAGAAAATTTTTTATAAGTAGTAAGAATTCAAAGTTAAGTTTAATGTCCAGATAGTATATAAATTTGTATAACAAACAGTGTATTTTATTGTATTAAGTAGTATCAGATGGAATTTGGTTGTAGCAGATAGTAAATGAAGAGTATTAATGAATAAAGTAGGTATTAAACTAGATATTTAATTTAAAATTTTTTATTCGAAGGGGGAAGTTATGTGCCCTTGTCTGTAGGTCATAATAAGGTAGAAAGGTCAATTACTAAAAAATTTTAAATTTTAAGTTATATCTGTATGATATATAAATAATAGTAGGACAATTATATTTTATAGTACAATTTAAAGCTGAAAATACTTGGTATATAACAGTGTAATAAATTATTTTAAAAGAAAACAGTTAAATAAAGCTTAAATGTATCATTGCTTATGGTTGTAAAAGCTGGCCATATAAAATAATACAGCTATAAATAGTTAAAAGTATATTAATAATTTGAATATAATATTTTAAAACTAATAAATTAAATAAATGCTATATGCAATGATATAATTGTATTTAAAAATCAAAATTAATAGAATATATTTTATTAATAGACTGTGGGATGATGAGAATTGTATTTAGTTCTACAAGTTTAAAATTATTTTCCAAATTTTTTATAAAAATATATTAGTTTTGGTTATTTAGACCGAGACGTAAATAAAAAATCATTTGATAAAATTAGTAAACACGTGACTGTATATTATATACCTTCACACACACGCTTGTTAAAATAATAATAAAGTTTGTGAATATGAAACTAAATATAATTGCCATCGATCCTTAAAGTGAAAGTTTAAATGTTAAATGTTATTTTAATAATTATTTTAAAGTTTAAATAATTTTTGTAAAAGTATAATTGAAGTTAAAAATACTAGTCTAAATAATATTTGAGACATTACGTCATCAATTCTTCATTTTAAAAGTCTATTCTGTTATAAAACTAAAATGGATAAATTTGTTCGCGCTAAAATAAAGTTATTAACCAATCAACGGGGGTAAATTAGCAGACAAAATATAGGAATTATACAGAGCAGGAGAAGTAATGTGTAAGTGAAAGAGAAAGTAACACATTTTTGTAGCTGATAACACCGTAGCTGGAAAAGTAATATAAATTTAAAATTTTGTATTTATTTAAAAGTTCTTCTGTAACATATAATATATTTTGACTGTATCGATATGAATTGCTAATTTTAAAAGTTATCTTACCAGGGAAATTTATTCGAATTTAACCAAAAACCTACAGTAGAGATGGAAGTACAAGGGAAAATATCTAAATTTATTACCGAAGGAAAAATATTTGGAAATTGTCTTAATACAGCTTTATTTATGCTCAACCAGAAACTGATTGTTATAACTCAGAGAAAGATAATTGGGACGCTATATGAAAATTTAAAAGAGAAGTTACATGCCGTCAGGAAAAAATTATGACGCAAAATTTATAAGGCTACTTTAAAGTTATGTTATTCTTCTCTATGGAAAAATTTAATCTGCGTTTTATTATAAAGAAAATAATGATAAAGAAAGAATGTTTATCTTTTAAAGGAAAAACATTATTAAAAATATAGTACAAGAATTTCAAGATAAAGAAAAAGCAATAGAACAATATGAAAGTGCTATTATGTATTTATAGAAAAGGAACGGAAAACTTTATCTAATTAAAAAATATTACAAAGTAATCAACGAAAGAAATGCTGGAGCTTAAAAGAAATATAAAATTAAATTACTTAGTGAAAATGGATCCATGAAGACAGAAAATTTTATTGAAGATTTAAATAAAAGTACGTACAAGATGCATCGGGGAAAAAGTCGCGCGGGAAATATTAGCAGACAATAGTAAAAGAGAATGCCATGAATTGATAATTATATACAATATTACGAAAACCAAGGATTGTAGTCTATGAAGATTTATTAAACAGAGCTATTGTTTTACTTTAAAATAGAACATTAAGTGACTAAAAGAAGAAATAAAATATTTTTTTTTTTTTAGCTTAAATAGGTTCAAGAAAGTCTGTTGAAGAAGTATCGTAAATATAATTTAAATTTTTTTTATTGATTGTATTTAAAATATAAAATGCTATATTAGATTAGGGAAAACATATAAACATAAATTTAATAATAATGAGATTTAAATATAATAGCTTAATAGAATGATAGAAATATTGTTTTAAAAATAAAAAGTATGTATGGAAGTTTTAATATCTACAAGAATTAATGGAATGGTGAAGCCTACAGAACACGATCGAGAAAATCAAGATCGTTTTGGCAATTTTGGTATTTATTCATAATGCATAATGTATTTTTTTCAGATCATCTATTAATTGAGAATGATGTGTGAAAGTTTTAAACTTATAAGTACACATTTTATACAACATTAAAACATATTCGGAGATAAGAATAATTTTAAAATATGCATGCAATGAGTTATTTCAAGTATAATTAATAGTATAAGTTGTCAAAACAATTGTGTGATTCTTTTGAACTTTCGTGTAACAAAGTATTAGATATTTTAAAATAGTTTGTATATGATAAATATACGAGAACAGTAGTAAAAGATTTTCTTAGAGAACAGCTGTATAGTTTTGAAATAAAATGAATTTTATTATTGTTAGAAATGTAGATAAGAATTTGTCGATGTACTGTATAGAAAAATCTAGAGAAATAAGATCGGATAGTGACTTGGAAGTACTAGTGTAGAGGAAACCAAGATGATGTTTTGCTAAGAAATAAGAAAATCAAGTATTTGGATCATAGTTAGATTGTGTGATTTCAGTATAGCTAACTAAGTCCTATCACTGAACACATATATTTTGGGCAGTGTCTTTACGTATCTTTTAAACTCTTTGATGTTATATAAAGCTGAAGAAATAGCTTTAGCATCACTCCTATAATAGAGGTGGGTAGACAGACAAAGGTCGCTCCTCTATAGTGTTTTAATTCACTGTGCCATTATTGTCAAGGTTTATGACGGATAATATTCTAGTTATTTTGATCCTGTGCATCTATTTTCGCTATCCTTGTTTCGTGAATCTGCATCGTCAGAAATATATATTTTACAGAAATAATGAATAAAATAGAACTGAGGGTATGTTATAGTTTAAGTAAGAATAGTTTATTTACTGGAATGTGTTAGAATTCTGTAATTTTAAAAGTGAAAGTACAAAAATCATAAAGAGAGAAAGAATCATATAATACAGTTTAAAACCAATTTAGAAACGAATATAAGATTTTTAAAAGAGAAATCTAAAACAAAGTTTTTTTTTTAAAGTGATAATAAAATTTGAATATTTTTATAATAATATTTAAAATATAAATATTGCATGTTTGTTAAGAAAATAATTCAATAATGTGTAATAGACACATATATTTGTGCATGGTGTGTTAATAATTATAATTACCATCCGAAGCAAGGTTTGAATGAGTATATTAGATTAATAAGCATTGTATAGTGAACAATAAACGTAATATCAAATGTAGAAGAATGTTTTTGAATCTGTAGGATTCCATATAACTGATATAAAATTAGAGTTTTATGATTTTGTAGAATGTTTACTACGAATGTAATTTTATAAAAATATAATTTTAAAAAAATAGTAGGGATACAAAGTATTAGTGATAATTATAAATAAATACATTTTGTAACAAGTTAAACTAAAATAAGAAATCCAATAATAATAATACTGTACTTTCTTAAGTATTTAAAAGAAAAGAATTAACTAGAAAAATAAGGAGAAGTTTAATTTTCATTTTATAAACTAGTAAAATAATTTTGTGATAGGAGAGTAAGGATATCCAATGTACATAATGTAAAATAGTGTTATTTGTTTATGTTATTAATAAACTTTGTTGTAAATTTATTATAAAGCTTTGTGTCTTCGTTATTATTTCTCCACATGGATGCATGATATCACAATACACATTTATAATGGAAACAGACATATAGTTTTTGCACAAAATAGGTAAACATAAAAGTGTTATAATAGTTTGAAAATTTATTTGTATGATAAAATTAAAAGATCATAATTATATTATTTATTGGTCATAATTTGGTTGCCACAATATTAAAATAAATTATATGCTAATGTTGCCACACGTATTTTGTTGTCGGATTATTATAATACTGCCACGTACGTAATTATTTATTTCATTTAGGAAGTAATAAGATTATATTATACTATTGTTGTTATTATTATTATTTATTATTGTTAGTTACTACGTAGTGAATTGATGACATAAAATTCCCTTTTCATAGTTTACTACCGTAATTTTTAAATCAGTTAGAATACAATTTATGAACCTGAGATTTGATTTTATTTTACTTATTCTATTTATTTACTTAATCTTATTTAACTGAGCTTGATTATTATTACAAAGAATATTAATACATGATTATTATTTTAATCGTAGTGAAAAGAGCTTAGAAAGTCGTAAGAATACTATAAGTTAGTTTTTTAGTATAGTAAAAGGGGGAATAGTGTTCTTATGCCATTGAGATAGTATCATGTGGATAATATCTCAATGTAGTCTGTCTCGTTCCCCGTGTCGTCACTCCATGTCTCATGAAAATAATAAATATTTATTAATTCATTTACAAATATAATTGTACTTGTATTTTAAAAGATTAGAACCAGTAATCATTTTTAATTAATGTTGGATATTTCATTTGGCAAACTGAGCTAGAACCCGGAATTATAAACACTATATAAATTTTATGGGGAGGACGTGGATGGAGGAGGAGGGCAGAATATATATATATATATGGAAAAATTTAGTATTTGAAGTTTGCTACTTATAATTACTGTATTTAAATGTTCTCTAATTAAATAAATATAAATGGAAATATTTCTGCCTAAATGGCCATTAAAATACCATGCATAATAATAATAATAATAATAATAATAATAATAATAATAGTAGTAGTAGTAGTAGTAGTAGTAGTAGTAGTAGTAGTAGTAGTAGTAGTAGTAGTAGTAGTAGTAGTAGTAGTAGTAGTAGTAGTAGTAGTAGTAGTAGTAGTAGTAGTAGTAGTAGTAGTAGTAGTAGTAGTAGTAGTAGTAGTAGTAGTAGTAGTAGTAGTAGTAGTAGTAGTAGTAGTAGTAGTAGTAGTAGTAGTAGTAGTAGTAGTAGTAGTAGTAGTAGTAGTAGTAGTAGTAGTAGTAGTAGTAGTAGTAGTAGTAGTAGTAGTAGTAGTAGTAGTAGTAGTAGTAGTAGTAGTAGTAGTAGTAGTAGTAGTAGTAGTAGTAGTAGTAGTAGTAGTAGTAGTAGTAGTAGTAGTAGTAGTAGTAGTAATTGAATATAATGATCTATACACATGAAATATTTTAGAAGTCATCTAGTACTCTTCACTCATGAATTATAAAGCAGAGACCTTCCCTTCCCCAATAATGGTTTCAAAAGCATAGTGGAGCTTCAACTATGGTTAAAGCATATCCTTTAAATGCTTAACCATATTTATATTTATGGCTTTATCTTATTGTGAGCCTTTTTTGTAAATTAACATCATTTTCTTATGTTCAGAATATATACCACAGGGAAAAGATTTATTAATTTTAAGTAACTTTGGAACTGAATGTTAATCATTTGGTTTATATATAATAATTGATAATAAATGTATCACTTACACTTTAAAAAAATTATTGATATATATATGATCAATAGATGGAGCTTTACCAAGACCTCCAAACAAGCATATTTGTTTACATAAACATCAGAGTCAATATTCACTGTCTCTTTCATTTTGCTCCACCCTCAGTTCAGCTGATTTTCTCTCATCAGTGAGGGATAGAAGTTAGAAACTAGACCTAAATATTAACTCCAAGCATTTATGCAAAACGTTTCTATCAGTTTGCAAGCATGATTTTTTAGACACCTAAATATCTTCAAACTCAGCCTATCAAACTAGATAGCTATATGGGTCTGATATCAGTTCAGATTCTCCACATAGTAAAAGCTTCTGCAATCTATATCATTGCAAGAAAACTTTAAAGGTACATTTATGAAAAACAAAAACAAGTTTTATATACGTAAAAACCTGCTATCACTTGTATTAATGATCAATAGATGGAGCTTTACCAAGACCTCCAAACAAGCGTATTTGTTTACATAAACATCAGAGTCAATATTCACTGTCTCTTTCATTTTGCTCCACCCTCAGATCAGCTGATTTGCTCTCATCAGTGAGGGATAGAAGTTAGAAACTAGGCCTAAATATTATCAGCTGATCTGAGGGTGGAGCAAAATGAAAGAGACAGTGAATATTGACTTCTAGTTTCTAACTTCTATCCCTCACTGATGAAAGCAAATCAGCTTGAAATCAGCTGATCTGAGAGTGGAGCAAAATGAAAGAGACAGTGAATATTGACTCTGACATTTATGTAAACAAATATGCTTGTTTGGAGGTCTTGGTAAAGTTCCATCTATTGATCATTAATACAAGCGATAGCAGGTTTTTATGTATATAAAACTTGTTTTTGTTTTTCATAAATGTACCTTTAAAGTTTTCTTGCAATGATATAGATTGCAGAAGCTTTCACTATGTGGAGAATCTGAACTGATATCAGACCCATATAGCTATCTAGTTTGATAGGCTGAGTTTGAAGACATTTAGGTGTCTAAAAAATTCATGCTTGCAAACTGATAGAAACGTTTTGCATAAACGCTTGGAGTTAATATTTAGGTCTAGTTTCTAACTTCTATCCCTCACTGATGAGAGCAAATCAGCTTGAAATCAGCTGATCTGACGTGGAGCAAAATGAAAGAGACAGTGAATATTGACTCTGACGTTTATGTAAACAAATATGCTTGTTTGGAGATCTTGGTAATGCTCCATCTATTGATCATTAATACAAGTGATAGCAGGTTTTTACATATATAAAACTTGTTTTTGTTTTTCATATATATATATATATATTCTTCCAAATAAATGATGAAATGTACATATATTATTTAGGTGTTGGTATGTCACAGATATCTATGTCATTTATAATGTGTTTATATTATTGTATTATCATGGCTTATGCCTTATTTTACTTCTTTGCTTCTTGTCAACCAGTTCTTCCTTGGACAGTATGCTTTCCTAATCCAGGCAATAATATGAGTTGTAAGGAAAATTACACAGTTAGTATTTTTTTTTGTTATCCAATTATTATTTTTTATAACTAAATATAACATTAATATAATTAAAAATACTTCTTTCTATCATGTTAAATTTAATGTGCAATCGTTATAAGGTGATTTTATTACAATCCAACTATAATCATTATCTCATACCTCTCCTAATATATATATATATATCATTTTAAATTTGTTTTTTTTTTAAACTTAATTTACAATAAAGTTAAAGTATGTGTACAAAAATTTTCAAAATATTAAAAAAATAAAATAAAATTACTTTTGTTCAATTGAATTCAGTTGTCTGCATTTTTATAATCACCCAATTTAATAAGATCCACATGTTTTTACTATTGTTGTCATGAGTTATAATTTTTTTTATAATATTTGGTTTCAAAAAACAAAAAAAAAAAACGTTTGTTTGTGTGATTTTTTTTTTTTGTAAAAGATGATTGAAAAGAAAACCAGAAAATAATCTCAAGTATTTATTGTGTTAATTATTTGACTGCTTTTGGTAATACATCGTCTAATTATCCATACCGTTCTATGGCACTGTTGCTAATAAAAAACAAATAGACATAACATTATCTGGCTGTTTTTAAATTTTGTTGATTTATGTTTTTAATTTTTGAATTTGCTTGATTTTTTTGTTGCTGTTGTTTTGTTTTTTTTTGTAACCAGTTTGATATTTTTTTTTAAAAATAAAAAAATGTTGTTTTTTTTTTAGCATTTTCAAATATTTGTCCGGTCTTTTTTTTTCTTTTAAGAAACTTTTTTTTTTCAAATCTTTTTTATGGTTTTTGAAAAAAACTTTTTTACTTTTGATCGAGAAACAAGGCTTTCTTGACAGACCTCTCTAAGACCTGTAATCATATGTCTTACGATGTTTTGACACCTTTCCAACTCAGATGTAATACACTTTACTGTAAGCTGATCCCTTCTTCAAAAATAAATTAGCCATATCGCTTGAGAAAAAGTGATTCGGCAGCCCTCAAACTCCATTCCATGAGCAAATGGAACACCTTCATTGACAATGACATGATTAACATGCCATTCCAGATGTTTGACAATGCCTTAATTTCATTAAACCACCACAAAGACAGTTTTTATGGATGGATAAAATATTTTTTGGGTTGAAGGAAGATCACTGCATCTGCTTCTGTAGCAGGTAAATTTCAAAACTACAATGCTGAATGGTTGTCTGCCAGTGAACAGTTTTGATCTCCAAAAAGTATTGGAAAATGTGTGACTTGATTGTGAACTTTGCCAAATCGTGATTTACACTCCTCATTTAGTGAATTCTGACCCCTGACAATGAAAGTATGGGAGTTTGAGAATTCATTACATTTTTTACTAACTCACATTAATTACAATACATTTAAGCAAAAAAAAACTGTTCTAATATACTTTTTGTCATTACAACTACAGAAACCTTCATATCATATGCTGTACAATAGTCAAGAGTAATGTCTATAGAGAGTGTCCCATACTCATGTTCAACATGCTAGAGATGTTGGTGAAAGGGTACACTTCAACATATTAGTGTTTGAACAGTTTACAGGCCGTAAGATCTATGAGCAGCCTTGTAAGCAGCATATGTATGTGCTTTAGCATAGAAACAGTGTCATCACATGTTGTGGATCAATAGACCATGTATTACTCTGCTTTCTTATAATCAGTGATTACAATGAAATAAGTTTGTTATTGTTACAATTTATTATAATATTTATTGCACTTGTTTTAAAAGTATCAAATTTGCAATTGACCCCACTACTTTGGTACAAGATCCCATGTAAGAGAAAGGGCAGAATGTATATTTAAAACTACAAAAGCTAAATTCAAACTACTTAATTTCTGAAAATTAGAGATATACATAGTAAGGTTTTAAGATGACATCAAATTAAGTCATTTAAAAATGGGTGGCAGTGTCAGATTCTCTTTATAGCCATTGTGTGATAAGCTTTAAATAATTTATAAATATTTAATATAAATTATACCTGAAATAAAACAATTTAAAGACATATCACATGCATTTTATTGAGAAAAAAAATCGCTAGTTTATTTTATGGTAGCTAATAATATAATAATAATTTCAAATCAACAACCGAGTAAATTATATTTCTAAGATTTAGTATTTTATTTTTTTTTAATTTTAACAAATGTTTATTAGTAATAGTAAAAGAATGAAATGTAATATCCAAATAATTTGTTTATTGAAAGTCAATTCTTGCTGTTCCTGAAAGTTATCTTGATTCAGTTTTTTTTAATCAGATTTATAATGGCATTTTAATAGTACTTATAATTTTTTGAACATTATCACATATAACATACAAAAAAAGTTTCCAAGTAAGTTTTAACAGTTTAATACTATAAATGTGGAATTATCATGCATGATTTTGTTCTAAGTTAGATTGTCCATTATATGATCTTCTTATAGTATCTATAGGTAGTCTGATGTTACGATATTTAATGTAGGTTATTGGATTCAATCATGGCATTATTATGACTCCAGGAAGAAAGTATCAGCGAATGAACTATTCTCTACTCACACATTTGATAACTCCCAAATCCACTGGTGAGAATATATTGAGGCTTCTTGCAGTGGATCCATAAAAAATATCAATATATTGCAAATAGCTATCTGGTGTCACACGGAACATGAAAAAAAGACTCCTGTTCAATGATGTTCTTTTTATACACCTCTCAATTTGAGCCCACCACACACATCCTGTCTACACATTTTCTTTTTATTTCCATTTTAACATTGGCTAATTTACATATTTCTATTTTATTTTTGTTTTTAAAGTTATATTTTCTCCATCACTTTTAATTAACAGCAGAAGAGTGTTGTAATTTCAATTTATGCAATAATAATTGCTTGACAATAGGAATTTACATTCTTATCTCAGTAAAATCAAAAGATAAATATTTTGTTATTCTCTTTTTTTAAAATATGGCTATAGAAAATTGAATTTAAAATATCTAAAATAAATCAAACAGAATTTATAATAATACCTATTTTATCTTTCTCAGAAATATAGTATTTTAACTCTAAAATGCCAATGTCAATTGTACTACAAATATGGTACAATACTTCAACAGTTCAGGAAAATAATAAAAATAGGGTGGTTAGCCTCTTTAATTCTTAATTTATTTTTTATCAATCATGATATACCAGCCTATGGACTGTTCATCCATGATATATGGCTATTAAGCTCACATTTTACTCTTTAGTATTGTAAATAGAACAAGGAATATTTCTATGTTCAGTGTACACATACAACACCCATGTAAGTCTAATAATAGGAAACCAAAGTCTATCTGCATTGGAGCATTACTTAATCTATTTTGAGACTTACAGTCTCATGGTGACTTAACCTGTCTCACTTTTCTAGAACTTATATACTGTTATACTGCTGAGCATTTGAGCTCAGAATTATGATTTTCCCTCTTAACTACACACCTATTAAAAAACCACTGACAATTAGGTATCAGCTGCCTTTTTCCACTGTTTTCCTAATCACTTCTCATAGTACCTAATTACAATTCAGTCTTATTTTATATTAATATCTACCAATGGTTTTCTGGATTTTAGTCAGTCCAGTTTATCCTGTAATATTACCTTTTTGGATATGATGAAGATGGTTGAGGTGATGGAGATCAAACTCATTCACTATGTTCTTTATAACAGTCTCTTCATTTGATATTGACATCTCTCCCCTTGTATCTATCTCAATTTCTAAATCTTTTCCCAGGGAACAAATTTGTTGCACAAATTACTTTCCCTTTATTTTTAACAGAATACTCCTTATACTTCCTTTGTTTTTCAAAGATATCTGTAATAGTCATAGCGTTAAGTTGAGATTCACTCTTTTGGTTCAGTATTTTGTTCACCTATTTTGTCATTTATTCTTCCCCTCTGACCCACCTTTATTGCTGTTGAATGTGCTTACCATTTCTGTGATATGTTTGATGATCTCATATTCTGTGCTGATTAACAGGTATTCCACTGGGTTAGGAAAAGGTTGGCAAACTATTTTGATGATTTGTTTTTCCATCATTGGCCATACCATCAGTAAACTCAGCCATGCCATCTGCATCACATAGAATGGCACATAATGCTCTTTTTCTTTACATTTTCCTTGCACTAACTTGTTCTTGCTATCTCTTGGCGATCCTCATTCTAGTAACATTCTGTTAATGTTTGTCTGTATTGTCACAAAAACACCTGCTTCTTCAAGTAGGGATTCCCACCACGCTTGTGCCATGCCCTGTAAATGACTAGTGGCCACAGTCATCTTTAGATCCTCTGACATCATATTTAGTGCGGAATAACTTATTTTTAAATGAATTAATTGCATTTGACACATTTTTCTCTCTGAGAGCTTTCCCGTCTTTGAACTTCCTTGTTAATATGATTCTACTTCTGTAAGTTATACACTCTGAACTTTCTTTACTACCTTCGTGTATATGACTTTTCCTAGCTCCTCTTTCATTTCTTTAAACTCTGCACTGACTTTTTTATATTTATTTATTTCCTTTTTCATTTCTTACTTAAATTCTGCCATTGACTTTTCAATATTTTTGTTATTAATGGTTCCATGTCTTCTTTTATCCTTTTTTTGCCTTCTTACATGGCCTTACTATCTTTTCCATGTCTTAGTTTTATATAGTTACATATTTTAATATTTCTTTATTTCTATCTATTATATTCATATTTTTTCTTTATAACTCATATATATTACTTGGACTTTTATTTTCTCTAGCACTAACTAATACTTTATTTTCTTATTCCTTTCATCTCAGTATTACATTCACTGCCAACTCTTCCCCTGTTGTTACTTTTTCTTCCAGCTTTTTTATTTCTCATTTGTTTTCTTACTCTTTTACTTCATAACTACCTAATCTATTTCTCTTTTTCTTAATTTATCTTTATAGATCTGGCACTAAGATTTTAACAAAACAACTTTTATATTATATATTAAAATGTATTCTTTCTAACTTCCCCATCTTAGTCTCAAGTTATGAGTTTCAAGCCTCACATTTCAGCCACCATCGAACCATTTATCAGTAATTTCAGAGGTTATACACTTTAATGTATGTGTATTTATTGATAAAGTTACACCCTCAACTGATAATTCATTTATTTAAATATGTTACGTAATCTAATGAACACAACCAGTTTATTATAATTAAGTTTAACAATAGTCAGAGAAGAACCAGTTTTATATTTATTTAATAAGCACCAGGATTCTATAGGTGAATCTGCTGGCTTCCACTCCTATCTGTAATAATCATTATTGCATGAGAATTTACTACCCTCTGGAATATTATAGTTTCTGATATGACATTGACACTTATAATTAGTAAAGTTATACAGATTTATCTAATAAGAATTTAATAATAAATTTAAAACAACAATAGAGTAAATTGCATCTGTATGATTTATTAATTTTATAATTCTAACAAATGTTTACTGCTAATAATAAAATAATAAACTGTAATATCAAACTAATTTATTTGTTGAAAGTCAATTTTTGCTATTTTTGAGAACTATCTTGATTCGGTGTCTTTAATTAGATTTATTATAGTATTTTAACAGTACTTTTAATTTGCTGAATATGGACACATATAACACACAAAAGAAAGTTTTTTTACTGGTAAGTTCCAACTGTTTAATCCTATCACTGCATGCATTACCATGCATGGTTTTGTTCTATGTAAGATCATCCATCATAGGATCTTATAGTGTCTTGGTAGGCAGTCTGCGGTTCTACTATTCAGGTATGTGATGTTTTCAATGATGACATTATTGTGACTCAAAAAAGGAATAAATTGTCAGTGAATGAGCTATTCTCCACTCACATATTCGATAACAGCAAAAGCCACTGTTTAGAATATAATGAGACATCATGTAGTGGCTCCATAGGGGAAAAAATCAATTTATTGCAAATGTCTATCTATGGCATTGCAAATTGCTATCTGGTATTACACAGAACATGAGGATAAAATCCTGCTCAGCAATATGTTTTTTATACCTCTCCTAATTTGAGTCCACCACACACATCCTGTTTTGTTTATGATGTTATCTTTCCTGCTCCACCTTCCCTAGCCATCTTTAACTAATGGGAAAAGAATGTTGTAATTTCAATTTAAGTAATTATAATTGCATGATGATAAGAATTTACATTTTTATCTCAGAAAAATCAAAAGGTAAATCTTTTATTATTTTCTTTTTTTAAATGTGGCCAAAGGAAATATAGTTTACAATATCTAAAATAAATTAATCAGTATTTATAATAATACCTATTTCATCTTTCATGAAATATAATATTTTTAAATCTAAAATACCAATGCCGATTGTACCACATGTATAGTAATATATATTGCATATTTTATTTCAAAAAATCAAAACTTAATGTATTGTTTTTGATAACAAATATAAAAAATTATTTGACTTCAATCAGATAATAATTTCATTTAATCTTGCTTTGTAAATTGTATTACCAAGATTAATAAAAGTTAATATTGAAATACTACAAATTTATAGTTCCAAGGGGAAATCTTATTCTTTATATAATATTACATTTATATAGTGCTTTATATAAGTTTTCACTTCATTTATCATAAATATTAAATTTTATAAATTATAGCTCAAAAGAATATATATATAGTAATGGGCACACATGCTGTTTCATTATTTTAAATAAAATTAGAATTTAAAAATAAAAAGTTTGCAAATAAAAATTCTTTTTTTAAGAATTAAAAATTGAAAATTAAAAGTCATCTAAACTCCTATATGTATAAAATCACACAGATAAAAAATTATTAAAAGAAACTATATAAAAAAAGTATTTTAAAACTAAATTTTCAAAAAAAACTTAAAGACTTAAAGATAAAAAAAATATACATATATCTTTAAAAATATACAAAATTTAATTAATTCTATTGTGTAAAAAAGCTAAAAAATGGAAATGATAATTTTTAATTAGTCAAAAGTAAACTAGCTTTTTGGCATCTCAAAATTTATAATTAAAGTTCAAATAGAAGAAAAAACAATAAGAACAGAATAGCTAATAAAAAATCCCTCAGGAAACAGACCACAGTGAAAGGATCATCATCACTATGACATCATGTCCAGTCAATCTGCAATTTTAATATAAAAAGGAAAAGATTGGAAATAATTTATTATGTCTGCTATATGTATTAAGTCCAGGCGAATTGAAGGAGAAGGGATTGAAAAGATGCACTTTCAATCCCTACAATTTTTCTAAAATAATAAATGAAATATAATTTTCCTGGACACCAGGACATCAGGGTCCTGCAATAAAAGCCTGCAAAGAACTATAACAGCTACAGTAAAGGGCATCTGGATGAAGACCAATAGAATGGCAAACAGCATAGCTGTCACCCCAGGGTGTTGTGGGAATTAGAAATAAAGGGATCCAAATTACAAGCAACTAAAAAGTGTGGACTTTCTCTTTTAAAACCGTAAGAACATTATCTAACTAATGAACTTTAATTATAAAACTTTTCCAGTATTTAAATAAAAATATAAGTTCCTATCTGACCAAACTAAATCATCTATGAATAATTATTTTTTATGTTAATTTTAAATCATTTCCATTAATTTTTTTTTGTTCTTTTAAGTGTTTATTATGATTTTTCTAAACTGTTAAGCTAAACTTTTAATAAATGTTAAATTTAAGTTGGGTGTGGGTGACTGCATAAATTATAAAGTTATGTTAGTTTAATTAAAGGGAGGGTTGATCTTAGGTTATTTGTTTTGCAGTTAAATTGGGTTAATGAATTGGATGTATTGGTGTAAATAGTAAATCTAGCATGAAGATCCACTATGTGCAGGGCCACATTATACACTGCACTTGGGAAAAATAAGCCCCCATCTAAAGCAAACAATATTCCCCACTCCTTGTATCATCCCCTTAATCTATGGAATTGGATAATAAGATGACAAAAAGGAATGCAATCCCTTCCTATGGAGTATTCTTTTTATTGTTGTTTTCATAAGACAGACAAAGCATTCTTGTACTGGACAAGAGACATTTCTTCTCGATAACCATAATTTTCAGATGTATATTTCTGACAGTGTGGTATTGTGCTGTTGTATTCATGCTGCATTGAATACATTGATATACCAGGTAGATTGGTATTGGTTAGTAATAAAATTATGTATTCTGCAGAATGATTTATCAGTAATAATTGGTAGTAAGTCTTTCAAGGTATTCTTTACTGTGTGTCTTCTCTCTATTAAATCAGCTGTGGCTTTTCTAGGTTTAAGTTTAGATGTAGCTTTGTAAATTTACTTTGCTGGTGGCTTTCCTCCATCACTTTTCTCAAGAACTCTAGTATTTCAGATGTAGCTTCTTCATCACTGGGCGCAAGCTGAGGTTGATTTTTTTTTCTATTCTGTAGTACTTTTCTATAAGAGATAGATGGCTAAGTCATATCACACTGCTAACCAACAATTCTCATTTTAACAGCTTTGGTAATAGCTTGATCAGAATTCAGCTTGGTCAAAGTAATGCAAGAACAGCCATTTAATTATTTTTCAGCACTTGTTTTTCAGAAAATGTGTATCAGCAGCAAAAATTT
Organism: Epiperipatus broadwayi; assembly: GCA_028023455.1. Taxonomy (NCBI): domain Eukaryota; kingdom Metazoa; phylum Onychophora; class Udeonychophora; order Euonychophora; family Peripatidae; genus Epiperipatus; species Epiperipatus broadwayi. Next base: position 224,017 of record JAQFVV010006638.1, read on the forward strand.
TTGATGGCTACTCAGGCTTTTTATATCCTATTTTTGACAGTATGTCCCTCCCCTTTTACTTTTGCAATGTCACTTGTTTACTAGTTCGAACTTTGCCTTTAACTAAATTTCCAATTAGTTTTTAATATTCACCACAGATAAATCTGGAGTTAAAAGCTCTATTCCCTTGGGTTTCCCAATTATACTTAGTATGAATTTATGTCTGACTGGATTTTCTAATTTGTTTTTCAACTATAATTTTAAATGCGGAAAATTTTCAGTCAGAAGATTATTTTTAGACAAAATGTTAAAATTCGTAAACAAATTACACTTGTGTAATTTTAAAATCAATATAACTTGAAAATTATTTAAAATGAATATTAAAACTTAAATAAATAATTTTATAAATTTGAACTTAATATTTTATTATATACATAAATTCTAACAACACTGCTATGTTTCAATAAAAGCTATTATGGATGCACTAGGAGATTGCTTGAATGGAGATGAGATTTCAAACCCAGTGTTGGTTTGAAACTAGGGATAAAACAACAATTTAAAAATATTGTTATTAATTGGGAGATAAATATATTGCTATTTTATTATTGTTGAATAATAAATTAAAAGAAATAAACAAAGAAATTAAATGTATTAAAACTTGTAAAATAAATGGTTATAGTCAATTAGTTAAGCATATTTTTTATGTAGTGAATCTAGAGCTGTCTTCAATATTATGGGTAGTTATTAAAAATGAAGCCAGAGGGGATAATATTAATTATTCACACTAAGATTATTGGTAAATTTCTTACCACAGTGCATTGGGATAAAAGCTATATATAATTTAACAAAGTTGTAGGGGGGTTGATTAAGAAAAAAGAACTAAGCAACCACATACTTCAACTCTGATCTTTTAAAATAAAAAAACAAACAAACTAAAAATCAGAAAATTTTGGAATCTAATCAATGGGATTATAATATATTGATATCTAAAGATGATTGAATAGAAAATCTCCAAACCTTGCTATCGTTTCAAACACCTTTTTCATCGATTGATAGTTCTTAGAAGTTATACTGGAGAAGAAATGGAAACCTTGTGCATAATAACTGTCTCACATAAATATTGCTTTAAACCCAGAAAAATTCAAGAAAAAGTAAGCTTTTGCTTTTATTTTGTTCATATGTTTCAAATTTTATCTTTAAAAATGATTCATAAAGTATTTATAATTAAACTAAAGAGCTGATAATGTTTGTATTTTTGCACAACTAGTAAATATAAAGCAGGACAGATGTTCATTTGAAAATCATAATTTCAAGAAAATAATTCAAAATCATTTAAAGAAGGATTTCAGAAGATATTATAAACAAAATCAAGAGTCATTTTATATCATATTTTAATAAAGTTAAAAGATAAGGTTGTACTCTCATCCTTGGTGTTCGCCTTAAGATGGTGTTGATGCTAATCGAAAACATATGCATATAAAGATTCTGGGCCGGACCTAAATGATTGATTTGATCTAAAAAGATCTTATTTCTTAGATTTGTAATAAAATATTCTACTAACTAATAAATACTATTATATGATGTTAGTTTTTTTTTTCATTTTTGTAAATGTTTATTAATCTTATCTTGTTTTTGAGTTTGTGTGTGTATGTCTTTAAAGTTACGGTGTTTTTCTAATTGTTTTTTTTTTTTTTGACTTTACGTATCTTTTTAAAGTTACGGTCTTTTTTTTTTTGCAAGAGTAAATCGATAATTTTATTCAAAAGCAAGACATAATAAGTAAATGTTTATTAATCTTATTTTGTTTTTGAGTTTGTGTATGTGTCTTTAAAGTTACGGGGCTTTTTCAAATTTTTTTTTGGGACTTTAGGTGTGTCTTTTTAAAGTTACGGTATTTTTTTTGCAAGAGTAAATCAATAATTTGATTCAAAAGCAAGACATAATAAGTCAATGTTTATTAATCTTAGATTGTTTTTGATGTTGTGTGTGTCTTTAAAGTTACGGGGCTTTTTCTCATTTTTTTTGGGACTTTACGTGTGTCTTTTTTTTAGTTACGGTATTTTTGGTCGAGAGTAAATCAATCATTTTATTAAAAAAGCAAGAGGTAATTCTAAATCTATCAAAAGTAATGTAATTTATATACTACAATTTAGAATTGATACCCGACTACTATTAGTAAGACCGTCATTAAAAGATTCCATTGAAAAATGATACCCGACTAATTTCCATTTTCTTTTTTAGGGGGTGGGGGACAGTAATGAATCAGAAAGTGGATTGTTTTTATTAAGTCTGCCTATATAAAAAGGGTACCATTATTGAAATACTAAATTTAAAAATGATAGCCGACTAATTTGCATTTCTTTTGACAGTAATTAATCAGAAAGTGGGTTTCTTTTTTTTTGGTAAATCTTGTGTATATATAAAAACAAGCAAACTGTAATTCAAAGACTCCATTGAAAAAAATCAAACGCCATTGAATTTGCTTTTTTTTTAAAGACAGTAATTAATCAGGAACTGGGTTGTTTTTGTTAGTGTGTAGATATAAAAACTAATCTTATTTTGAAATAATAAATGTAACAAAACAAAAAAAAATAATACCCAACTAATTTTATTTTTCAGACAAGTAATTCCTAATAATTAGACAGTGGGTTGTTTTTGTTTGTGCGTATATATACAAATAGCAAAAGTAACTGGTCACAGACAAATTCTCGTGAAAACGGTACTTTTCGTGTGATCCTTTATTTTTTTCCCTTTTATACCCTTAAAAGCAATTTTTGAGGGTTACCCTTTCATAATGTAATCTTCAAAACATTATTACTAAACTTACAACAGTAAAGTAAGTTACAACACATTAAAAAAATAGATGTCTTATCAAATTTAAAAAACTATGACTGCTTCAAATACACACACTCTTATGTGAAACTACAGAAAAAATAGATATTCTACTATTATGAGAAAATGATGAACAAAATCGACTACTACAGCAGCTGATCAAGGCATTTCTTTCTCTTTGCTTTTAGCATAGAAAAAAAGCCATAACCGGCAGCCATTGGGAACTCTTTCTGTGTTTGATCATAGAAAGAAGTCTCTTTGTGTTGGCTTCTGTTGCCGCCTCCTCCATCCAACATAACATGAGGACTTTTCTGCATTTATAATGTAGAAAAATTCCTCTTTGGTTGTGTGAAGGTCGGTGAAACTGTATCTTTCTAGAAATTTACCTAGAAGTAGCAACATCTTAAGGCAAATCCCAAGGACAAGAAAACAACCAAAGATAATTGGAAGTGATTTTATTCTAAATTCTTTATTAAGAAATAAACACTCATCTGCCGATTTTTTTTAGCATGAACTTGTGTAATGATAGTAATAGAAAAATTACAAATTCATTAAAATGTTAAGGATATCATATTTATAATTGGATAAATTCTGTTAATTTTTCTAATCATATAATGCTTTGTTAATAAAAATGGAACAAAATAAATATTTACTTTTACGGTTTTATTGTGAAATATACGTCATTGTAATAAAGTTGTAAAATATTTTAAATGCCAGATTATTTAAAGAGTGTTACAAATCGTACCACCGAGTAATAACGAGTTTTAAAAAGTCAAAATATGTTAATGGCAATAAAATTATAAAGTCATATTTCAAGGAAATCATATGGATTAAAATGTAAATAAACTATTTATAGTTATAACCAACTTGAACGTTTAAACCTTGTCTCACTACATAATACTGAATAAATCAATAAATGTATTTAAAAGTTTGTTGTGAAGACTACAATAACCTATACTGCATTAAAGCAAATTATCTCTAGAAAAATGGATAACTGACTTTAATTGTGATACACGTGAAGATCTTTGAATATTTCCTTATTATACTAGCATCAAACAGGATAATAAAATATATATGTATTATCTGGAATGTTTGCTCATCATAATATTTGTTCCTATCATTTTAGCTCACCAGAATAAAATAAATTTTATTCACAGGATAAACTCTGATGGTAGAAAATTTTTGTTTATTAATTTTTTATTACGGCTGTGTTAGCTTATAATGCTTACATCATGTGTTATTTGGGAATTTTGTTTTTAAACATATATGTTTATTGTGTCATGAAATATATATATATATATATATATATATATATATATATATATATATATATTGTGTTAAAGAAAAAAAGATCTGTAACATATATACATCTATTACATGTACATTTTTATTTTTTTCAGTTAAGGGAAAACATGATGTTGTATATATTGTTTATCTAGAGAGAGTGATAGAAATATTTACTTCTCTCATATTTTAAAACAGATTTTGATGTATATTATTAAAGAGTGAAGATGCAGACATTGTATCAAAGATATAATAGAATGACCAAATTATTTTCTTATATAAAAGAAAATTTGATATAAGCCTTTTCATTTTGTAATTTTATATAGAAATGAACTTGTCCACTTTGAATACAAATGCAGGTGTGATCTTTATTGCTTAAATACATTGTGCTCTCTTTTACAAAAGTATAGTTGTCATTTTAAAATAATAAATGATCAATTTACATATATATTTTGGTTTGTCTATTGACACATTAATGATTCTGCATTGTGAAATGGAATATGTATATCTCCAATGTTATTGTTAGTGTTGTTTTACCTTGCTATAATCTTGAGAATGAATTGTGACAGTTTTTAGCTGATAGGATGTTTCAATAGAATGGCATCCAATAGATTAATATTAATATCGAGAATGTGCTGATGGAGAGTCACCTATTGCTGATTCCATAAGAAGAAAATTTGGTAGAGGCTAAGTAGTAATTAATGCTTGTTCACATAATTAATCCTAAAAAGAAAGGATATCCATGGTCTGAATTCTATTTTTTTTCATGATGAGGAAAAGCCCACATGTGTATACCCATAGAGAGGTAGTAGAATTAGTCTTTGTTTTTATAGAGCCTCCCTTTTAGTGTTAAATCCCTCATGGTGATATAGAGTTAGTTTTTCCACCATGTATGGTGAAGTATGGTAGTTCAAAAAAAATCATATAGCAAGGATAAAATAATGTTACATTAAGAAACACTAATCTAGGTATAGTGTTGGCCTAATTGAAATAGTGTTTATGATGTTGTATGATCATCATCAGTTATAGAAAACCAAACCAAGATCTATTAATGATTGTAGAAATTTTTAGATGTAAAAGTAAGAGATGTACATTAGCAGTGTGGATTTATCTTTATTGAATAATAATTTAACAATGGATTGGTAAGATCAGTTAAGTATTCAATAATTAGATTGTGGACATAGGTAATGTTTTAGTGATATATATGTGTAGTTGACTTTTGATGTCTGTTTTTTTAAATACACCAAACCTATTCATCTCAAATCTTAATCAGTTAGTAATTGCACAGAATATGATAATTGCCCTTATTATATTCTGATAAAAAGATGGCTTTGTTAAAGTGCACCCCTTTTATAAATTTTGAATTCTATAATTTAAACTTTGTGCATACCATAACGTCATAAATACACTGTTGTTGTTTTTTTAATTTAAGTGCAAGTTTAGCTTAAATAAGTATTCATTATCAAATTCTTCAATATAGGCAAAACCGTAGCAAGTGATACTTTAAATTTCATTGTATAAGCGGGTTGTATCATTTGCTGAGTATATAGTCAATGGGATACCAAGTATTTTCCCATCCATAAGTTCTTTTAATATATTAGTTTTATTTCATGCCATGTCTTTGAATTAAAAATTGTAAATATTGTAAATAAAGTTTGTTGTGTTTAAAAATGTATTTAGTTGCCTGTGGTCTTATTGCTAATTACCACATATATACACTATTATTGTTATTGCTATCGACCTATCAGAAGATTATGAATTGAAATCATCATCGACCAATATATTATGCTATATCATAATAGTTTTATTAAGCCTTATAATTTATGAGTACATCTGATGCATCATCACACAATAATCAAAATGTTAATAACTTAGAATACAGATAATTTTAAGTAATAGATTAAAAGATAAATATAATATTGATTTAATTGATTTATTTAAATCTGCAGAGCTATCTTTCACTGATCTTGATCACATGGTTTATAGTTAATTGAGAAAAGGAATTTAGTAAGTTATTGTGTTTATTTATTAAAAAAGTTATTCCTATTTCTTCAATATTAAAGTTATAAGTGTTATTGAATTCATCAAGTTTATGTGTAACTGCTAAATACAGTTGTTAATTTGAGTTTATATTGAGAGCGGTTTTGTGCATTCTATTCAGGTAGTGGTAAAATCCCTCTCACTGACCCAAATAGATTTTGTATAATGATTTGGAGTGTTTGAACCCTGAGAAGAATTAATTAAGTTTCAAGGTAGAATTAAAATTTGTAATAAATTTTATATCTAGTTAATTATTATAGTTGGACTTGAAATAGATTACTTTCACTGTTTTATGAAAGTCAACCAAACTTTAAGGTAAATTATTTTTTTGCTATAAAATGTATAGTTTGTTTTAACTTTATGATAAATACTCTGGTTGTGTCAAGCTTGAAATCCCTATTTTTATTTAGCTTATCTTTTTACCATTTAATACCATATTAGTTTATAGTTTAAGATTTCAGTCTCCATCATTAACATTGTTCTTTAATTTCATCTTGATCATTCTTTTATTTATTCATTCTTATTTGACATTAATTCATTATCATAATTGATTAATCATACATTAACTTTTATTCTTTTATTATCTTAACTATTCATTGATTCTATCATCATCGTAATCATTCATTATTCTCATACATCTTCGTTCTTTTCTCTTCATTCTTAAACTTATTTCATTCTACTATTTAATTATGACTTCTTTTCATCATCCATTTTTGTCATCTATATCATAATTTACTTATCATTTCATTTATAAGTTTAATTTCATAATTATTCCAGAGAGATAATTATTCAAATTTAACTCATCACCTTTTGTTTGTGTGGATTTCAAAGCTGGTTTGACCAGAAGTTATTATCTTTATTAATCACCTTGTGATCTTCTTCAGATCTAGTTTCATGCTAGTTTTATTTAATACACGAATCATTTCCTTAGTTTTACATTTTTGTTTCTTTATACTTATATTCTTGATAATGAGAGTATGATAAGTTGCATAGGAGAATTTAGTCACTAAAACGTGCATCATGATTCGTTGATGACCAGTTAGATCAGGGAGAAGGTTACAATATATATATATATATACGCACACACAAAACAATAAATATCTTTTATGTTTTGTGAAGATTTGTGATTGCATTTATATACTGACTATTTCCCTCATCTCATATTAAGCATTAAATATTTAAAAAATAATATTTGTATTTATTATTTACATTTTCCAATTACATTCAGTTGTTAGTAATAGTGAGCAGGTTGTTAGATGCACAAATTTTGAGTGGTATTATTTTTCTTCCCCTCTTTACTTATTGCTGGTCTGACCATTGACATCACTAGCAGGAGAATGGAACATGGCCCCTTAGATTCTTGAATATTTAATTTTAAGGTAATGCTTTAACCAACTGGAAGAATGGTTCAATTGGTTAGAAAATTATCTTAAAATTCAGTATTCAAGAATCTAAGGAATCTCATGGTAGTACTGTCACTGGTCAGGCCAGCAACATCTGAAGAAAAGAGGAGAATAAATACAACTTTAAAAACTGTGCATATACTAACCTATGTGCTATTACTAACAATTAAATGTAATTGGAACATTTCAACAAAGTTAAATTTTTCAAAACCATGCAATACTTAATATAAGATGATGGAAATAGTCAAATATATAAATACAATAAAATATCTTTTGTTGTAAGATCTAATCAGATATTTTATTCAGACTGATGATATTCCTCTCTGTTATTCATAAAAAATATGGTTATTTATATTAATTATATAAAATATCTGCTGAAATATATAATTAAAACATAAAGAACATATCATACATTATAAATGATAAGTAAACACATAGGATTACAACCATTAGTATGCATAGCTAAGAAAAAGTGTTATTGTTCATGCAAATATTTAACATTTTCTTTACATGTATGTAAATCTTAATGTTAAAATTATAGCATTGTTTATAGCTAAGATACATAATTTTTAATTTCATTCATTTTATTTGGTTAGTCTTTAGAATAGTAAATAGTACAATTATTTATGTGAAACTACGAGTAATAAATTTTAATATAGATATAAAATATAAGTGTATAAAATAATCCTGTACATGAGATATTGATTTATTTTATAATTATTTTTTTATTATTACATTATATTTTTCAACTTGTTCTTTATTATGATTCAATTACATTTTATATAATAAATTATTGTTGTTGTCATATTTGTCTCAATTTTATTTTTATTTATATAGTTATTTTGTTTTGAATCTATGACAAGTTACTTAAGCTAGGTATAATGAATTTATGATATTGATTAATTATATATTTTTGTCAACAAATTTAATACTTATTTCGTAATTTATATTTTTAGTGTGTTGGCCAAAAGATTAAGGTAATCATTGGAATCAAATAGCATCACTGTGCCATGAATATCTATCCTGAATTCCATGACACCTAAAATTTATAAATAGTTGCAATTTGGAACAAATCAATAATAAAATTATTATATTTTGTGATAGGGCTTATAATTTTGATGATATTATAAATATATAATATTATAATTTTGGCTTTCATGCTTTGAGATAATGGAGAGTGCTATATTTATTTGAGTATTAATATTTAGCACTCTTAACATGGGGATAAGATAAATGTTAAATGGCCAAATAAATATTATCATATATATATATATATATATATATATATATATATATATATATATATATATATATATATATATATATATATATATATATATATATATATATATATATATATGATAATATTTATTTGGCCATTTAACATATATATATAAACCAAGTCATAAATTTTGTAGCTTGCTTTTAAGCTTGGATTTGAATGATCACTAGATGCAGCTTATTAATAGCTGGAATCAAGCTTTATTTTATAAGTACCAAAAGAAAAGAATTCAAAATCTGTATTGGAAAGTCCCTATCTCCAGAACAATCAGTTTCGAGCTTATGGCTCACCTCAGTGGAGAGCTGGGACTCAAGAAACTAGATCTAAAATACTAAAAGTCAGCACTTATAAAACATGTTACTATCAATTTGAAAGCCTGCATTTTTTAGAGATATAAATTTATTCTAATCTACTCTTACATTCCAGATAGCTATATAGGTCTTAATTCAACTCAGTTTCACCATATAGTAATAGCCTTTGCAATGTAGCATTGCAAGATCCTTCAAAAGTACACGTATAATAATTAATAAAACAAGTCATAAATTTCGTAACTTGCTTTAAAGCTTGCACTTAATGATAACTAGATTGAGCTTGCCAAAAGCTCTAGTCAAACTTTATTTTATAAGTGCTGAAAGAGAAAAAATTCAAAATGTCTATTGGAAAGTCCCTATCTCCAGACCAATCGGTTTCAAGTTTATGCCTCAACTCAGTGGAGCACTGGCACTCTAGAAACTAGATCTAAATTACTAACTCAAAAGTCATCACTTATAAAACATGTTATGATCAATTTGGAAGCCTGAAACTTTTCCGACATGTAAGTGTCTTCAAATCCAGCCTTACAAACCAGATAGCTATATGGGTCTGAATTCAGCTCAGTTTCACCATATAGTAACAGCTTCTCCAATATAGAATCACAAAAGCCTTCAAAGGTACACTTATAATAATTAATAAAACAAGTCATAAATTTTGTAACTTTCTTTTAAGCTTACATTTAATGATCACTAGATGGAGCTTACCAATAGCTCCAATCAAGCTTTATTTTATAAGTGCTAAAAGAGAAAGAATTCAAAATCTCTAGCTACAGCCCAATCAGTTTCTAGATTATGGATCATCTGATTGGAGCACTGGGACTCTAGAAATTATATCTTTTTTGCAGAGTTATTACTATGTGGTGAAACTGAGTGGAATTCAGACCCATATAGCTATCTGGTTTGTAAAGATGGGTGTCTGAAATGTTCAGGCTTTCAAATTGATAGTAACATGTTTTATAAGTGCTGACTTTTGAGTTAGTATTTTAGATCTAGTTTCTAGAGTTCCATCACTTTACTGGGGTGAGCCATAAGCATCATACCAATTGGTCTGGAGATAGGGACTTTCCAATAGAGAGATTTTGCATTATTTCTCTTTCAGCACTTATAAAATAAAGCTTCATTAGAGATATTGGTAGGCTCCATCTAGTGATCATATATATATATTGTAACAATCCGGAGAAGGTAGACTTACGTAAACTGCACTACAGGGCGCCCATCTAGGCATTTGAACCTAGAAAAATTTATAGAGTAGGCAGATACGTAAGTAAAAAAAAATTTTTTTTTTTTTTAATTTTTGATTCCGGTCGTTAGCCCAAGTCACTAGCTCAGTGGAATAGCAGAGATTTAATAATATACTCTAAGAGTATATAAAAAAAGTATAAAATAAGCCACTGCCAGTAATTAACATACAAACATTTATTTATGCACATATATATAAGATTTAAAATTATTTTAGTATTAGTTTTACATTTTAACATTTAACATTATTTTTAACTTTACCTTAGATTTTAATTTACATTTTAATTTCTATTATATTATAAGTTTACATTTTAATTAAGTTCGCACAGATGGGATTATAAAAGCTTGTTTTAATATGTTGCTATAGATCGGTTACATAGATTTCAACGGTCAAAAACATTTCAAAATAAACATAAACGATCAAAATACAAAATTATTGATTACTGAGAATTGCATAGGGAAATATGAGAAACCCTCTAGTATTCAGCATAAGATACTTGCATTGTCACCAATACCTTAAAAGACATCCGAATAAATACATTTTAGATACTCCCCGTAAGGTATCATTATTTATCGAATGTCTGTATATTTTGATCAAATATGAAAACCCAAAACACAATTCACCATTAACCAATCCATGAAAGTGTCTATAAACAACTTAAATTTAATGCATTTTTATTTAGGGTTGAGTATGAATAGACTACGTAGATTTGCATTTGAAAATAAAATATTATATCCCTATTTAACCTTAGGCTAAAATTTGCAGTCAAACTGGCATCAATTCATCTGATACATCGATGTATTCAATGTAATACGGAATACGGCAGCACCAAAAAGATTAAGAAAATACATTGACTCTCATCAGATAGGAATATTACATCTATCTAACAAAAAGAACAATAAAAAAAAATTCCATAGAAAGTAACTGTGTTCTCCGTCTTATAATTCCTTCCATAGGCAAACGGGTGAGTGCGGCGTATATATAAACGATTCTGCCTGTAGCGAATCTCTGATACATCTACTAACTACATCAATATATCCAATCCATTGACCCAATTTAACAACGACATAAATAACCTAAGATTACCCTCCCCTAATATAACTTTACAAATCTATACAGCCATTCACGCCCGACTTAAGTTTAACATTGATATATTTTAATTTATCGGAAAACAGAAATCATAAATAAACTCAAAGAACAAAGTTAAATAAATGGAAATGATTTTAAATAAATAAATAACAAATACATCAAATAACATTATTAATGAAGAATTTAGTTTGGTCAGATAGGATTCTATTGCATTATTTACTAAAAAGTTTTAAAATTTAGAGTTCTTATTGTTTCAAGTGAATATAAAGTTCTTACGATTTTTAAAACATCCAACTTTATCCGTTGCTTGCCATGAACATGAATTCCCATGCTGTCCTAAAGAGGTTAATATTCTGAAGGCCGATTTATTTATCCATCCGGAGATTTTTGCTTTAACTAGTCCTCAATGTAGAAAACGGTAGTTCATTTCTCTTTCTTTCTTAGCAGAACTGAAGGGATTGAATCGTGCATCTTTTTCAATCCCTTCTCCTTCACTTCTGCACTAACACATATCTCTCTCATCGTAATTAATCATAATCACTCCCTAATAATTTCCAAACTTGTCCTTTTATATTACTTTGAAAGATTGACTTAACATTACGTCATCGATGTGGTGATCCTTTTCGTTGAGGTCCAATTTCCCAATGGATTTATTTCATTTGCTAAAAGTTTCTATTGTTTTCCTATCTGACCGATGTTTTTATATTTAAATGCCCAAGGCTGGTTTACATTTGACTAATTAAATTTATCATTTCCATTTCTGATTAATTAACCTGTTTTCCAAATCAAAGATCTATTTAAAGATAAATTTAAAGATATAATTTTATCTCCAAATCTTTTTAAAATTTAGTTTTAAAATACTTTTTCTTTAATAAAGTTTTATTTTAATAATTTTTCATTATCGGTGCGATTTAATATATACGAGTTTAAGATGATATTTAATTTCAATTTTTAATTCTTAAAGAAAATTTTAATAAATAAAAAAAAAAAAAATGTAACGAACGTCTGTGCTCATTACAATATATATATATATATATATGTGTGTGTGCATTATTCTTATTTTTTTGTCAAATATATAATTTTATATTATGAATGTATTATTTTTAATATGTATATAAGTATATAATCTATTATTACAGCTAATGCTATCATTGTTGTGATTTTTTTATTAATTATAGAACAATGACAGTTATAATTTTCAAACAAGTGACCAATATTTTGAGTAAGTAATATTATATATATATATATGAAATATTATTTTAATAACTTAATTACATTTTATATATTGTAACAGCATAGATTCTTTGGGCATAATCTGGGGTGATGAAACTCATCATCAATAACCCCAAATCAAAATAAAATTTAAATATAATGTCAGAGAATGTTCTATTTCTCAAAAAGAAATACATCTCCTAATGATCATTAATTTAATTAACTCCGACAATATAATACTAAGAGCATTAATAATTTAATTGAAGAAAACTCGACTTAATATGCCTTTTTCCATTTCTCCTCTATTTGACTCACATTATGCTGTGGTATTCAAACTCAGAAAGAATGTATATAGATGGATTATACTTCACAGTATGGTTGTATATACTTAATATGCAAATTATATGTGATGTGATGAAGTAGAGAGTTAATAAAAAATTGGCAATGACTTCGAATTTGGTTTTAAATGTTTAATAAAATCAGTAACATTAAGAAATTTTGTTCATTATTGTAATTTAACCTAAAATATGATACGAGTTGATGATTGGATAAGCATGATCATTCTTCATTTCATTTTTTTCACTATCTAGTGATTAAGCCCCATTTTATCTCTATGAAGAATAATCATTCATTACCAAAACTTGATAATACAAACTTTACTGCACAAAGAAATGTAAACTTCCATCCCAATAATTTTATGTTTATACAAAATAACTTTCCTACTCTTATCTTTTTTTTACTTTTAGTAGTTTATGCATTCATTAGAATTTTGTGAGAATTACTCTATATTTTGGGAGCCTTTTCCTAATGATATGATAGTATATGATAGGAGTAATCAATCATACAAACATTTTAGTCAAGTATCACAAACAACAAAGATTTAATAATTAAATTAGCTGTCATAAACATTTAACATTTATTATTTAACACTGTAATTGTCATAGTAGTCTATAAATGGTCAAAATTATTTTCAAGCAAGAAACAAAAGTCTTATTTTTAGTCTATAAATGATCAAACTTATTTTTAAGCAAGTAACAAAGATTTAATAAATAAATTAGCTGTAACAAATATTTAACATTTAATATTTAACAGTGTAATTGTCATAGTATAGGTATTTAATATTACATAAGAAAATAAACTCTAATCTTTTAGTCTATAAATGTTCAAACTTATTTTCCAACAAGCTTAGTATACCTATGCCTATATTTTTATTAATAAATTTTAAAATAATAATATGTATGACCTTCCCCTTTATGTTATAACTGTTATGGTATACTGCTTCAGGCCATATTCACATTAGCTGCTAATATAACATTATATTTTTGAAAAAAAAAAGTATTTCAAGTCAAAATAAGTTAATAATAATTTAAATTTCTTAATATCAAATAAATATAGTGAAATATGAAGATATTAAGAAGAAACATGAATCCCATAAATTCAAAATGCATTGAAATAATCCGCATAAAACCTAACCCAGGTGTAATCGCAAAACATTTATTATGCATGTGTATAATTTTGAGAAATAAATTAAAATTGCTTTAAATTTTATTTTTAATTTTAAATTTAAATTGATATTTTAATAAGTTCACACAAATGGACAATTTATATAATATTTTAACATGTTGAGCACAAGTAAGCTATGTAGACTACACAATTAAGATCATTTCAAAACATTTAACCTCAGGCTAAAAGTTTGTAGCTAAATCAACATTTGTTGCATGGTATACAGATGCAACCAATGCAATATGATGTTAGCATAAAACCATGGTGGCAGGTATGTATTTCGGCAGCATGATATTATTTGAAAGAAATGATCCTCATCCAGTATAAGAATGTGTGTCTGTCTGCTGAAGGAATCATATATATATATATATATATATATATATATATATATATATATATATATATATATATATATATATATATATATATATATATATATATATATATATATATATATTAAAAAGAAATGCTACATATGGAAGGAGAGAGGGCATTGCTGTCTTATAGTCCTTATCAATAGAGCAAAAAGAGATCAATGTTACAGTGAATACATCTGTGTCCATTGCAATGTAATGACTACACCTCTGGGCCATGCATTCATTTGGGCATGGTGCCCTGTAAAGCTAACACACTTTACATTACATTGGTATAAACACCCATAATGTTTCTACCAGCATCGACTAAACAATGAAACAAATAATCTGAAATTAACCCGATATAATCTAGCGCATGCCACCATCTACACCCTACTTTAAATTTAATAATTTAGTTAACAAACAAAAAATAAATAAGGAAAAAAATGGAACTGATTAAAGCAAATGTTATACATAAAAATATTAATTGATTTAGAGGTCTTTTTTGATCAGATAAGAGTTCACTTATATATATATATATATATTGAAACAGTCAGATCGAAGAATCGATCTTAGTTTCATGATTGTCATTTAAGAACGGTAATTCTAAACCACTATTTACCCGCAATGAGACTTTGTCTATTCCAAGCCACATAGATATTAAGTTATTTATTTTGTGTTTGTTTAAAAAGAATTTAATGTAAAGAGTATGAGTATAAATGTCACAAATCATGGTAAGTGATATTTGTGTGTGTGTGGGTTGTGGATTTAGATTAGCTCAATTTAAAAGTTTCAATTGCGTGTATATTTTCTTTAAATTTTAATTTTGCAAATTATACAAAGTCATTTAAAAATGCTGATCAAAAGTCACATTCCTTTGATCAGTATTTTTAATCAAAATCTTACTTGTACTGTATAGAATAATTAATTTGTACTTCGATAAATTAAGATAATGAATTTATATTTTTGTATTCATGAATTCCGATGGAATTGTTTTGTCAATTTAGAATCATGTATTAAATTTAAAAATAAATGAGAAACGTAGAACTCTTATCAAGAAAGGCAAATGCTATTGTATAGTCAAATTAGATATTGCTGGAGGCCGAAATCAAAGGAGGCGGAGTTATGAACAAAAACTAGGCAGAAAGGTCAACCATAGCCATCTTAAATATAAGATAGACACTCTAACTTTTGACTTGGCTGTGCTTAGATCGTCTCAAGCTACAGCAAAGTAGTTGTTCCAGAGAAATCACTTCAACCATTATTAAGAAGTTGCCCGGTAAACTGCAATCATGATGGACTAAGTCCAAGAAGCTGATCCCTGTTCTGCCAATTTAAATCTTTCGTACCGCTGATCTGTAATGTTTTCCATGCTTCCAGTCTTCCAAATTCCAACATTTAAATTAACCATGCCGTTCTAAGAAATTCAAAATGCGCGCCTACGTTCTTCATACATATCACCGCAAGAAGAAAACCGGACGAAGAAAGAATGGTAACTTTTGTTACATGAACTTTTTAACTTTCCTCTCAGTAATAATTTTATATTTAATCTGTTAATCAAAGTAATTGCATGTAAATTTCTTGCTTTCCATGTGAAAATGTTACACTAAAACCTGTCAGTAAATTTCTTCTCTAAGATTTCTGTGCTCTAGTCTTTAGATGAAAATTATTAATATTTGTGCCTACTAATAACCCATTTGTAAATACATTTATATTTTACTATTACTTATTTTACAAACAAAACGATGCCAATAATAATATTTCTCAACTCGAATTAAAGTCAGTAAAGTTTATCTCATAATATTTATTATATTCATTTTAAAAGTAATTTTCTTTTATCGAACTAAGAATTGTTTCATTTATGTTGAGTTAAGAAATATTCCAGTATTTTTATTGGTTCTTTTACTTTGTCATGATATTTTAATCTATACTCCAAATCTCAAATACTTAAAATAGTCTAAAATTTTATTATAATTTTTTATATATTATTACGGAGTAAGAATAATAAGTGAATATTTTTTTTGCTATTATTACCTTCCGAACAATCTGGGGAGTTATGGGTTTCAGAGTAAAATTAATTAATTATTACTTTTGCGATCGTTTGATTTCGCCATGTTTTATTGAATAATTAGATCGGACTGTTGCGTAGAAAATGTTACGGTGAGAAAAGGTTTTATATAATTTCGTTTTAAAATCCACTTCCGATCACTCTTCCTCGATGTTACTGAGGCAATGCCTTTACCTTCGCCTAAGTTGGCGTCTCGTTTTACTACCACATGGAGAGAAAGAAATTCTTCTCCAGGTAATCTCTTGGATCACCGGGGTTCGAAAATGAGCCCGGCTGGTTGTAGTGTCCCGGATCTACTTGGGGGCATTAAGACTTGTCAAAGTACAAGCCGCCCGGTATTCCGTAAATGCACCGCAAGTTATTATTTGTAGTATACCTAAATCCCTGCAACCATCAGTACATCAGTATTATATATCATATTTTTATATAAAACCGCCTCCCATTTATCCGTATGCGCAATGGTTTGAAACTATGAAAATAAAACAACTTAATATAAACTAGTAGATAAATATTTTAAGTGCTCCAATTACTCTGATTCTCATATCAGCCTGTACAATCATTTAAACACATAAATATTGGCATGAGTTTGTTAATCAGTACAAACCAATTATTGATGACTAACAGCAATTTATTATAAATACATATGAGAGTTTTACCATACCTGTAAATAATATTATTCAATGCTTTCAATAATTTATTAAAAATTTATCTAACCTAAGTTTGTCTCTCTTGCATTATTACTCTCGAAACCTAGTCAATCACCTGCTGTCTGTATCGACAACTGAAATATATACATGAAATTATTAGCCGCACCAATATCCCGACTATAAGATATCTATGAAATAGCTGATTGTAGGTAATTTAGTCTGTGTTTTTTGGATGAGCTAGTAAAGGGAGAATCCCGTACCGTTGTAATGTTGTCATCGGTGGGTCATGCCAGGGTTTTGGGTTTGAATTTAGTTTGCATTTTGAAATTTATTCCTAGACGTGGACTGGGTTTGAATTCGGATTACTGTGTGTGATTAGGCATGGTGATTTTTACCGGTACAGTGTTCGAAATTTTGGACGCCCTCCGTGGTGCTCTGATGAAGAAATCTCCCACACCCTGCAGAGTGAACAAGAGTAAATATTAAATTATAGAAATATTCGATTTTTTTTTCATACCGTTGAGATATATATACTTTGCGTTATTAAAATGCGCAGTTTTAAAACGATGTTTGAGTAAGTCAAATATACTAAATTTTTTCACCCATGCTTGCAAGTAGTTTCAGTTGAATAGATTGCCTTCTAATATTGTTAAGATAATATAATGAGATTTTTTTTTTTTAAAAAAGTGTGAAAGCGATTTTGAAGTTTTGTTTTAACGACAAAAATATTGAGAATAGTTTCAAAGCAAGTGAAAACCTGTATCGATTTTGTGCGTTTATTTAATTCAAAATAAACGAATGTTATTTCATAAATCTTTTTGCGAGTCAATTTTGTTTTGTTGTTTGAAAATTTTTTTTAAGAAAAAAATAAAGCAAAGAAAGTAGGATTACTTTTCATGTCTTACAAATAAACGCGTGTATGTGTGTATATATATTGTTTAATATAGAAATCTTATCAAAGCCAGTGCATAATATAAATATCAGTTGAATAAAGTTTGGCCGGAATATGTGCTATCCGATATTAAGTAGAGTAACCGTTTAGGTTAAGTTTTTTGTATAAAACCAATCAGCCAAATACAGTCGTCAAAGTGTTAACGGTATATACACTTACGTTATAGAAACTTGAAATTGTATGATAACCCCGCAGAAGTAGCGTTAATATTAAACGTTCTACATAAAACATTATGTTCTTGAATCAAATGATTTTATTAAGTCACGTAAAAAGTATATATTTGGGGATCAGTGGATTAAATTATCTATTGGTCACATGTTGCTGGCTGGCACCTTTCAAATAAATTTGTCAGCAAATATGTTTGTCCATACAGCAGTGGTGAGTTTTGTTTGGTCTATAAAAGAGAGAAATGGTGATATATATATATATAGAGAGAGAGTTACTGACAGTATTATAAGAATATTATTGTGTTATATACTAATTGTTAATATGTTGTTTTATAGGACTGAGGAGAATAGTTCGAACTGGGTGAAATAAAGTTTTTCTCTCTCCTTATTGATAATTTAGATACACGTTATCATATCATATATATACATGTAATAATAAAATAAAAATAAAAAAGAAAAGTGAAAAAGGTTTTATATAACAGAAATCAATCGGAACGTAGGCGAAAAAGAAAGGAAGGAAGACACACAAACTGGATGAGAAAGGTGGGAACAGTATCAGCAGCGGGGAAGGATTTGGCATATAGGATCAGGGATCAGTATCTTTTATGAATATATACATAAATAAAAAAATATTGCGTGAATAACTAATTCACCTGCTAACAAAAAAAAAAAAACACACATATAATTAATAAAAAAAAAAAAATACCAAATGGCAGAAATAAAAGGATTCAGTAAATCATCTGAAAATGGTGCAGAAACATCAGACACATCCAGTGATCATGAGATTGTTTTTAAAAAATATCCTGATAAAAGAAAAAGTTGTAGACGATTAGAGAAGAATGCCAAGCAGAGGGAGCATGATGATGATGGGAAGTTTTACACGATTCTCGAGGAGATGAGAGAGGATAGAAAACTTATGATGGCTATGATGGAGCGGATGTTGAGAATTGAAGAAGGACGTATGGGGATTGATGGTAAACTAGATCGGGAAGAGAAATCCAATAGCAATACAAAGAAGGAAGAAGGTGACCAAACCATACCAAAGGAGTTGGAAATTCAGAGCGAGGAAGTCAGTGAAGAGAAAACAAGCCAGAAGATAGAAGTTAGTAATGATGAGTTGGAGATGCAAACTGAGAGGCAGGGTCAAATTGAAAAACCAATAGTGGCAAGGGAAACTGCTATCAAGGGACAAGAAATAAAAGTAGAACAGACGATAAATCCCCAAATGAGGATGAGTAATATACCATACTTTGGGTCATCCATTCATATTCAAATATTTAAAAGCGACCCCGGAGAAAATCCAGATGTACATTTGGATAGTGTCAAGGAATTTTTATGCTTACACCAAATGACCGAGAAGGAGAAAACAACAGTAGCCAGCCATTATCTAAAGGAATCCGCGAAGGCTTGGTGGAAATTATTGAAAAACCCACCGATTACAATTCAAGGTTATGAAAATGCCCTTTTTAAAAGGTATTGGAGTGAAGAGAAGCAGGAGGGACTTTTACACAAGCTCTCCAGTCAAAAATATAATGAAAACAACAGACAGGGTTATGCAGCATTCTTCATTCACCAAGTGACAATACTTAAATCCCTTACTGCTTTTAAGTACACTGATCAGCACATTATCCATATTATTGTGCATAATTTACCACTGTGGGTACAAAGAATGATGCTGGGAAGCTGCCCCATGTCGTTTGAAAAAACTATTGAGCTTTTAAACCAGATTGATTATGGGGATTTGTCTCCAACAAAAAGGGAATGGGAGCAGAGTCATTACAACACGAGACAATTAAAGCCTTATATACCTCCTGACCCAGGGAGAACATAGAAAACAAACAGTAATTTTGGGATAACCCGGTAGACGACCACTATGTTATAAATGTTTCAGATGATGAGTAAAGACCAATGGACATTAATATACAAATGATTGATAAAATGTATCATTCCACACCCATGTTTAGGTTCAGACTCTCACCCAGACTGTTCTCCAAAGTCGATCAACTTTGTAATGAAATGTAAGTCAGTAAACTATATATAAACATTTTTTTTTGTTATTTTTTTTTAAGTAGGAAGAAATGAAACAGACAGATCAAAGAATCGATCTTAGTTTCATGATTGTCATTTAAGAACGGTAATTCTAAACCACTATTTACCCGCAATGAGACTTTGTCTATTCCAAGCCACATAGATATTAAGTTATTTATTTTGTGTTTGTTTAAAAAGAATTTAATGTAAAGAGTATGAGTATAAATGTCACAAATCATGGTAAGTGATATTTGTGTGTGTGTGGGTTGTGGATATAGATTAGCTCAATTTAAAAGTTTCAATTGCGTGTATATTTTCTTTAAATTTTAATTTTGCAAATTATACAAAGTCATTTAAAAATGCTGATCAAAAGTCACATTCCTTTGATCAGTATTTTTAATCAAAATCTTACTTGTACAAATGTATAGAATAATTAATTTGTACTTCGATAAATTAAGATAATGAATTTATATTTTTGTATTCACGAATTCCGATGGAATTGTTTTGTCAATTTAGAATCATGTATTAAATTTAAAAATAAATGAGAAACATAGAACTCTTATCAAGAAAGGCAAATGCTATTGTATAGTCAAATTAGATATTGCTGGAGGCCGAAATCAAAGGAGGCGGAGTTATGAACAAAAACTAGGCAGAAAGGTCAACCGTAGCCATCTTAAATATAAGATAGACTCTCTAACTTTTGACTTGGCTGTGCTTAGATCGTCTCAAGCTACAGCAAAGTAGTTGTTCCAGAGAAATCACTTCAACCATTATTAAGAAGTTGCCCGGTAAACTGCAATCATGATGGGCTAAGTCCAAGAAGCTGATCCCTGTTCTGCCAATTTAAATCTTTCGTACCGCTGATCTGTAATGTTTTCCGTGCTTCCAGTCTTCCAAATTCCAACATTTAAATTAACCATGCCATTCTAAGAAATTCAAAATGCGCGCCTACATTCTTCATACATATCACCGCAAGAAGAAAACCGGATGAAGAAAGAATGGTAACTTTTGTTACATGAACTTTTTAACTTTCCTCTCAGTAATAATTTTATATTTAATCTGTTAATCAAAGTAATTGCATGTAAATTTCTTGCTTTCCATGTGAAAATGTTACACTAAAACCTGTCAGTAAATTTCTTCTCTAAGATTTCTGTGCTCTAGTCTTTAGATGAAAATTATTAATATTTGTGCCTACTAATAACCCATTTGTGAATACATTTATATTTTACTATTACTTATTTTACAAACAAAACGATGCCAATAATAATATTTCTCAACTCGAATTAAAGTCAGTAAAGTTTATCTCATAATATTTATTATATTCATTTTAAAAGTAATTTTCTTTTATCGAACTAAGAATTGTTTCATTTATGTTGAGTTGAGAAATATTCCAGTATTTTTATTGGTTCTTTTACTTTGTCATGATATTTTAATCTATACTCCAAATCTAAAATACTTAAAATAGTCTAAAATTTTATTATAATTTTTTATATATTATTACAGAGTAAGAATAATAAGTGAATATTTTTTTTGCTATTATTACCTTCCGAACAATCTGGGGAGTTATGGGTTTCAGAGTAAAATTAATTAATTATTACTTTTGCGATCGTTTGATTTCGCCATGTTTTATTGAATAATTAGATCGGACTGTTGCGTAGAAAATGTTACAGAGAGAAAAGGTTTTATATAATTTCGTTTTAAAATCCACTTCCGATCACTCTTCCTCGATGTTACTGAGGCAATGCCTTTACCTTCGCCTAAGTTGGCATCTCGTTTTACTACCACATGGAGAGAAAGAAATTCTTCTCCAGGTAATCTCTTGGATCACCGGGGTTCGAAAATGAGCCCGGCTGGTTGTAGTGTCCCGGATCTACTTGGGGGCATTAAGACTTGTCAAAGTACAAGCCGCCCGGTATTCTTTAAATGCATCGCAAGTTATTATTTGTAGTATACCTAAATCCCTGCAACCATCAGTACATCAGTATTATATATCATATTTTTATATAAAACCGCCTCCCATTTATCCGTATGCGCAATGGTTTGAAACTATGAAAATAAAACAACTTAATATAAACTAGTAGATAAATATTTTAAGTGCTCCAATTACTCTGATTCTCATATCAGCCTGTACAACCATTTAAACACATACATATTGGCATGAGTTTGTTAATCAGTACAAACCGATTATTGATGACTAACAGCAATTTATTATAAATACATATGAGAGTTTTACCGTACCTGTAAATAATATTATTCAATGCTTTCAATAATTTATTAAAAATTTATCTAACCTAAGTTTGTCTCTCTTGCATTATTACTCTCGAAACCTAGTCAATCACCTGCTGTCTGTATCGACAACTGAAATATATACATGAAATTATTAGCCGCACCAATATCCCGACTATAAGATATCTATGAAATAGCTGATTGTAGGTAATTTAGTCTGTGTTTTTTCGATGAGCTAGTAAAGGGAGAACCCCGTACCGTTGTAATGTTGTCATCGGTGGGTCATGCCAGGGTTTTGGGTTTGAATTTAGTTTGCATTTTGGAATTTATTCCTAGACGTGGACTGGGTTTGAATTCGGATTACTGTGTGTGATTAGGCATGGTGATTTTTACCGGTACAATATATATTGTAATGATTGGAAAGAAAGTGATTATCAAATCTAACTGCAATCTGCACTACCAGGGCGCCATCTAGGCATTTCAGCCTAGAAAAATTTATAAAGTAGGCAGATACGCGCTGTTAAGATTCCACTTTATTTAAATATTCAGATCATTAGCCCAAGTCACTAGCTCAGTGGAACAGCAGAGATTATAAAATATAACTTTATATCTTAAATATAAAAAAATAAAAGCCACTGCCAGAAATTAACATGTAAAAATATTTATTTACGCACATATATAATCATTCTAATTTGAGAAATAAGTTTAACATTTTAGATTTTTATAGTAATCTTTAATTTTACATTTAAATGGATTGCAATAATGAATTTAATATTTATTTAGTGAGTCGAGTATGAATAGACTATATAGATTGTATTTGAAAAGAAAAATATTCTATCTCTTATTTAATCTTAGGCCAAAAAGTTCGCAGTCAAACCGGCACCAATCCATCTGATACATTTATGTATTCAATGTAGCATGAAAATACAACAACACAAAATACTATACTGTCAGGAATGTACATCTGAACAGTAATTAGAGTTAGAGAAGACATTGTCTCTCCACCAAAAGGAATGCTACATCTTTTGGCGAATAGAACAATAAACAAAAAACTCCATAGGAATGGACTGCGGTCCTTTGCCGACTTACAAACCCATCATAGGCAAACAGAAGGTGTGTGGCATATATATGCAATCCTGCCCATAGCAGATCTCATACTACATCTACTAATTACACAAATATATCCAATCCATTGAGCTAATTCAACTATGAAACGAATAACCTAAGATTACCCTCCCTTAAACTATATATATATAACTTTACAAATCTATACAGCCATTCATGCCCAACTTAAATTTAACATTTAAATATGTTTGCACAGATGAATTTTATACAATTTGTTTTATAATGTCGAGTATAGATCGGCTGCATAGATTCCACTGTCAAAAACGTTCCAAATTAAACATAAACGATCAAAATACAAAATCATCGATAATGTCAATTGCATAGGGACTACAAAAACTCACTAGCATTCATCATAAGATGCCACAATGACATTGATGACTTATATATTCCAATTGACTATGAAACAGCAACACAATTAACCGCTAACGAATCTATGCTATGTCTATACCCAACTTAAATTTCCTCATTTAAAATTTAAACAATAAATCTTAATACAAATAAAATAATAATTGGAAATTATTTTTACCAAACATAAGACATATAAAATTAAACATTATTAATTGAGTTGACACATAAGTCAGAGAAAAGTTCTTTTTTATAAAATTTAAATTAACTTATTAAATCTTTAAAGTTCTTAATTAATTTTATGATTTTAACAGTTGTTCAGTTCTACTGCTTATGGTAGAAGAGTCCAGGTTCCTGTTAGCAATTCCCATGGAGACTTTCCTGGAGGACTGGTCTGATATTTTGGAGGTAGCACTAGCTGGTTCTGTTCTGGTATCACAGTCTTTTCATTTTTAAAATAAGTGAGAAAGACAAGTGCGTCTTGTCGTTCGTATCACCAAATCAAGTTGGAAAACTGACTGGAACTCAATATTTTTCTTTTTATAGTCCTTCCATGGATTCCATGGACAAAAACGTCACTGTTCCATTTTTTCATTATGGTCCGGGCCTTTATTTGCTTCCATTGGTCAAGCTAAAATATCTTTCGTCTCTTATCTATTTTTCATCTGACTTTTTAATTACACAGCTTTTGGATAATTAATAAACAATCATTTCCATTTACAGATTACATGAATTAATTAATACCTGTTTTTATTTTAACTTACGTTATTTCTTTATTAAAATATTTTTATATTTAAATCTTGTATTTTTTTACAAAAAAAATATGTTCCAATATCCTTATTTTATTTATAAAAAAATATTTTTAAAGTTTAGCATCTGTGCGAATATATACGTTTAACAAACATTTTAAATTTAGCGTTTAGTTTTTTTGTCTTTTTAATACATTTATTTTTATTTGCGAACTTTAAGATTTTATTTTAAATTAATGTAACAGCATATTTATATACCATTGCAATATATATATATATATATATATATATATATGGTATATATGTAAATTCATTCATAAAGAATATATATATATATATATATATATATATATATTCTTTATGAATGAATTAAACATTTATCTGATATATATTTAAAAGGTTTTAATTGACAAAAGTTTATGCTTTCCATTTAATCTTGGTTATTCCTCCAGAATTCATCCAGTTTATAAAACCCCTTACTGATCATACAATTTGCTAAATTTTCTTAGGCCAAGTAACCACTACAAGACATACTTTCTGGAAACCCAACTACTACAAGCCATTCTTTCAGAAACATGGTCAGAAAACCACCTCAGATGATACAAATATCAGGAAACTAAATCTTGTGTCAGACTCTTACATCATGAAGTCTGCACTATAGCTAGCCATCATGTGTGGATTAATAGTCAGATTTAGAATAATTCCATTATTTCATCTTTTATAATGTCTGGCATCCCTTATCGCAAATCCTTTGGCTCAATTGGACATAATGCCATTTGTACTTAAGATCCAGAATGTTTTGGTGTGTGCATTGGTCACTGTGTTTCAGAGAGGGAAACATAATCTTCAATTTTTATTTCTTATTTGACCTTACTATCATTTAAATCTCACACAGGCTAGTTTGCTTTAGATACAATTATATTTCAATCAGTTCCATTCACTAAGATTTAAACATGATTTTTAAATAGAAATTAATCAACATTTTTCTATTTTTTTTTGGTTGCCATCCGATCCTTTGTGTCAGTCATTAGAGGCACAATTTTTAATCAAAAACACATTAATATACTTTCCCGGGCCAGTGATTCTCTATTAATATTGACTTTTTTTTGTTTGTTTGTTTGTTTACAAAGTTTACTTTCTTTCGTTTCTGAATTATTTTTCCAAAATAATATTTTTGGATGAATCTTTAAATAATAATTGACATTACTTTGATAGATTTCCATTTGATTGCTGACAACAATTTGTGGGAGGGGTGTTTTTGTGTATGATTAAATAATAATTTACATTACTTTGATAGGTTTACATTTGATTGCCAACAACAATTATCGGGAGAAGTGTTGTTTTTGTTTTGTTTTTTCACGTGTGTGTGTGTATGTTTAAATAAAAATTAAAACCGTTACTTTTATCAGTTTACATTTGATTGACGACGATATGACTTCCTTTCATTTATAAATTATGATTTTTGTTTCTACGAATAAATACTTTTGACAATGGAACAATAATAGTTGTTGTTTGTTTAATTTTATTGACAAAAGGTTGTTTTTCGGTGTAGTTACGCTTAAATAATAAGTTGCCATCTTACTTTGATTGGTTTACATTTGATTGACACTAATTATTGGGAGGGGTGTTTTTGTGTGTATGGTTGTAGACAACAATTATTGGGTGAAGGGGTGGGTTAACCATTTAAACAATAGTAGTTTTAAGTTACGGTCTTACTTTGATTGGTTTACATTTGATTGCCGATACTAATTATTGGGGGGGGGGGTTGTATGTACGATTGTAGACAACAATTATTGGGGACAGGGGTGTAACCGTTTAAAGAATCGTAGTTTACATTACTTTTAGTGGTGGTGTACATTTGATTGCTGACAATAATTAGTGAGAGGGGTGGGTGTTTTTGGATGATGAATAAATACTAATTTACCTTCCGTTTTATTTTACATTTGATTGCCAACAAGAATTATTTGGAGAAAGGGGTTGTTTTTTTGTGTATGTTTGGTAAATCAAAATTGAAGTTACTTTTATTTATTACATATGATTGACAACCGATTGACTTTTTTTTCATTTATAAATTATTGTTTTGGTTTTCCAAAAACCTAATATTTTTGACAATGGGACAATAATTGTTCTTAATTTCCTTATTATTGACAACAATGAATCATTCTTGGTGTACATTTAAATAGTAATTTGGGTTGTGTTTAAATAGTAATACTGTTTTTAAAAATGGAAGTGACAAAATTAAAGAAACAATGGGGGGGGGCGATCTTTTTCTGCTGTAGAAATGTTACAGCACTGGCGGCTTTCGTGTCTGGCAATTCCCATATTTTCATATTTTCTGTTTTCGAATTTGCCATACTTTTTGTCTCGGAAAATTTCTCGCTAAAACGTGACTGAAAGCATGATCTTTAAAATATTACGCTAACCCACCGTAATTGAAAATTTATGAGGAATACAAATTTATGAGGAACAATCATGATACTGTTAAAATGTAACAGTACATCAATTCATTTTAAAAAAAGGGCACCGATGAAAATTTAAATAATTTTGACATGATCAAATTAATACACCCTCCTACAATATTGTTACATCAAATACATAACACAGCATTACGATATAGTGCGTGACACAAACAACTATGGCATTTTCCTTTGCTTTTAGCATTGGAAAAAGCCACACTGTTAGCCGCTAAGCCGAGTTAACATTCTTTCTAGATTTTATCGTAGAAAGAAGACTTAACTCTGAGTTAACAATCTTTCTAGGATTTAATTTAGAAAGAATGCTTAAAGGATTGGGTGCGGCCACGGAAACGGCATATTTCTAGAAATTTAGCTAGAAATCCTGCCTCTAGCGGCTGACACGAAGGATCAGATAACAACCTTTCTTTTATATTAATTAATCTACAAATGTTTACTTTTTTTAAAAAAAAATAGTTTTCATCTGTGCAATAATATATATGTTAAATAATTATTTTAATTTTCCGTTTTTATGTTTTTAATAAATTAGTTATTATTTATGATCTTTTCCTATTTATTTTAATTTTAAAATAATATAATGGCATATGTATAACATTACATATCAGTGAACTTCCTAAAAAAAACACCATTAAATGAATATACTTAGGGTTAGCAATTACTTCACACACATTGATTAATGCTAGAATATTTTAAAAAAAATTAGCTAGTAATTACATAAAAAATATGCTGACTATTCTTTCTTTTTTACCCCATCTGATCCTATGCGTCCTCTTTCAAGAGTTCTCTTTTTCCTACTGTTCATATATTAATTAGACAAATCAAACAGGTTACTTATTAATTTTAATTACACTTTTTAAAAATTATTAGTTATATTAATTTTTACAATTTATTCCTAGAGTTTATTTATATATGCACTATTTTTCTTACTGCCAGTACTTTTACAATATATTCAAGTTCGAACTCAGACTTTCACACAACCCACCACTCTCAGTGCCATCTCATATTGCTGACCCACCTGATCACACATATGTTGAAAAGATAAATAATCACCAATATACGTATTTCATGCTAAACCAGAAATCATCAGTTGGTCTAGATGATTTCTGGTTTAGCATGAAATATATATATTGGTGATTATTTATCTTTTCAACATATGTGTGATCAGGTGGGTCAGCAATATGAGATGGCACTGAGAGTGGTGGGTTGTGTGATAGTCTGAGTTCGAACCCCACATATATCCCATATATAAATGCAGGTTTAAGCCTGTAAAATGTATTAATATATTCAAGTTATAACTTTACGTTAACACACACAAAAAATATATTCATTTCAGAAAATGTTACTGGTATAATTACTTTATAATTCAGAATACTCATGGTTATAATGTATCGTGCCACATTGAGAAGCCATTATAATGGTTGGGTATATTTGGACTCGTTCACTATCTGCCATACATGGTGCCACTAAGCCATTTGAACCTAGAACATTTATAGTGTAGCAGATACATCTTGGAAATGAGCTAACTTTTATAAACCGTTAGCCCTAGTTATTAGCTCAAGGAGTAGCTGAGATTTATACATATAAATTCTTAAATGTATTTCAACATTAAAATAAAATAAAATAAACCACTGCCAGTAATAATCACAAAACATTTACTACGCACATATATAATTTCAAGGAAAAAATTAAGATTGCTTTAGATTTTATAATTAATTTTAAATTTAAATTGTTATTTTAGGAAGTTCACATAGATAGACAATTTATATAATATTTTAGAATGTTGTGCACAGATAGGCTACATACACTATGCAATTAAAAAGTTTTCAAAACATTTAACCTCTGGTTAAAAGTTCGTAGTTAAACCAACGTTCACATCCTGATATATAGATGCAACCAATGCAATATGAAAAACCATGCTGACAAGAGTGTGCGTCTGCAACATGATATTATTTGAAAGAAATGATACTCATCCAGTATGGGAATGTGTGTCTGTATGGTTTTTATTACTACAATTAGTTATTATATTATTTACAACTGTGTCCGAATAGATTTACATTATATATATATATATATATATATATATATATATATATATATATATATATATATATATATATATTCTAACTAAAAGTATTTAAATGTATTATTACTAAACGAATAAATTTATATATTATATCTATTGTGATTTCTAACTAAATTATATTTTTACTAAATGAATAAGTTTTGGCTAAACGAGTAAGTTCTGGCTAGGGGATTGATGTTTAATAGGCTTCCACGTTGTAGGCAAATCTAACTAAAGATATTTTCCTTAATATTGGTTTTTGAAAGATTAAAATTTTCTTAAATATAAATTAACGAAAGATGCATTTCTTAAGTATCAATTAAATATGCGATGTATAATTAAGTAATTGTAATATATTTCAGTATAATAAGTATAGATTAAATAATTTCTCAAGTACAATGTATAGATTAATATATTTCATACGTATAAATTTAATATAACAATCTCCTTCGTGCGACCGTGTTACAAGCCAATTGTAACCAAACAAAAATCAATTCAAACAAATGAAAAGTTATTCTTTATTTTAAAAACTTTATAAATACTTATTGAATTAATATAAAAAGTATTTTACAATCTCTCGATCGGTCATCCACATTGAATTTCAAACATAACTAAACGATTGGGAGAGCTTACAAAATGTCGTATATATTATTGGATAGTTTAAGCTAATTATAACCTTATTCTAACCAATGAAAATTTTATTCAAATGATCGCACATCTACATTATGGATTGATTGTACTATATTTAAATCTATATGGCATTTACACACTTGCAGATAAATTGCATGCCAATTATAACATTTTAAGAATGGATCGATGGATGCTTCACCATTCCCAGCTGACACTATTTCTGAAGCCTACTGGGGTGATGATGATGATACAGAACATCTATAAGCTTAATTGGCAGGGTGCCAAATTGCAAGTCTAATACAATATAAAGGTTAAATCTCAATTCAATACTCTTAGTAATAATATTTCATGAATGGGTTAATACATAATCGATTTAGAGAAGACTGAGAACGCATTAAAATTGACAATATTAATAACTTTAAGAATTCCAGGTTATTCTCAGCGCATTCCCCATTCACTATGATTAAAGCTACAATTAAATTTTATTCTAATTACAAAGTTCTATATTCATCTCCACCTTCCTGAACCACTCCTCCATCAACTTCACATCCATATGTCTATTACACTATTATTTATTTTATCATTAAATTTTACATTTTTATTTTCTTTTACTAGCTCATTTCCTTTCATTATAATCTCTTCTCAGGGTTTTTCGAATAATTAGGTGTGGAAATCGAATAAGCTGCGATAGATTATTGGTGATAAACACTCCTTTCTTGATCGTCTCCAAGATGATCTCGGTTGTCTTTAATGCAGTTTAATATTTATTTACATTAAAGCTCAATATTTTAAGCCTGTTAAAAATTATATAAACACCTCATAAACCTATTTACTATTATAACAATAGTATAAAGAAGTGCGTCTAGAGAGGGGTTTGAATAAAACAGATGGGGAAAGGATTTTATACCCACCCCACTGCACTCGCTATCACTCAATAATTATATCTATTCACAGTTGATACTTCAACAATATTACATTATATGGTAATTTTAAGTATTTGAAATCAACCTTTTAAATAATTTTACTAAATATTAGTTACGTACATGATAATTCAAATATTAATAATATATTAATGTATGATTGGATTGGAAATCTCTAGATAATAATAACCCACAAAAACATTAAGATACACACACATTTTATTTAAAACAAATAACAAATTTTATTTAACAAACTATAATTCAATACAAAAACATATACATTATATTTACACTTTCATTTTATCTTAAATATAGTGAATACTAATTTCTTCCCGTTTTCAATGCTTTCTCTTTTATTACTGATTTGTATTAAAACGAATTTCTCCCCTAATTAAATTTAATAATTTCATTTAACAAATCTAAAATTAATATTCCCTCTCAAATTTCTTGATCTTATCCTATCATCCTGATCAAACATTATTTTGCCCTAATCTTTACAACAGAGATATCTTAAACATAGTGAGACTAAGTCATTGCAAATCAATCGGCATTAAGATCAACCATCATCATAGTGCACACATTCTATATTCATGTTCTTATAACATAATAATATTTTAACAATATTACCTTTCCAGCGAAGTTCTCAGCTGGCCATGTAAATATTTATTAAATAAATGTATATACGCATTGCTTTCACCTATGCTTAAACATTCGTAAGTTTTATCTAACCTTTAATTTCCCATTTATCAACATTATTATTTTTGGCTAGAATGACAAATTAAGTCTACAAAACAATATTCAAATACACCAATTGCACATGCATTATTTGCATTCATTCTGACATTAAATTCAGTTTACGACCTGGTATCGATATTTATAATAATGCTTATCATGGTTATCTCTCATTCACACGTAAGGAATATCAAATATTAATATGAGGCAGGCAGTGACCCGAATATGAGAGAACGTTTTCACTAAGGTTGAGATATGCTAGGATTTTTTATCGCTAGTCATACAAAAACATAGGTATACCAAATATCTCTGGCCATCAAAATAAGAAACCTTCTTACGGTGTAGAGAATAATCAAGTGGGAAAACTCTTCCACTGTGTTCAAATATTTTATGGATGTAGCATACATATCTCAGTGAACTAGACTTCAGTGGCTTTGTGGAGATCTTTGTCTATCCACACACATACAGGTCGAAACATCAAATTATACAAGTAAAACTTTCATCTCTTTAATATTCTTGTGACTAGTGCATTGGAATATGAGCCCATAAATTTTTCAAGCATGTGTCAGCTTGTTTCTGGCCTTAAATATATGATAACAATAATAATAAACAATAAGAAATGTGCACAAAATTCTCAAAACTATTTCCATGCACTTTTATAAGAAAATGATGATGATGTAACTCTATAGACAAGCAATTCATTTATAAGTCTAAGCATTTGACAATAACTTCTGATGCTAATAATAATATCTCTAAGTGTGTTTTTTTTAAATTGTTTGTAAAGCATTTTAAATAAGGCATATCAGAAAACATGATATAAATTTCACCTACCCCAAAATAACAATAGCAGCAAAAGAATTTAAATAAACATATATAAAATAATCTGAAATCAATCTCTACCCCCAGAATAATACAATGGTAATTATAACATGAATTAATTTTAAAATAGATGATATACATGATACACTACAAAGAAATATATATATATATATATATATATATATATATTTCTATGTATATATCATGTATATATCTATATATATATATACACATATATATTAAATGTCCTACATATATATATATTAAATGCCCTACACACATAAAGAGCAAATAATAATAAAAAATACTTATATAAGTCCTTTAGCAGGTGTCCTTCCAGGTTCCTGATTTCTACTTTTCTTTTTTTCCTTTTTCCATTCCTCCTTGACCGGTTTATAAGAGCATATAAGTCCTTGTAGTAAAAAGTTTTTTTGATAGAGTTTGGTTCCTTTGCCATCATATATACAGTTTTTATTTTGCTGAACCACATTCCTCATTTCCAACTCTATGTAGATTACATTTAAACTTTTTAATTTTCTGCAGGTTTCAGTTAAACAGCCTTCCTTTAACTTTTTCACAATATCAGTATGTTTTTGATTGTCCTTTTCTAATTTTAAATTTATTCAATATTTTAAATTGACTTATATATACATCAAACCTCTGAGTTTTAAATTTTGCTATGTGCATATATAAACTAAATTAAACTCAAAGTTTAATTTCTGTGGTTTAAAATTCTATTACCATCTATTGATCCAGTGATGACCATTAGTTGACTTCTGGAGAAGTGTGTGTGCCCAATTAAAATTTATTCACTACACATTGTCTTTTCTTAAGACAATGTTAGATTTAGCCAAGTTATTCTTAAGAGACAAAAAGTACAATAAAAATGATTTTAAATTTTATAAGACAGTTTTTCTCTCAGTCAATGCAAAAAAACTGCCACAGATAAGAAAATTTAAAAATAAAAGAGCTCCCTCCTTCTGTTAATACAGAAGTTTTTATAGAGAAAATCCATCTGCTCGATTTTCTTTATAATTAATTGATTTGTTCCCTTTTCTTTATTAATTTTAACCTTTTTTGCTCTTTCAGAAAAACAGGCCCAAATTCCAATCTGTATTTTAAACAGACACAATTAACTTTACAATTCAACAGTTAAAATTGTCAATGGTCTAAATTAATGGTCCACTTAAATTCCCTGGTGAAATCTGTGTCTTTTAAAGACTAATAATTAACTAAGTAATATAACACTTGAAACTTATATTAAAAGTAAATAACAGAACAGTAATCTTACTTTTTTCCTTTAATAATGAAACAATATATATATATATATATATATATATATATATATATATATATATATATATATATATATATATATATATATATATATATATATATATATATATATATATATATGCAGCTGTTTCAAACCCAGACTTTGAATTAAATTTGGCTGCTAATATTAAACTTATTAAAATGATTTAATTTCTTATTTAAAGATTGCTTTAAAAAATGATAAGTAATGATTATTGATTGTGAATTTTACAATGAAAATCTATAATCAGATTATATACACACATCACAGGTATATAATTTTTCAATTAACCTTTAATCCTTAATTATTATAACTATATTATTATTATTTTTCATTTACTTTCATGAACTATTTTTTATAACTCATTATAAAATAATGTCCACTCATCATCACTATCTAATGTAGTTTTTAATAGTCACACATCTCCCTTTTCTCAGTTAACCTATCAACAAATGTATAAATTTTGCTTTCTAAATATGTCTTTAATATTATCTTGACCCATAAATAAAACTAAAATAATCTTTTGGATAGAAACATGTTAATAATAATTTTTTTAGATTGCTTACTAAGTCAAACATACGCAATCCCTTTAAATATGGGTTCAAACTTAGTCTTTTCTAAAATCTTCTTATTAAAAAGAAAAAAAATACATAAATTATGAAGAAAATTTTTGTTGAACCCTATTTTGCATATTTAACTCCAAAATTGGAGTCTTGGACAAATCCAAGGGCTACAATATATATAAGCATACGTATATGAAGTGTAATAATTTATGAATGTATTTAAATTAGCCTAAATCCATAAACAAAATTTATTTTTATAATACATAACTAATGAGAGATTAAACAGATACATGTGTATGCACATAGAAATGTATGCACACATTGCTGTTTATAAAAAAATGTAATAAACCATTTTATATTTTCTCACTACTAATTAATTCAATGTCAAAACCTATATAATGCACATATATAACGAACTACTCAGATGTGTTGTATAATGATTTAAAATGTAACATGTTCTAACTGTCAAAGACTTATAAAAATCAATTCATTTTAATAATATATATGCAAATGTATCTATGTGTATATAATAAAATAGATGATATGAATTAAAGCTACTAAAAAAAGTTTATTTTTTTTTTATTAAGGTAAATTTTATTCAGGAATATTACATAAAAGTCTTGATACATATACTTATTGATAAGTTGGAAAACAGATTTTGTAGCTATACTATGTCATCACTTAAAACTTAAAAATAAATTCAGATGTTGTGAGATCTTTTGGCCAACGAAATGTCCCAGAAGACATTAGTGTTTGAGAAACATATTATATAGATAATTCACATCCTGCTAGTGTTTTGTTATAGACTTGTTGGACATTATAGAGTTCCAATCAGATTTTTACACTATACCACTTTGTTATTTAAACCTGCATTAAATTTACATCATGTTGTGATGACTTGAACATTGATATATATTGATGAACACAGATGTCTTGAAAACTGTATATGTGGGAAATTCACATTATCATTTAATGTGCAATTACATTTTAAATATTGTACAACAGTTCCTGATAATTAAGATGCATTTGTGTAGTTCACTACATATGTTGATAGATCATTACAATTTGTTACATGAATTGTCCACAAATTTTCAGTGTCTGGAATTTAAGTTTGCCTGTTGTTTACATTCGCCCAAAGCTTTCCAGGCTCAGGAAGTTTAGCACAGAAAATTATGGTTAGTCTCGGGATGACATTTTCATTATCACTTAATGTTATCTGCTTCCAGGTATCCAAGAAAAGATTTTCCAGTGTCAGAAAACAATCTATATTCTTTAAGTTCACCAATATTACCTAATACTCTTCCTCTGGGCTCTTTATGCTCTGATGAAATTTAAGGTGGTACTTGATGAGCCATAATGCAAACAGAATACATATTACCATCCTCATTATGGTTAATCTGCCACTGATTAGTGCTTTATGAATGTTAAAGATTGTGGTGAATCCTGATCTTTCACTTGAGCACAAACTTTTCCTAAGATCCATCACATGAGAACATTGGAAGAAAATATGTTCCATTGATTCCTCATTTGAACAGCATAGTGAGGAAGTCTGATCAAGTTTATTGAACCCCCTCAAATACATGAGAAAATCCCTTGTGGGGGTCATATTTGATTATGAAATCCATGAGTTTAGGTTCCAGTGCCTGAAATCTAGCTTGTTTGATCATTGACTTTAAAGACTTGTTGAACAGCACTGGTGTTTTTTCTTGCTTGGAATTGATGTATTTGTAAGTGTCCCAATATGTCTTCTTGTTGTTTAACATTTGATCTATGTCAGGAGGAGCCCATTTATGAGGACCTCCATTTATCCAACCCATTTACTACCTCAGGTGGTAATTTTTTCTTCTTTTTTTTAAAAAAAAATGAGTAATTTTAATTCTGACAATTTTTAATTTTTTTTCTTTTTCAATACATTATTAATTTTAATTCTTTTATAAAAAATAATAACCCAGAAAGTCTTTTGTTTGCCAATCTAGTAAGGTTATTAGAATATTTTTTATATAAAATGTACTATGAACACATCTTACTTTTTTGTTAAAAAAAGATGTGTACTTTAAAAAAATTGTAATATAAAAATTACAGCTAGCATTTCCACTAAAATACTTTATATATTGTAACAGTTGGTCAAATATACCTGGATGTGCCAGTCCACAAATACATATGAACACACAGATCAACTCAACAATCATCTGATTCGATTACAATGTATAATTAACTTACATCAAATCTGAAAGTGCTGGTACACCTATCTTTTACATCCTAAAGTTGATAGTGACAAATGTAACAGTCCGGTTTATCCATATATATAGAAGAAAGAGAGCAAGCTTGCATCTAACTACTTTCAGACGTAGTGTTTTCATGTAGACCATGATGAAATAACTGACTTATGATTACATCCATATTTAATAGACTAGCCTAAGCATTATCCATTAAATCTACATGTAATTCAAATCAGTTCATCTCACATCTCACCGCTCTTTTTCAAAACCGTTGCCTCAGATATAGAAACTCAGGAAGAATTTGCATTCAACTCTCTTAACAGGTATGTATCTATGCAAACTGTTAATCAACAAATAAAATAATACATCCTATCTATTAGAAAGAAATAACCTTTATTTAATATTCTCTCACATGCTTTTCAAACAATAATGTAGATGTGTGCATGTGTAAAATATTGGTTATAGGATGGAATGTAAATGCTGGATTGAATGTAAATGCTGGATAAACAAAACTACAGAGCCCTTGTTAATTAACAAAACTTCATAATATTTATTTACAAAAAAATTAAATATATTCAAACATAAAGTAAATTCTCAATCAATTTAGAAAAAAAAAATTTGAAAAAAAATATTTACAAGTGAAAGTAAATTATTTGGATATATCTATAGTTTTTATGTCTATGGTGAGTATATATCAGTTCCTTACTTAAACTATTATAAAAGTATTCATCCTTACTTCCCATGATAGACACCCATAATATAGACATCTATATATCCAAGTTAATAAAAAAATATTAATTAAAAGTGAGATTGCTAACTAAATGAAAATTTAAATGCAACCTCAGATATAGTATGCAATTTTAAGTGAGGAAAAGTATTATAATAAAACAACACATAATATGATAGAACAGAAAATTATAAAGAATATTTAAAAATATTCATAATTCATTCATTATAAAAATCTTAAGAATGCTGTTAGTAACACATATATAATAAACTACAAGTAAGTTGTGTCATGTTGTGACATTGATTATTTCAGTGTCTTTAAAAAACAAAACTCTGACCATTTAGTATTCTGTTAAGGCACTTAACTTTATGCTCATAGCTGAAATTCAAGATTTTGGGCAGGGACAAACTAGATTTTATTAAAAAAAAAAAACTGTTCAACAGATTTATGCAACAGAAAATAAAACATAATTTTACAATCTTTTTTTGAATCAATATGATCAGGCATTACTAATTTTCAGAGTTCTTCTTTCACCAAACAGTTCTTATATTTTATGCATTTTTATTATAGATGTTGAAGAACTCTTGATTAATTTTATATAGCACATCCTGCATTTATTTAAGTTGGCAGTAGGTAGTTTTATTTTACTCCTCACATAGATTTTCTTCTTGTGTGGATCCAACTTATCAGGCACTTAAATTATAGACAGTTAAATATTAATACTCATATTGGCATAGTGGATAAAAGAAAATGCTCCACCCCAACAACAATTAATTCTAGCCAATGTATCTCATATTTTAACTATATACACAAGCTTATTTAAATATATATGCAGTTTGCATTTAATAAAAATATATTTATATAGTACAGCTATCTATTGTTTGTAATATTGGCTATATAAACTTTAAATTAAATCAACTGTCTGACTTCTTTTTTTTTTAATTTCTTTTAAACAAAAATCATAATACTTTTTTTTAAATTAAATTGATAAATTATTTTAACTTATATGTGAAAAAAATTACAATAAGAATGTTCTAATTCACTTTCTTTACTCCTCTTCTGAACAGTGAATAAACTAGAAAAACATTAATATTTGTTGAGATGATGCTTTAAAAAATGTTCATTTTGCAGAAAAATATTAAAATAATAGCTCTAATAAAACGTTTAAGATCAAATGCAGAAGAAGAAAAAAACATTGTTAATTGTTTCCTTTTTATACCAGAGTTATTCCTATTGTTTAAAAACTAGCATTCCAGGCATTGCATCTTTTAAAATATTTGTTATATCCATTCATTAAAAAAAATTATAAAATAAATTTGCATTATTATTTTATTATTCTCTCTCTTATATTCAGATATTACTTTTGATTTAAGTCATTGTCTGTTTAACATAACACCATACAAATATCAACATATATACATAATTTAGTATGATTTCTTTTTTATCAAGGTTGATATTTTCTTAGTAATAAAATTTTATTACTAATATATATATGTGTGTGTGTGTTTCTCTCTGTAAATTACCCATCTTTCCCAGTACTTAATATATAGTTAATGCACTGTTAAAAATATCAAAACATTTATTTTCTCCAAAAGTGTTCTAGCAAAAACTTATTTTATTTAATTTTTACATACTAATTAAATAAAAAAAACGTTCCATTATTTCAGATGGCTAAGGTTTGTTGTGGTAGCAATTTTGAGCTATCTTCACAATATATTGTAACCAAAAGAAAATAGTGGAGACTTCATTTATTGTAGAGACTCTTAATGACTAAACTCAGTGGAGTTACAATAAACTTTAAAGATGAATTATACTACAGAGATATACAATCAGATAGAAGCAAAATCTAATTATAATGCAAATAATTATTATAACATGATAAATAATTTAAAATAAATGATATAGAGTACATTTTAACTCTTGCTAAATATTTATTAGAATCATCCTCTCATCAGATCGTATTATCTGAATAAAACAATTTTTTATTTAAGGAATGTTTCATTAATAGAACTACTTATTTCTTATTTAAACATAAATATCATCCTTATCATTATTTCTAAATACCAACCTCTCACAATTTAATTAAAGTATTCTACTTTAAAATGTACTTTTATTATGGTACAAATAATAAATAAATACTTATTTCACAATGACAATGTTTAATACTATGCTATATGCAAATGGAATGGGATACTTCACTAAATGTCTAACAAGAGTAAACAATCACAGGGATCTTACTGCAACTCTTGTGTAATGTGTGAATATATGGTGTTGTCTAATAAGTGACTGAATGAGTAAATAAATGAAAGTGATATCCTGACTGACTGTAGGAGGCAACTACTACACCTGTAGTGACTGCTTTCTACTATAACGTAACCATATTTTAATAAATCACAGAAAGAATATTTATCAAATATTTAATTATATATTTAAAATATTCAAAATTTAAACTAATTATAGCCTATTACCCAGGTCATCTCTCAAGATGGAAGTAATACTAGAGCACTTTTTATGCCCCTTCGTCTTCTCACAGACAACCTTCATATGAAATTAAATGCAAATGGGCCTTAATGAAGTATAACAAGATAGTGTGCAGTCTGAAATATCATGAATAATCTTTCAAAATATCAAGCAGTCTTCATTTTAACTTATATAATCTTCTAGCTTAGAAGATGACATATTTTTAAATAATATTTATAATAAAATATCATAGCGAATATCTGTAATATATATGATTATCTGTTAATGTGTTTTAATCCAAGAATCACAATTACATGCATGGCTTTAGTGTATTTCTATAAGTATGAAAATATTCCATATACCCTTAATTTAACGTAAATAATAAATGTTGTGAACCTAAGACAATAGCATATAAAAAATAAACAGAAACTAAATTTATTTTAAATAAATAATAAAATGATTTATTAAAAATTATGACAATATAAAACAACAAACAAAAATATTTACATAAATTAGGAAATATTGCCAAGATAGCACTGTTACCATTAGGTCTTTTAACTAAGGAATTTGAATAACCCCTTTGTTCTTACAAATAAACTATCAAGGTTTCATTTGGAAAATAATTGAATTTACATAAATCACCATATTTAAGAATTTATTAAAAATAGAGGGTGAACACAGGCTATGTTTTTATACAACTCCATTCAAATAAATTATCCTTAAAAATACTTTTGAGCATCCTAAATTTATATGCTTCATATTGGATTAGTATTAGCATAGTAAAATATAATTTCACTTTATTTATTTTATGACATTATAAAATTAGGAACCAGGATTAATAAACTTTAAGCAATGGCTGGCATATCCAGAATAAATCTCAAATTATAAATAATTATACTCTTGTTGATTAGAATTATGAACTAGTAAATGACTAAATAAGTAAAATGCATGGGCTCTCATCAGAAGTCATTTGCACACACACACACACACGCACACACACACACACACACACATATATATATATATATATATATATATATATATATATATATATATATATATATAAGAAGTTACTGTCCACATAATATAAATTACACTGAAATGTAAAATTTAAAATACTTACACATTCATTGGTAAAAACTCTGGATGAATACATTGATTACATAGTATGTGTGGATTGCTCCTACTGGCTACATGCTTACAATTTGCATATTTAAAAGTTTTAATTGCTGTTTCTTGATTTTTGGATGATAATAATATCATAACAGCACAATACAGACATTGTTATACCTTTAAGAACTAAAATAACTAAGTGCAACCTGAAAAAAACAAAATCCTTCAAACTAACTTATTTTATTATTATATATCAAAAACACAAACAATATCACCCATCATGTTGGAAAAATAGCTTTAAACCCATTATGAGTGACAGGCTAATAATATGTTCCACAGAGCTGAACATCACAAAACTGTGGTTGCTTACAAAATACCTATTTCTGAGGCAGAAAATAGGATGCCTGGACTTTATCACAGTGCATCAAGAGAACATGGAAAGACACACCAAGAAGAGGTATTTAATAAATATGTGATCATAATCACTGGAAATAAGCACTATTACATCATGGAACAGCATAATAAGGATGGGGTCTTATCCACTCCATCAAGCACAATAATAAATATAATAAATAAAACATTACTTTGTGAGGCCAAGCAATATTATACCAACAATAACAAGACACAAATATCACTATAACTAACTAAAGTCATATTCAAGAAATGTTTAATCACAAAAAACAATAATCAATGTCTGAACCAACATATGCAATTTTAAGTCAAACAACTATGAAAAATTAATTCAGAAAATTAATAGCATATGAAAATCTTTGGCACAAGTAACAATGCACACATGTATGTAATGTTAAATATCAAAATTATTGTAACGAGTGGACACAAATGATAATAAAATATGAGAACAGTAATTCTCAGAGCATAAAAATATTAACGGTTATAATTACTATAGCACTTATGCAAAATATAATGGAAAACCTTGCAATTTGCACATAAATGAGTAAAATGCTATACATTTAAAATAACTATTAGTGAGAGATGAAAATCTTCATTGACTCAGAATGAATAAAATATAAATTAGCTTATCAAGAACATACTAATTGTATAATAAAATATTACCTGAGAATGTGTAGAATATCTGCCATTCTAATAAATCCATTAAGATTATTATATAAATTAATTACCTGGAACACATATAATACTAAACAGTATTACATTAAATGTAACAAATTTCCAATGAAAATATTGCATAAAATATTTTTTTACCAAATTAAAAAAAAAACCTTAGTTCATAAATGAACTTTCTTTACACTGGGCCATTTGTTAAGCACACACTATTAATTCGACAGGAAAGTGTTCTGCAAAGCTTCTAGTCAAAAACATTTTTTTTTAAAACATGGCAAAAGATTTCTGAAACCAGACATATATACAACAGTTCTTAAATCCAATTTAGTTCTTAATTCTAAATGCATTTTTATATACACAACACATAAATAAATATAAAACAATAATGAGTTGGTGACTATGGAAACAATGAATAAAATAAATTATTCAACTGATAAAACACTTTTTGAGATCCTACAGGTTTACTTAAATAATTACACAGCTTCATTTTTATTCCTTTTCTTTAAAGAACATATTTTAGGAAATTTAAAATTTATTTGTGTACAATGCTGAGATGTTTCCAGGTTATTCTTTACTATTTTTCATAATAAAATTCATAAAGCAATTTTGTTAGTAGAGAATAATTCAGCATATCAAAACATCTTTAGAAGAATTTTTACTAACTTTACATGTATATTTAAACATTAATATTTTCTCATTTTGTTTCATTGGTGAACTATATTTTTTTCAAAATTATAAATTAAAGCATTCCAGCTGAGCAAACGTTTTATACTATTATAATTGCTCACATATATTATTTCTTTTTATATGCAAAGAACTTATTAAATGGCAATGAAATGATATAAGAATTTTTTTATAAAAATATTATTTAAGCAGTTCCAATATTTAATAACCTTAATTATTAAGCAGACAAGTTAATATAATAAAGAACACTCCATAATATTAGTTAATAAACACGTGAATTAATATAATGCATTTAATATTTTAAAATATACAACATATAGTCTTCGACATTTTAATTTTCTTCTTTGAAAATTTATTCTGTTTACAAGATAACTAAACAAAATAATAGCTGGAAAACTGTTCTGTATAATTTTGGTTATAAAATTTATAAATAAATATAAAAACTGCTTAATCTTAAAACTTCTTCTGTGGTTAATTTTATAGAAATAGTTAATAATAATGATAAAATTCCATCAAAGCATTTATATAATAATTAAGAAAGCTTAATTGTAATTCAGTTATGAAAAAATAAGCTATTTGTTTTTTTTATAGCCATAGCATATTGTAGACATGAAGATGATTAATTTTAACTTATAACACTTTTGAAAAAACAATAAAAATTATAAAAATATTAATACTTTACAAATTTAACTTGTGCAAGAGACATAATACAACCAAAAGATTTCATAGGAATTTCAGAACCATTTTAAGACAGTAAAAGTTCTTTTTTATAGTATATTTTATACTATCCCTTTTTTGTTTAAGCTGTAACATTCTTATAAAATATAGAATAAACAAAGTTGGTTATTTTTTACTGTATTTTTTAAAAATCTCAACTTTAAGACAATTAATTATGGAATGACATCATTTTACCCTAGATATTTCAAAATGACATGTGATATAATTAACTTAATTTAGAAAAAAAATAACAATGTTTCTTTATATAAAAAAATAGGTTGTATTCTCATCCTTGGTGTTCGCCTAGAGATGGTACTGATGCTAATCGAAAACATATACATATAATGATTCCGGGGCCCGATCTAAATGACCGATTTGATCTAAAAAGATCTGATTTCTTAGATTTATAATAAAGTATTCTACTAACTAATCCTATTATATGATGTTAGTTTTTTTCATTTTTGTAAATGTTTAGTAATCTTATCTTGTTTTTTGAGTTTGTGTGTGTGTATGTCTTTTTAAAGTTACGGTGTTTTTCTAACTTTTTTTTTTTTGGACTTTATGTGTGTCTTTTTAAAGTTACGGGTTTTTTTTTTTTTTTTTGCAAGAGTAAATCAATACTTTGATTCAAAAACAAGATGTAATAAG
This sequence comes from Epiperipatus broadwayi, assembly GCA_028023455.1. Lineage (NCBI taxonomy): Eukaryota > Metazoa > Onychophora > Udeonychophora > Euonychophora > Peripatidae > Epiperipatus > Epiperipatus broadwayi. Next base: position 268,015 of record JAQFVV010006638.1, read on the forward strand.
TAAATGTTTATTAATCTTAACTTGTTTTTGAATTTGTATGTGTGTGTCTTTAAAGTTACGGGGCTTTTTCTAATATTTTTTGGGGGACTTTATGTGTGTCTTTTTAAAGTTACAGTACCTTTTTTTGCAAGAGTAAATCAATCATTTGATTCAAAAGCAAGACATAATAAGTCAATGTTTATTAATCTTAGATTGTTTTTGAGTTTGTGTGTGTGTCTTTAAAGTTACAGGGCTTTTTCTCATTTTTTTTTTTGGACTTTATGTGTGTCTTTTTTTAAAGTTACAGTAATTTTGGTCAAAAGTAAAAATCAATTATTTTTATTAAAAAAGCAAGATGTAATTCTAAATCTATCAAAAGTAATGTCCTTTATATATTACAATTTAGAATTGATACCCAACTACTATTAGTAAGGACCGTCATTGAAAGATTCAATTGAAAAATGATACCGGACTAATTTCCATTTCCTTTTTTTTTTGTTGGGGACAGTAATGAATCAGAAAGTGGGTTGTTTTTGTTAACTCTGTCTATATAAAAAGGGTATCATTATTGAAATACTAAATTTAAAAATGGTAGCTAACTAATTTGCGTTTCCTTTGAGAGTAATTAATCAGAAAGTGGGTTTCTTTTTTTTTTTGGTAAATCTTATTAATATATATATATATACCATAATTCAAATACTCCATTGAAAAAAACCAAACCCCGTTGAATTTGCTTTCTTTTTTTTAAGACAGTAATTAAGCAGGAATTGGGTTATTTTTGTTAGTGTGTAGATATAAAAACTAATCTTATTTTGAAATAATAAATGTAACAAAAAATAATAATAATAATAATATCCAACTAATTTTCTTTTTGGACAAGTAATTCCTAATAATTAGACACTGGGTTGTTTTTGTTTGTGCGTATATATATATATATATATATTATAGCAAAAGTAACTGGTCATGGACGGATTCTCGCAAAAATGGTACTTTTCGTGTGATCCTTAATTTTTTTTCCGTTTCACACCCTTAAAAGCAATTTTTGAGGGTTACCGATTCGTAATGGAATCTTCAGGACATTATTACTAAACTTACAACAGTAAAGTAAGTTACAAACATTAAAAAATATAGACACCTTATCAAATTTTAATAAAACTATGACTGCTTCAAATACACACACTCTCACACAAAACTACAGAAAAAATAGATATTCTACTATTATGAGAAAATGATGAACAAAATTGACTACTATGGCAGCCGATCAAGGCATTTCTTTCTCTTTGCTTTTATCATAGGAAAAAAGCCATAACCGGCAGCCGTCGGGAACTCTTTCTGTGGTTTATCATAGAAAGAAGTTTCATTTGTGTTGGCTTCTGTCACCATCACCATTTCCATCCAACATAACTTGAGGATTTTTCTGCATTTATAATGTCGAAAATTTCCTCTTTTGTTGGGTGAAGGCCGGTGAAATAGTATATTTCTAGGAATTTACCTAGAAATAGCAACATCTTGAGGCGAAGCCCAAGGATGAGAAAACAACCAAAAAATATTATATAAAAAGAATACTGAAATATAATTAAACTCATCTAATTTATTAATTGAATTACCTTGGGATATTTATTTACCAAAGTTTAAATTAATAAATGTTTTACCCATTAAAATTACTTTTTAACTAATACTAAAATTATTTTTTTATTCTTTATTTTATGAGATTGTATAACTCAACTTTTAAAAGTACTTAATTCACTATAAAATAAGTTTTATACCTCCACCCACACACACACACATACAAGGAAGTGACATTCTAAACTACAACATTACTTATTAATTACTTTTAAATAACTAATTATAAATTATAATAATTGTCAAATAGAAATATTTAAAGAAATTAAATACTAAACTAGCTTTAATAGAATTAAAAGCTGACCTATAATAATTAAAAATTCAACTATTATTTAACTAATTTTCAAACTTAAAAACCTCACTTTAAACAATTTTTAACATTCCCTACTCTATTTTGTCATATAAGCTTAATTATAATACTATTAAAAATATTATCTCTCAGCACAAATAATAATTCAATACTATTATTTTAATAATAACTAACATCCCTTCCAAAAAATGTCTACTTTGCACCCAAGTTATATTAAAGTGTTATATATATATATATATATATATATATATATATATATATATATATATATATATATATATATATATATATATATATATATCATTCATTAGTTAACTTTTTAAAAAAAAAAAAAAATCAAGTTACTATGTAAAATTGTTAAGCTAAGATAAGTAATGGAAGCAAGTGTGAAATCGCTTGGTTACAATATATATATATATATATATATATATATATATATATATATATATATATATATATATATATATATATATATATATATATATATATATATATATTTGTAATTATAATTGAAATAATATATTTTAATGGTTATAAACAATTACAAACAATCTTAAAATCCGCAGAAGTACTTTTGGTTACTTTCTAACCTGCCTCAACTGCCATTAAATTCAAAATGTCCTCGTATTTTTGCAAATATAAAATTACATAAAGAAGGTAATCCTTTGCGAGTTATGATAGATTTCGGTGGTTTCTTCATATATCAGACTTCTAAATATATTGGTAAACTTTTACAAGATTTTTTAGGATTTGGGGATAATACTATTGCTTCATCGTTTGACTTTGTAAATGGTATTAAAAATTTAATTATTGATGAAAATGATGTTATTGCTTCATTGGATGTTACAGAAATGTATGGATCTATTGATAGAATGAATTCCATAAAAATAATTGAACATGCATTAAAAAGTAAAAATATTTGTAAATATACAATAAAATTTATCATTGATTCTTTAAAAATTTTTAATGATAACATTGTTGCATCTTTTGAAGGTCAATATTATAAAATGACAAAAGGTTGGCCTATGGGATTGCCTGTAGTTGCACAAGTTTTCAATTTCGTTTTATCTACATATGAGAGTAATATTTTAAATATGTGTATTTTTGGAGATATTAAAATTTACAAAAGATATGTTGATAATGTTTTTGTTCGTGGAAATACTAATAGTATAAATTTGCTTATAGAAGAATTAAATAAGTTGAATGGCTTGAAATGGACTATTGAAAAAGAACAGGACAATAACATTAACTATTTAGATTTAATGATCACAAGAGATAACAGTATATTAAATTATAAACTAATAATTAAGCCACTGCAAAAAAGAGGATATATAAATTGTAAATCAAAAGTACCAATGATGCATAAGATGGCAAGTTTTAAATCTTTTTTTGTTTTGGAATGAAAAATTATGTCATTAGCAAAATGATAAACTAAAAAATATTGAGATATTTGTCAAGGAATTGATTGATGTCGGTTATAAAACGAAACAAATAAACAATGCTTTATGTCAATTTAAAAAAAATTATGATAATTTAAAAGAAATGAAGATTAATAATAAAAAATGGATATCTATTCCATTTATTTCAAATCCACAAGTAAAATTTTTTAAGGATTTATATAAGAATGTGTTTAATGTTTTATTCTATGTTCCAAACAATATTAATAAATTAGTAAATAATTCTAAGGATGTCATACCTTTCAAGCAAAAAAATAAAGTCATATATAAAATTTTTTGTCATTGTATGCTATCATATATAGGTGAATCTAGGTGCAGTATTGAGAAAAGATTGAAGGAACATGAATTATTGAATTATTATATAAGCGTGTAAAAAATAAAAATAATGGTGATTTATTATCTTCTTCAGTTTTCTTTGATCATGAAAAAACATGTAAATATAAATTTAAATTTAATTTGGAAAATGTGAAAATTCTTCATGAAGAGAGAAACCATAGTAAAAGAAAAATTAAAGAGGCAATTTTTATAAACAGCAATAAAACGCATTTAATAAATCGACAAGCTTCTAACATTAAAATACGAGATTCATGGAATTTGAATTGATGATGTTTGCTTCCGCTTTTGGTTTTTGAATTTAATGGCAGTTGAGGCAGGTTAGAAAGTAACTGAAAGTACTTCTGCAGATTTTAAGATTGTTTGTAATTGTTTATAAACCGTTAAAATATATTATTTCAATTATAATTACAATATTGTTTTTAATTAACGGATATATATATATTAAAGGTAGCTTACAACCTTGTCACACCATCTCAGATTAACAGACATCAAATTTTGTGCCATAGAAAATATATGCTTAATAGATTACTAAGCAATTAAGACTCACATGTACACATTAACATTCAATTTATTAGTGATTAAAACCCTTAATCCCATAACAGTTTTTTTTTCTATCATAATTAAAAAAAAATTATAAGTACTCAAACTAAACACTCTAAAAAGTTCAGTCAGATATATATGTATACTAACATTTAAAAAAATCAGTATTGTACATCACAAACTAAATCAGAACAATAATAAAGATGTTTGATGAGATGTATAAAATAATAATGTAATCTAAAATCAATCAATAGGCAACCAACTCTAGAAACAAAATTAAAATTTCAATAAGTAATTGTTTTCATCCAATTTCTATAAATAAAATATATACAATAATAGGAAATCATATCAGTGTATAAAGAAATGCAAGATTCAACACATCAACAGTTGGGAATGAAGCAACCTCATTTTCAAACTGAATATTGTATAAAAAAGTTTGAATCTTCATACTTGTTTTTTCAAAATAAGACTTTCACTAAATAAAAATCAGCCTCAGTATACTTAAACTTCAAATGCTATAAAATTGACATATATATTTGAAATGAAATAAATTTTGAATAGTGCCAAACCAGCAATTAATTTGAAAATTAATAAATAAACAATTAAATTTAAAGAAGTAAATATTTTATTTTATTTTAAGAAACATTAACTGTATTCATCCATAAGGAGATAAAAAGTAAATACTCATTAATAACTGAGGATAAGAAGCAAAAGAATTGTTATACATATATCACTATTATCACATTTGTGTGTCAGAGAACAGAGAAATATTGTTTGTTCAATTCACACCCTGGTGAATTTATTTGTAAGTATTATATGTTAAAATGCATTTAAAGTGGTATATTTTATTATAATAATTTTTTCCCCCAAAATTTCTTCAAAAAAGTGTGAAATTCAAAATTCCTGCTCTAACAATAGACATAAGTCTCACCTTGACATGTTCAGCCATTGTCTGTTGCCAAGGCTGTAAAACATTTAGCATGTTATGACATTGTCATTTCCAATAATGCAAAAATGTGTTTATTTGTGAATTTATTATGGTTTTAGATATTTTTTGAAAAATAATTTGCACCATATTTATTAGATATCAAGAAATATAAAATATGAATAACTTATTTTGACTTGAAATACTTTATTTTTAAAAATATAATGTTATATTAACAGCTAATGGTAATATGGCCTCAAGCAAAGTAGAACATTCTAGCTCTGATGTACAAAATCTACTTTAAATTTACGAGTAAGAAAATCACAATTTGCAATAAATATTCAAAAAATGTAAACTTTTAAGCATAATTTGTTAGATATAAGAAAAATAAATAATTATCTGTTAAAGTTTTTAAAAATAATCAGAAATAAATAAGATTTCATTCATTTTCTGAACTGAAACTAATATTTCTAGAAACGATGATGTGTAAAGTCTTTGTTTTGTTTGTGATCTCATTTTTTTAATATTTACAGAAATAAAATATGAATATTTACAATTTATTTCAGTAATAAACAAAAACACTTATCAAGTAAAGTCAAATTTGTTATGTTCTGATATGTAATAATCATTTTACCATATATTTTATGTTGAAGTGTGAGACAAAGAAAACTATCAGATAATCCCATGGTGGAGATGGTTAAATGGTAAACTGAAATTACATGAAATCTGTATATTATGTAGATCAGACTACAATGTTTTCTGGCTAAAGTAATGATGTCATAGGGGCAAATGTCATTTTTGGAGACATGTAAGTTCAATGACTTTACTTGTTTATTGCCACAAAGCCTAAAAAAACATATGCTGTCTTTGAATAAATGCCTGCATATTAACCATGGGAAATCAACTGGGGAAAAGCATTGTCCTATTGTTTGAAGCATGATTACATTACTTTCTGAAGGAGCAGTGTGTTAATGTTATCCAAGTAGATTAGTCTTGAAAAGGATGGACTGATAACATGCAGGACATTCCCAGCAAACTCGACAAATTTTAAACATCATAATTGATTGAAAATTTTGATTTTTCCTTTCTATTAATGTTATTTTTTTTAATTTATTTTATTTTACATACTTGGAAGCAGAAGTGGCTAAAGCTCAGAAAAATTTATTTTAAAAATAAGAAAAGTGGGAAGCTGTTAACATTTAATTAAGCATTTTTTGTTATTAAATAAAATTTAGGAAAGCTTGATCTTCCATTACAAATATAACTCTGATGTACTAAAGGGGAATAAAAGGAGATAAATTTTTAATAATACATCGCATTAGGTACATAAACTAACTACAGGACAATATTTTTTGTTGGTTATTGTTAACATTTTGTTATGTGTTTCGTTTTTTGGTATAATTGACCAACATTCTTGCATGGATGTTCTTTACTATTAATATTAGAGGTATTCATAGATAAGAAAGTGTCTCCAATAAGTTTGATAACTATCAATGTGTACTGAACAAGAATAATCAATGACTGTAAATAGTATTGATTTAGTTCTTTAGATTCATGAACTTATAAAATAACTTTTTATATGTATGAATTTTTAAATAATTGCTAACAAGTACATAAATTTCTACCATGGTTTATGGATAAGGATTTTTATTATTTTAAATAACAATATGGTGCAAGCTCATTCTTAACATAGCTGATTATATAACTCACTATTGTTAAAGTATTTTGTGTTATTATTTTATTTTGACATTCAATAAATGGTACAGAATTTATTATTTTAATATGCTCTCTAGCTCATCATTATTATGTAGCTTATCATCATTTCTATTACTAGTATGATAACAAATAGGCATTCACAACAATTAATATAATAACCTGGAATATGTATATGCACACACATTATTTTTTGTGTGGCAATACTAGAGTATATTTAAAGAGTTTAGATAATCAAACATCATCTATATAGACATGCAATAGTTATTGACCAGAGTAATTTTGTAGCCTGTTAAGGGAGTCTAAAGCAATTACTCCATGAATTAGAATACTGTGGTATAATGTAGCCAGGAAGGGGTGAGAACTGGATCAACTAATCAATATTGTGTCTAAGTGAATAAAAATATGTGGAGCTAAACTGTTGGAAGCAGACATATTTATAGGTTATGTATTTCATTGCATAATCATTTGCTTCCTACCCAAAGACTGACTATAGTAAGATGTGCCCCTCTCTGTCTTGAGCAACCCCCCCTTTCCGGTTACATTTGGATTCAAATGTGTTGCACATAGGCATCAAATTTCCATGGATATTCAGCTATTGAACTTATAATTTATAAAGAAAAGAATATTTATTTGGGGATGTATTTTCCTTAAACTTTTACAATGTATAACCATCACAAATTTACACATACAATATATGATTGATACAGGTAATCATGGCATTGAAGAATACATATAACTTTTTTTTTCCTTTTTGAAAAATTACTTTGAATAATTATGTTAAATGGAAATTATATCTAAAATGACAAATGCAAATTGAAAAATTAAAATGATGAAATGAGGTGACATCAAAAACTAAATAAATAATCAACAAATGAACCAAAGTTAAAATAAATGAGTCAGGGAAAATAAAGGACTAGGCTTAAAAATAGGCAATGAAAACATAAAAAGAGAAAAATCAGAACCAAAGGAAAATAGCAAAGAATGATATAAAACTTATGGTACATATCTACTTTTTATAATAAAACAAATCTTGTATTTAAAACTCTAAATAATTTTTAATGATAACTAGAAATAAGAAGTATTAATTGAACATGGATATAAAACACTTATTTAATGCACAGTGCAGTAATAAAAGTAAAATGGAGTATTCTACTATTAGCAGTGAGAAAGTATCTTTGTCTAGCCAAGTACCTAGGGTTCTATAACCAAAATCAAACACTGTCCACAAGTGCAGGAAAACACCAGATAGTTTCTCAGACTCCAGTCAGTCAGTTACCTTGAGCTGACATAGTGCAGATGACAAAAAAATGAGGTGACCATGATTCAAACATTACAAGCAATGATGAAGGAGATGAGGGACATGTCTGATAAATCCATGCTTTCAAATTGATAGAAACATGTTTTATAAGTGCTCACTTTTCAGTTAGTATTTTAGATCTAGTTTCTAGACTTCCAGCCCTCCACTGAGGTGAGCCATAAGCTTGAAATCAGCTGGTCTGAAAGTAGGAATAATGATAGAAATTTTGAATTCTATCGCTTTCAGCACTTATAAAAACAAAGCTTGTTTAAAGCTATTAGTAAGCACCATCTAGTGATATATATATATATATATATATATATATATATATATATATATATATATATATATATATATATATATATATATATATATATATATATATATATATATATTGTAATCTAAAAGAAAAAAATAGAGAAGGAGAGAGAGAAGGAAAAGGAAAGAGAGAAAGTGAAATGAAAAAAAAAAGGAAAAGAAAAGAGATAGAACGAAAATGAGAGTAAGAAGAAAAGATGAAAAGAAATGAAAGAAACAAGGGATGAAATGATATGTAGTGGAGAGAGATGAAAGGAGAAGAAGAGATGAAATACATGATTTAGAAATGGATGAGATGCTAAATGAAATGTAAAAGAGAGATGATGAAACTGACATGAAATGAGAAAAGAAACTGAAATAAGATGGGATGAAATGAGAGTAAATTGACATGGGTTGAAATATGAGACTCTTAACGACTCGGCTCGGTGGGGTTACAATAAATTTAAAGAAAAGAGATGATGATCCATAGATGTATAATCAAATAAAAATCAAATCCAATACTGATGAGCTCTAACAACTACAGCATATTAATAATCTACTAAACCATGCAAAATATTATCTAAAATCACTAATCAATGCTTACCATATTAGTCCTACCAATAGATCATACACTCTCTGAATGAGAATAATGACACTTTGATAAGAAAGATTATCTTACTAAATTTTATTTAATAAAACAACAAGAATAAAAAACCTCAGGGGTTTCTAAACTAAACTCTTGTGTAAAATTAAAAGTTTAAGTTAAGTTGCCTATTAAAGAATTTCTGGGATTTAAAAAACAAAAAACAAATAAGTAATATCTTAGCTAACGACAAAATAACAACCTTCTTGTGCAATATTAAAATAATGTACAAAACAAATATTAATTCACAAATTTAATGAATCAATTTAAATTTAATCCAATAATCACCTATTATCCAAGACATTACTGGAGCAAAGAAAAGAGCAAGAGTAATTTTTTATGCCTTTCCCATACTCACAGACAACCCACTAAAGATCTCAAATGCAGATGGATTAAATTCTTTAGATGTACAAGATTTAAGATGATACAGATGATGTGCCATGAATATAAGATAATGTGCAGCTTTTAAAATAACAATAATTAAAATTATTCTTGTTAAGTACTTATATTCTTAATCTCATATTGCATTACCTTTTAGTCTGAAAAGATGTACTGATAATTTAAAATAAACTTTTAACTAAACATTTCATTAAGTATCTGCTATAATGCAATGATCTATTGTTGTGATTTAATATGAGAATCACTTACTTTAACATAGCTTTCTAATTTTCAAGCCAATATCAAATATATTTAATTAACTTTATGATATATTTGTGAACTTCTGAATTGAAGATTTAGTAAATTTTAGAAACTTAAGATTTTGTGAATTTGGAACCCAAGACAATCATATTTTCATATAAAAGCAAAACAAACAAAACAAATCTTTTGAAATAATAATAATTTGCTTTATTAGAAACAATAAGAAATTCTTACAAATTTAGTGGACTACAAACATTGTCAATACCACACTGGGATTTAATAGAAGTATTTTGACTTTTAACAATTTCCTTTAGTTTACATTAGTATACTTAATAACAGGCTAAGGCTATTCAATTTTAATCTTTTTTAATAATTAGAGATTTTATAATCTTTAACTTTAATTATAATGTCTGTATTTAATAAGCACACTACTATTTTATTTTTAATTAAAGTAATTTAAAACATTATGGTGTCATCTAGTAATCAGAATTACACACAAAACTAGGTTTATATTTGAACCTCTAACTTAATTTTATAATCCTAAACTTAAGAAACGCTAAGTTAGAAAAGCATATATTTTGAAAACTACAACAAGTTATACTGACATAACTAATATTAAACTAATAATATATTTTTAAATTAGACAAAGCTAATCTTAAAATCAAACTAATTTAAGTGTATTGGACATTCATTCATCAGAGACCAGGTATACTCCTTTAAATTAATTTAGTCCACATAAAATTATTCCTACCATTTTTTATAGTTAATAATGTAACAGACTTACAATACCAGTGGCAAAACTCTGGATGAAAATATTAAATTAGTATGTGTGAATTGCCACTTATGCCATATGCATATTTAACATACTTTAAAATAAATATAACTTATTGTTGGTTAGCTTGTGCATGATAAAACTATCATAGCAACACAATTCAAACATTGATATACCTATGAGCCATAAATTAGCTGCCACTACCTGAAGAAATAATTTTCCTCAAACAAGCATATCTTGTCATCACAAATCTAAAACAAATGCAACATTACCTACTGTGAAGGAATTACCATTACGTCATCATGAATGATAGGCAAAAATGTAAAAATACTAGGCTCCTTAGACCTGGAAAAGAATATGGTGGCATTCAAAAATACCTAACTTCAAGCAAAAACTAAGATGTCTGGAACTCTTCTACAGTACATCTGTGAATAGGAAAATGCACCAAGAATGCACCATCCTCTCTCATGGGATTTTCAATGCTTATAAATGTGATTATCATCACTGAAAAATACAATATAATAATTATCTTTTGGGGACAAGCAATATCAACTCATGGAAATACAATATAATAAGGATGGAGGATTTTATCTACTCCATAAGCATATTGAAAATTATTAACTAAGCCTAACTCTATGAGGCAAACAAATACTAACTAATAGCAAGATATATACTTCACCTGAATTAATTAAGTTATTCCTAAGAAGTTTGAAAATACTAAACGTATTCAATGTTCGAACCAACAAAATACACTGCCAAGTGTCTATTATGAGAAATACTTTAAAATTAAATGCATCTAAAATTCTAGGCAAGACACAATGCACACATAGTAAAATATTACATTAAAAAACATATATATATATATATATATATATATATATATATATATATATATATATATATATATATATATATATATATATATATATATATATATATATATTAACTAGTGGACTTTTAAAATTTTCAAATTAAATGCAAGAATATTTACTTCTCGATGCATATAAAAATATTTGTAGTTATTATTAATATAACATTCATAAAACAAATGAATGGATACTCTCTGATAAACTTCTTTGGTAAAGTTAAACTAAAACTAAGTAAAAAAAAATCCCATTTATAATAAACTAAGACTGGGATATTTAATTTTTTTATAAATGATTTTTTTAAAACAGAACCTAGCTTGTGAAATGCTTAATAAATAAAATAAATTCACTTGAGAATAGCAAAACATTTTCTCATTCTAATAGACATATTACATTTTAAAATTATAACCCTAGTTTACCTGTATATTTATGCTAAAAGTGTTACACAAAATATATAGCATAAATATTTTTTATGGCGTCATTATTTTTAAAAAAAAAAACCAATAAACCAAACAAAAAAATATAATAATACATTAACTTAAGTTCGTATTTTAGCTCCGTAATGGTTTTTCCATTTAAAAATATGTATTCAGGTCAATTTATCTTTCCGGATTCGAAGCTTCAGTCAAATATTTATAAACATGGCAATGATTTCCAAAACAAAAATATTCAGTATTTCTTTATATAAACATTTTCTTTTCTTTTATCTTTAAAGATAATTTTAAATATTAAAATAATAAAATAGCATAAGCATAAACATAAGTTGGCATTGGAAAATGAATTATTCAGCTGAATAGCATAAGTATAAGTATAATAAGAATAAGCTGGCATTGAAAAAATAAATTCTTCAGCTAAGTACATGTTTTTTATATTTATAATCCTAAGTTCAAACATGGAATAAGTATAATATATATTTTTAGTTAACTTTCACTGTTCTTCTTTAGATAAACAATTTTTTTTTTTTTAAATAGAGCTCTTTTTTTAAAAAAACAGTTCTTAATATTTCAAAATGCATTTTTTTTTAAAACAAATTTCCTTTTATTTTTTAAACATAAGAGTATGTTTCTTTTATAATTAAGACATTCCTCTGTTTATGAGCTAAAATCAACAGTCATAAAGATACTTATAAGTACTGGAAACTATAACAAAACATTATGTATTTGACAGAGACAAGTTCATTAATAATATTTTTTAAATTCTTTTAAAGTTTTACTTCCAAACAAATTCTTTTCATATTACTGGCATAAACGAGAATTAGTATTTTAAAATACATATTTTCATCAGAAACATTACTCTGTTAAGAGCATATTTAAATGTATATATCATGTAGTAAGTAATAAATTATTAAATTTAATGTCACTTCTAATTTATGAAGACGCTGATGCATTTCCATTATAATATTTTAAAATTTTGAATATCTTTTAATTTCTTCTTTACGTATATTTTTAATTTAATAGGATATATAATGACTATCTTACAGAAATATTGATTTATTGAAAGAACATGTTTAGCCATATATATATAATTAATAATTTAGTCTTTACTAATATTTTCATTTTTAAAACAGACAAAAACGAATAAATAAAACATAGATATGATAAGGAATGCTAACTTTTCTTCAAACATTCTTCCTATAATTTTATGCTTCAATTGAAATTTAAATTGTCAGAAAAGGGATTACCTTTTTATAACTTAGCACTCCATCACTGCCAGATGATTTTAAATAAATATTTTAAACATACTTTTATTTTTTTTTTAAAAATATAAAGTTTTAAAAAATTACTTTTTATTAAAGAACTTTTAAGATCCAGCCAAACATATAATTAAAACAGCCCCTGAATGACACCTGAATCCCTGTTTTATCTAACAATCTTTTATACCCCCCCTTTTTTGATCAATTCCTTGGTTTAAACCAATGAACTTATTTTTTAAACTCTAATATTCTTGACAATTCAGCTGAAAAATCAATTTACTGATGTAATTAGTCTTATTATATCATACCACGTGACTTTCAGTTGCAAAGTCAAAAATTCATTATTAACAAATGCTATGTATTATTTTTTAAGAATATTTATAAACACAATAGTAATAAATATAAAATTTAAAGTTATACCTCTCTATTAAACTTTTAAATATTTCATTGAAATAATTTTATCCAAACATTTGTTTTTTTGTTTTTTTTTAAACAATATTGGAATTAATTTATTTTATTTTTATTTTTATATCTATGTTATTCTTGAATGCACAAAAAATGTTCTAATGAATGCACATTAATTGTTTAAAAGTTATTTTTAAAACTACAACAATAAAATGTTAATGAATATTTAATTCAAAATAATTTTGTAAGTGGAACGCTATACTTACATCTGATAAATATTATTATACAATTTTAAAAAAAAATAATTTACAGATTATTTTTTTAAATTTATTACTTAATATTATTCCAACTTATTTATAATATCTAATTATTATTATTTAAACATTAAACTGAATTATACAGTAATTATTTTAAAATACATTTAATACCATTTATCAATTCCCAACTATTTCTGATATTTCTTTTAATTCAAATCATTATCTAGCATCCCTTATCAAACCAATACTATTGAAATATTTAGATTATCCTATTTTAATCATTAACTAAGTTAATTTCCATTTTTATCATCATAATTTTTTTTTTTTAAATCTGAAATTTTAAACAAAAGGTTAAGCTAAGATAACCTTGATCACTTATTGGAACTAAGTAAGACTTCAGTTAGGGACAATATATATATATATATATATATATATATATTTATAAAGGACATAAACTTAAATTTCAAACACTTTATATCTATTCAATCTATCTTATGCAACTGTTAAACACACCCACATACATATTAAAAAAAACAAATGACCTCCAAATACAACTAACATGCTAACCAGAATTTATGAATTGGTCCAGATCACCATCTGCCACATATATATAAATTTAGTGTTCAATTTATATTAAGATATCAAATCTTTAAACATTAATAGCCAAACTTCAATCTTCTCCATCTCTACAAGCATCCATTTCATTGAAAATTCATCGATGGAACTTCAAAGTGCTTGTTAATTCTAATATGATCACACCCATGCTAATCTTAATTCAATCTGACTCTCACACATATGACCTTATTAAGTTTATTTAATTATACAGAAGAGGGATGGTCATAATACTGACTGAATATTTAAATATATGTATATAGACTATACCAAAAATAGAACTTTCAAACTTTCTACATCTTTTCAATTTGTCTATACAACTGACACAAATGATCATACACATTTGAAAAAATAAACAATCTCCAATATATGTATTTTATGCTGAACCAACATTCATCTGTTGGTCTAGATCATTATCATCCACTCATATATAATATACAATCAGTATTTAGTATATATTAAGATAGCAAACCTGTTAACTTTAATGGACAAGCTTCAATATTCTCCAATGTCCAACTCATCGACACTCCATTTCCTTGAAAATTCGAGGATGGAATTCAAGTCCTTCTTGATTACATTAAGTTTAGTATATATATATATATATATTCATCATTTCCTTATTCAGAGAAAGATCAAGGCTGAGCCTTAGATTTACAAAATGAAAACTCAGTTTAATAAATAATTATGCCTCAGATTATATGTAACTGAAATGAAACTAAATGTACCTTCCAATGATTATATAATGTTATTAAATTATATCTACATTTGTTACTATATATATATATATATATATATATATATATATATATATATATATATATATATATATATATATATATATATATATATAAAGGTACTATGTGATTCAGAAAAGTACTGGAATTGATGATGTAGGACCTCCCATATGGCATTTATCTCTTTGTCTTCTATTTACATGGCTTTTTATATGCCTTTCTTTATCTAAAGGAATAAGAACATCTGGGAAGGTAAGATAAAATGTGTTAATTATATTCATCATTGTGGATAAGACAATTTTGTTATCATTAATAATATGTGGAAAATAGATTCTTTATAATTTTTACACAATAGAATATGTATAAATATTTTGTTATAGTCTTTAGTTGACAAATATAACTTTTTGTTAAGAACTGATATCTTTAACTCCTTGTTTTTTTATCTTTTATGACTTTTTTTAAACTGTAATAAAAATTGTCATAGCTTTCAAATATTTTACAAAGGTGTTCTTAATTTCAAGGTTTTATTTATTAATACATCTCCAGTATAATATATTTATTTTTTTGTTATATCTAAATGTATTTATTTTCTTCTGATTTATTATTTGAAATTGATTGAGATTATATTGATCAAAAGCTGTTAATAAAATACATAATTACATTTAAAAATTAGCATTCCCATTTCATTTATAAAAGATATTTTTTCTACCAGTTTACTTCAACCTCTTCTAGTGCTATCAACTATCGAAGTGTGTCTTAATATTATAAACCATATAATATATAATGTAATATAATTTTCTTTTTTTTTTCTTTTCCCATATATTGATTTCTACTTTAGCATATCATACTATTTACAACATAAACACTTGATCAATACTCTTTATTTATATCAAAAGTAACAGTTTCAACTGTCCTGCAATCATCACCAGTGCTAAAGTATTCAAATATAATATTATATAATTAATACACATATACATATACATAATTGTTTGGTTTGTGTATTTAGTTATAGATATCAATATGTGCATAAGTGTATTAATTATTTATTTGAATATTTGTAGCTCTGATGATAACTGCAGGAAACTCAAAACTATTAGTTTTGATATAAATAAAGATTATTGATAAAATGTTTAAGAATATTGTAAATGGAATCATATATAATGTCCAGGTTGATTCTGTTTTGTTTTTTTTTGCCTTAAATGACAACTTAAAAAATTGATTTTGCTAGAGCACTTTTTGATAATGTTTTTTATATTTTTAATTTTTTTTTCTAAACAGTGGAATAACTACTTACTAAGTATCACATGATCACATTCCCTATACTAGCACATTAATTGTTGATAAACAGAGCAAAACTCTCCATACAGTCAGGTGGCAATACTGTATGGAGAGTTTTGCTCTGTTTACTTACTAAGTAGTTATTAATGATGGATAATTGACTGTAAAAAAAAAAAACCATATATATATTAGTAATACAATTTTATTACTAAGAAAATGCCAATCTTAATTAAAAAAAAAATGTACATAGTTATATATATATATATGTTGATTGTTTGTGTTGTGTTAATCAATTTGACAATGACTTAAATAAAAAAACAAATAATTATAACAGTAGAAAATAAATCAATATTTCAAATGTGTGATAAAAATATTATAAATTTATTTTAGAACGTGTTTTATTATTTTTTTAATGAATCAATGTAAAAAAATATTTTAAAAGTTGAAACGCTTGTTTTCAAATAATAGAAATAGCGCCAAGATAAAAAGGAAACAATTAAGAAATCGTCTGCGTTTTTTTTCTCTTGTTGGCAAAAGAGATCGATCAAGCTAGTTAGATAAGAAGGATTATATTTTTATATTGTTCTACGAAATAGACAATTTTTCTTAATTAATTCAACATTCAAATAAAAAAATAAAAGAAATGGATGGAACATTAATCTGATTTATCCGATAGAGAAGTGGACATCATTATTATTTCAAATTTTTTAAAAAAGAAAAGTAACCTGATGTTTGTTTAAAAGGAACTGAAAAAAAGAAATTAAAACAGTTAAGTTTTATTCTCTATAAAAATATTTTATTAGACTATAAATTTATGTATAGTTATATATATATATATATATATAGTTCAAGCATGAAATATTTTGGCTAAAGAGCATAATTGTGTCGGGGTTGAAGCAATATTCCTAACGACTATGACCATATAATAATATCAAGATGTGACTGTCTAAAGTCTGATTGCCTGAGGAGTTGACGTTTACATCGGATAAAAATCTATGGGATGAATAACACACCTAACTACACACAGACTGCCCACTGAAATATGTCAGGATGCTCTGTAAATCAAACTGGAGTTCTACCAACATTTATTTAACAAAATACATCAACCGTAAGGACTTTGTATAAAGGAAAATTGTAAATTATGTTTTATTTTATTTTTTATATCAATTTGTATTTTTTCTTTGTAATTTTTATCTCATTTTATATTTGGAAAAAGCGATTGCTAATTATATAGAGGGAACAATCTAATATGGGAAAATATCAAGAGAGTAAGAGGGGAGGGGGGATAGGTTGAAAAGTTTAATTTTTTAAAATAAAGTTTAGATGATTTACTTTCTACTGACAGATGTGAGATTGAAATATGCACAAACAATTAAGTGCTTTACTAAACTATTTACGGTAAGAGATTTTTATTATTACTTTTTAAAAGCCACTGATATAAAATATGTACCACATGACACGACTAATTATATATATATATATATATATATATATATATATATATGTTACAAATATTTCTTAAGATAAATTGAATAAATGACTAACATTTTTTCTTTTAAATAGCATTCTTTATCTTATGTTCTATCATATTCTGTGTTGTGTTATCATTATATTTTTTCACGATTATTATATCTGAGGTTGCAGTTAAATTTACTTAGAGTTGGCAGTCTCATTGTGAATTAACCATTCTTTTTTATTATTATCATAATAGACATAAAAACTGTAAATCCATAGAGATATCCAAGTAATTTATTGGCATCATTTTTTTTTATATATTTTTCTTTATTGAGATTTTTAAATATATTTTTTTTATTGAATTTTTTTTTTCTTTTCTAAATTGTTAAAGAATTTATTTTATGTTTAAAATATATCCTATTTTTGTTTGTAAATAAATATTATGAAGTTTTATAGATTGGCAAGATCTCTGTAGTTTTGTTGATCCAGCATTAACATTCAATTAAGCACTTACATTGCATCTTATAACCAGTGTTATACACATGCACACATCCACATTATTGTTTAATAAGCATGGGAGAGAACATTAAATACAGGTTATATTTTGTTTGATAGATAGGATGTATTATTTTAGTTGTTAATTAAGAGTATGCATAGATAATACCTGTTAAGAGAGTCGAATGCGAATTCTTCCTGAGTTCGAATATCTGAGGCAACAGTTTTGGAAAAGAGTGGTGAGACGTGAGATGAACTGATTTGGATTGCATGTAGATTTGATGGATTATGCTTAGGCTGATTTATTGAAAATGGATGTAATCATGAGTCAGGTGTTTCATCGTTTTATCTCTAGCATCCTTGTGAAGACCCTAGGTCTGACAGTAGTTAGATGTGAGCTTGCTCTCCTTCACCTATATACGTGGATGAACTGGTTTGTTGCACAAGGCATTATCAACTTTAGGATATGGCAGATAAGTAAGTCGGTATATATTGTGGAAGAACTAGCTGATTGTTAAAGTTGATCTGTGTGTGTTTAAATGTATTAGCAGATATATATATATATATATATATATATATATATATATATATCAGGGATAACTATTAGAGAAAAAATGAATTGTGATATAACTTAGTATTTTAATTTTAGTTAAAAAATTATCAGGACCTTAGTTGAGGTGCACCAACCATTAAAATTTTATTTTATGTATGTCTGGTAGTGGGAGAGGAAGATGGACAATATCAGGAATTGTTAGTATGGGAGCGAAATTAGTAGGAATGTTTGTCTCTGAGGCCATAAAAGGCGTTGTTCATTGATTTTCTAACTCACTGTCTATTCCCATTTCAATATCTAACTTATATGTGTGGGTGCATGTCCATTTTACATCATCTCACTCTTCATTCATATTTTTAATTATTACTTATAATATCCAATTTGTAATAGCAGTATTTATTTGCCATAGAAACTGTAATAACTCAGTCATTAATAGACCTCTATATTAATGGAAAGACAGATACGCCCTTATACCATTAATTAATATGATTTTTATTTTATTTATTAATTATTTATTACATAAAATCTTACATTTAAAATTGTTAAAAGTTATTTATTAATTTGGTATTGGTTAGCATTTGTAAATTTATTTTTCTTTTCTTTTCAATATTCTATTATTAACATTTTAAAGCAAGAAATTATTGCATATTGCTAAGCTCATTATAACTAAAAAAAAAAAGGGTCGTGGCTCAGTTTTTTTTTTTTTTTTTTTGACAAGACATTCCAAGAAAATTAGAAAATGGAGGAAAGAGAGAAGAAAGACAGAATAGTTATAGAAAGTGGAATGATTTTCTAAAAAAATAAGAAAATAAGTGAACTAAATATTGTGAAAATTCTCTACTATTCCTTTATGGATAAAGTTCTCTCATACTACTCAGAATAGGATTGTTTACATGGAAGGCTAAATTTTAAATGGTACCCAGCTCTAGATTTTATCAGCTATTAATTTAAATTTACTTTATTCAAATGCATAGATATTATAAAATTTTGTTAAAAATGATTTATTATAACGTATTTATAATGAATAAAATAATGATGGAATTGTGTGAATTAATAACAGTAAGAATAACTAAGAAGAAAATTACGCTGAACTATTTCGTGGAACAGTTTACTGATTCTCGGTTGATAAATTGTATGTTCTTGTTATGTAAAATAAAGTTAAATGGAAAGTTATCTATTCTAACCCTCTACATTATTGGAATAGTCCTGGATATTAAACTACCTTACCAATGGCGCCTATAGAAAAATGAGTGATAGAATGTGTGACTTAACAATATTTAATGATTAACTATAAGTAGTGTATAGAAGCCTGGATAAACCAAATGACCTTGGTTTTAAACGACTGTGAAACTTTTTACTGAATGCTAGCAACGTAAAATGGAATAAAGTCATAAACTTTATTTGGGTAATCTTACCGAGGCAGAGATTTTGGTTTCTTATGACCAACAAAGTGAAAGGCTGTTTATAATGTCTATTAGGAAATTCTAAGAACATTGAAAATTATTGCAGTTTTTGTCAAATTTTTAGTCTGCAGGAGCAATGTTTGTATGTTTTTAATGTTGTTAATTCGTCGTTATCATTGTGACCTGCGCATATGTTTCCATTCAAACTTTCAAGTGTGAACTAAAATTAAAAAAAAAAAAAAACCTTTCATTTTAATGGTAGAAGGTGTAATCTGTATTCTTCCAATTGTATATAATAGATAGGTAGATTTTTATGCTTAATTTAATTTATTGTTACTATTATTTATTTATATGCCTAAACTCCTCTAGAACGTCTCGGAGATTTTGGTATAAATTATATGAAATCGGTAATATATATATATATTTTTTTGGCATTATATTAAAAGAAAAATAGATATACTCGTGCTCATATTATTAGTTCAAATTAAATACTTTAATATTATACATTGGTTAATAATAATAGATAGATTCATGGAGATATTTATGCCAGTATGCAGAATAGTTAAACTTACTTGACAGTATTGACTTTAAGTTGAAATTCAATATTCATAATTGTCACAAGTAATAGATTCGTTTAAATTTAATTATTGTTAATATGACATTTTATTGTTCATATGATTTAGAAATCATTTTATATATGATCATATATTCGCGTGTGTGTACATTGTTATAAACTATTTTACCAAAGTTGTATTTTGTTTTTCTATCGGTTTAGGTTTGGTGCTGTATGTTAAAGGAAGATGAAAAATTAAGAGTTTTCCACTTATAGATTTGTTTATATATAAAATGGATTGAATGCATTTGAATGAAGAAGTGATCGAAGGGATGATTTTGCTATGTGGATTAAGTAATATTCTCCTTGATTACTTACTTGTTAAATTGTGGGTGGTAATGTATTTTTTTGTTTGATAGCATATGATGAGAGAGTTATATTTCTTAAATGAAGTGGAAAATGTCCCATTTATTGATGATAAGTCAGCTGAGTTCAACAACATTTGTGTCCTAAAAGTTGGTAGATATTTATTGAAGAATTAAGTTTGAATTAGAATTTTAGTTAACCCTCACGCGCGTATATGTAAATATTAAGTTATTGTTATTTCTCTCTCCTTCATCATTCCTGCGTAATTATCGTCACGTAATATATGTTAGTTATATCAAATAAATGTTTATGAATTTCTATAATATGCTTGAAATAATATTACTAATTTAATGATTAGCTTATTGCACCATCCCTATTCTGATAGAAATATAATTAATAAATGCTATGTGTTTGTGATCTTATAAATGTGCACACATTCGTAAATATGATAAAATTAGAGATATAGAAAGAAACCATCACTAGAATTATTAGTTATAAATAGTTTTTCAAATCATATCACCCATATTATCACTATTCCAATCATTATTAATGTTGGCAATTCATCCTCTGGTATGAATATAGTATTAAATTAGGAAATTTTGCTTTATCTAATGCAAAAGGTAATAAAACATTCACTTAGATTTATATAGCAAATATTAACCTACAGATATTTAGAAATAATTTTATAGCATCAGTTGATTCTTTGGTACTGTTTGTCTTAGCTTATTAAGAGCACAAGTGAGAATAAATGTATTACATTGAATTGTAAATGTATAATTTTCTTTTATTGCTGGTAAATGAGCAAATAGAGTGATAAATGTGAATAAGATAATAAATAGAAGGAAGTGTCATCAAATATTAAGTGTACAAAATTATATAATTTAATGTTATTTAATCAAATCTGTGTTTAATGTAAAGATAATGTTAAAATTATCATCGATGTTTGTGAAAGGATATGTCTTATAATAAATGTTTTGTTGAAATAAGATTCCCTCTGAATTAGTTTATCATATACGTTCGATTGACCATTTCCGCACACATATATGTTCAACATAAAATGAGTAAAATATTTATTAATTTGCTACCATATGCAATTTATCTCGATAACATTGAGTTAATTGATCCAAACTCTGTAAATGCTAAGAATAAATCATACGTTATTTAAAATTGTATCACTCGTCAGTATAACATTATATGCCATTTATTTAAAAATACAGATTTAATAGATCCTAACATTGTAATGCCAAAATATGATTTTACCTTGCTTAGAATAGATAGTGATGTGAGATAAAAATGTGCCCAATCCTTATCATTGTCTATACTTTATTTATTGTAATGATTATCAATTGCACAATAGCCCTTATTACTTAATAGTCATATCGCATTGGAATTGATTTGTTGTTCATAAAGCAGAGCCCTGAGATTAGTGCAGCATTTAAGAAACACTGATATAGCTGTTTAATCTAAATTAAATGCTAGTAGATTGATTATTATTGCAGTGATCCCAAGCATATTAGATGAGTGGCATGATCGGTCTATCATGTACTTGTATGGTGAGAGAACTTAATATATCATGATTTGAGTCAATTCACAAATTGATTTATTTTGATAACTTAGTAGATCCTTATAATATAATTAAATCAACATGAAATAATTGTTGTTTATAAATGCTTCTCTCATCCCCATTTACATTCTAGATAACCACATACCCTATAACCCCCAACTGAGCTAAGCTATAGAGTAGTAGTATTATAAGAATCTTATCAATAAGCAGAGATGCAATTTAAATTATAAATTTATTCTATATTGTATAGAATTGGCACATGGGCATTTATTTGTGCATAATGCGTTATAACTGAAAAGAATAGAGGTTACATTATATAATGTTGATAGTAGTGTAAGCTGTACCTAATAACATTATTTAATCTTTTTAAAAATGTTTTGTATGAAAAGAAATTATATATATATATATATATATATATATATATATATATAATTATAATATATATATATATATATATATATATATATATATATTGTACCAGTCGAAAAACCCACCACCTAAACTGCAAGTTGGATCCAAACTCAGCTGAACCAAACTGAATTCAAACCCAACTCAACAGCTCAGATTAGTAGAAATCTAAATCAACGGCACAGTACTATGCACCAAGAAACTAGCTCAATGGTTGGTGAGGATCAGAGACCCCTGAACTGATACTAATATCTGATAATAAATGACTAAAATAATTTTAAATCGAATCATATGTATATGTTCGGGTTGCCAACACAGATAGCGAGTATTAACATTAAAATAATTATGAAATAATTAAGCACTAAAAAACCAAGTGTGTTTAGAAAATATTTAATAATAATAGTTTGTTTTGTTTGAGTTTTAAATAATGATTATATTAATTAATTCTAGTCCTTAAACAAAGTTTATAATTATAATACGAGTGGCGGTCCTTATTATATGCCAATGAATATTATGCAATATTTGAAAGTCTATGTCTATGCCCCCAACAAGAAAATAAAAGGCAGATAACGGTATTCATTAGTAAAGAAATTTATTACTCTAATTTTATACAAAAGAATGTGATATTTATTTTCACATTCGCAAATCCATTCACGAAGAGCAAGATACATATTTTAGGGCATAACGTCAATCTTTGTTGGAAAAATTATTTCATTTGAAATAACTTAGAAGTTGTTCGATTTTAATTGAAATCACTTCATCACAAATTACGAGCATCAGAGCAGGTTTTACTGGAACAGAGAGGTAATGGTGCTGACGAATTATGAGCTATAAAATGAAATTGAAAGACGATAGCTAGTCGATAATCGAAGTCCTATGGTGGCTTGTGTCTGACAAGTCTTATGCCCTTTGACTAATATGAACAGGAGAGGAAGTGCTTTCTTCCTTGATAATTTAAAATACCAGAAACATGATCACTGACCAGCCTAACGAAACGAAAGATAGCTCTACTCCAGCAATGTTGAAGATGATGACTTGCTAGTCACCATTTGAAAAATAAAACCCAGTGATAGAATGCTCTACGTGATAACTTGATCAATTTAAGTAAAATCAAACAAGCTTTTAACTAAAACTATTTTAACGCATTATAAAATTATATTCATCATGCCCCAAATATCGTGCCCTTCCTGAATATTAATAGACAGTGAAAACAATCTGAATTAGAATGTATTTCATTCCTTTATCGGCCCTTTTGCAAAAATAAAAACATGTTTTAACATTATATTTGAATAAATACACATTAGTGAAATGAGAAAATAGCTTTTTAACATTATGTGGATATATAAACATTTGTAAATTAGATAGGAGCTGGGGACATAGGTTGGAAGTGAAGCTAATAATTTATTATTAGCCAATTATAAAAATAGTAAACATGTAAAAATTTCTTTCGACTCGATGATTGATAGAACTTATAAATTTAATTCTAATGGGCGAGAACTACTATTAGAATTAATATTATATTATTTGCGTGAGGCAAATAGAACAAAGGAGCTCATCGAGTCAGAAGATTATTGGCATATAATTAAAGTTACAACATTAATAAATTACACAAATATATATATATATATAATAAATGAACCGCCAAGTAAGAAAAGAGAAAGTTAGAGACTAGAAGTTGAGAGAATTATGATATAATAGCATAAAAAAAGTAACTTTACACAGAGATTATTACACAGAGATTATGACATTAATAGAATGAAAAGAGCTCTTAAAGGGAGTGTAAAATAAAGTTTGGAACTGGCCAGAAAGTTTAAGGTTCATTATGGAAATATATTACCCATTTCTTCCAGGCTGGATCCTTAAGTAACACGTCCGGGTGAGGAAAACGTAGGCACCATTTGATCGATTACTTGAACAGCATTTTATTGATTTTCATTATTTTAGCAGCATGATTGGTCCAGAAAAGATTCAGCAGCTCCATTGAAGATTTTCAGGAGACTTCAGGAACCGATAGCCAGATTGCTGACGTTTAGCCCCTTACCATGATCGAAACACTATTTAAAACACAGAGTTTACTGCACTTCTCTACAACAAAGATGACTTCTTTTTTCCAAACTTTTCAGAGCTATATATCCTGTCCTCTGATGCCTTTAGGCTAGTGTCTCTTTTATTATCAATGTTTTTAGATTTACTGGTTGTTTTTAGATACATTCCCTCGATAAGGCTATCAAACTCATTAACTTGAATTCATTTTCTAATTAGAAAATGAATTCTTAAAATCAGAAAATGATTTTAATTAGGAAATCCTTATCTTTTTTCTAATTAATAAAATTTTAACTGTTGTTTTTGGAAAGAGAAAATCTGAAAGCTTATCGAAAGAATGTAGCTTTTAATCAATAAATCTTTAACAAATTATTTAAAAATAAAATCAAACATCCCCAATGCAATAAAACTTTCAAACAATTATATATATTTAAATATTTACAAATATATACACACAATCCATGCAGTTATAAAACATATAAATTCATGAATAATTCTATCATGAATTTATTAATAAAATTAATCAATTTAAATCTGTAACTAGTTATTTGAATACACATTTATGAAATAAGTTATTCTTTATGGAAATTAGCATGGATTGAATGTATAAAGCCCCATTGCATCGGAAATTTAAGGTTAGTACTAGGGTTTGAAGTGGGCTTATGGCTAAAGGTCATGAAGCTAGGATCGAACTCAGATACGACTGCTTCAATATATATATATATATATGTATATTATAAAACACACCACAATAAATGAAATTAAAACATATAATCTTGTCTAAACTTTCAAAGAAATACCATTAATGCTTAAAACTATTATATGTGAAAGCTTTGAAAGTAATATAAAACAAACTGAGAGAATGAGAGAATAAATAGATGTTTAACTATCAGGCATGATCAGACATAAACCATTAAATAATGTCTTTTTGGAAGAAATGTAAAAAAAAAATAATTTTAGTGGACTACTTTTAATTGTGAAATACAAAGTTCATAATTCTGATGTTAATGAAATATTGTATTGTAATTATCAATTGTAATTGCTTGATACATAATATTACTCGATATTTATGCTAAAAAAGTAATACTTGGTTACAAATAGTTTATATATTGTTAAACATATAATATAATACAAATCAATACAGGTTATGTCAATAAAGAATATTTAATGAACGATTTTTGGTAGAAATGTTTGATTAAATCTATTATGTCTCCTACTTAATTTTAATATTATTAAAAATAAAAAGAACAATTAGATTATCATAATAAAAGTTAACCTTTCTTACATTAATTTGATGTATAAAAATTAATGGATATAAGAATATTAACAGAGAGATTTTTTTTTTTCCAAAAATTTTATACTAATAGAATTCAACATGAAATAGAAGTAAAATATTGTTGAAGCTTATATATATATATTACAAATTGATGTCTGTATTTCTTCAAAATAATAGTAAATTTATAAACAAATATTTGAAAATACAGTACTTAATAGTTTATAAAAGTTATATGTATAAACGTCACTTAGAAGTGCTTTCAACTAACTTGTAGCTTTGTCAACTAAGTGACGGTTATACATATATTTTTTATAATCTATTGAGTACTGTATTTTCAAATATTTATTTATAAATTTACGTATATATATATATTGTAAGGATTGAAATGGTCCAACAAATTAATCTGTTATTATCAATATATATATAATATTTCAGAGTTTTTAGATAAAGTTATGTTTATTATTACGATCACCCCCCCCTCTTTATTATTATACTTCTAAAATTATTTTTTTGTCTAAGAGTAGTGAGGAGGCAGCAATAATAATAACAACAAAAAATAAGATCAAAATGAAAGAAATTATCTAAATTTTATTGTTAGTTATTTACATTTATATTTTTCATATATATGTTATAAGAGATGGTTACAACAAACCTTCACACCTGGCTCAGTTTTTTTCACAATGTTTGAATTCAGAACAAGTCGTAGGCAAATAAAATATCCTAAATACCTTCTTATACTCATGATGTATATACATATATAAACATACATATAAACTCATATGTTTGTCTATTTGTAGAAATTATTATTTTTTCTTCATTTAATATCATTAACTAAAATAATAATTAATTGACACTTATAAGACAGACATGACAACGGTCAAAATAGAATGAGGTCAAAATAGTTGCTAGGTGGTTGAGTTTTGAATAATGAAGGATAAAGAATAATAATAATAAGGTTGTCATTGATGAGCCATCATATCTCACTGGATGGTGCTGTTTTCACGCTAAAACTCATAAAAATGCCATTTCCGCGGCCAACACATTTGAACCAGTGTTTTCTATAGTACAACTTGTTTGTTGTACTACAGATTGCAGGCTTCTATGTCACATTGCAGTACAGCATGTATGATTATGCAGCAAATACATTTTCCCAATTCGCACAGTTTATAAAATTGTTACGGCTTGGGGAGAGGGTGTGTTTTTTTTTAATTGGATGGAAATGTTCAGATTTTGTAAAGTAATAATTAACAGACTTTTTACACTGTAGTGTATTGAAGTTTTACATAGTAAATGTTGATGAGATATATGTATAAAGTGAATTGGAATTAGGTAATGCGTAAAAATAACATACTGTTCATAACATTTCCATGAGCCATTTTAAGATTGTACCATGTGTATATTTTTGAAATAAAAAAGAGCGTTAACACAAAAATATCCAGAAAGAAAAGTACAATTGTACACTGTTTTTTTAAATGTCATAAAAATCTTATATTATAAACATTATATATATATATATATATATATATATATATGTATATATATAAGATTTTTATATATATATATATATATATATATATATATTTGTCGTTGTTTAAAAAAAGTTTTAGCTTCTTTTTTCTGACTACTATTATACTTTGTTGAATATAGTTTACATTTATTGTTATCATTTATTTTATAGATGTTAGTAAAAAAAAAATATTTACAAAAATAACGTTTTTGATATTTTTTTATTTTAGCATTACAAACAACAGAACACTAACCATAAACCTAACCCTAAAACTAACCCTAAAACTAACCCTAAAGCTAACCCTAAACCTAATCCTAAACTAACCTTAAAACTAACCCTAAACTAACCCTAAAACTAACCCTAAATCTAACCATAACAACTTTTACTTTTAGTTGTCATTCAATTTAAAATAAAAAATAGTGGTAAACAACAACAAAAAAAAAGCCATAACCCCAGTAAAAAAAATTCCGATAGAAAATTGATTTTTCTAATAAAAAGCAAACTAAAAAAGACAAATCAATTTGTAATTTGTTTCCTAAAACTAACCCTAAACCTACTGTAACAACTTTTACTTTTAGTTGTCATTCAATTTGAAATAAAAAATAGCAGTAAACAACAACAAAAAAAAGTCGTAACACCAGTAAAAAAATCTCCGATAAAAAATTGATTTTTTTAATAAAAAGCAAACTAAAAAAGATGAATCAAATTGTAATTTGTTTATTTTATTTTACATTTATTATTATCATTTAATTTGTATATGTTAATAAAAGAATAATATTTGAAATTAAATAATATTTAAAAAAGATGATTTTCTTTTGTTTTTATTTTTGCATTACAAAAAACACATCAAAATGATTATAATTAACGGTCCGGGAATGATCATATTTTATAGTTTAAGCGTGAAAAGTGCGCCAACAAGTGGGATATAGTAGTTATTTGATGACAAGCAATAATAATAATAATAATAATAATAATAATGTTATATATATATATATATTTCGATTAAGTTGTAACAATACATTTTAGCTAGCATGAGAAAAACTATCTAGCATTTCCTTCACTTGTTGGCTAACAGCAGAACTATCAACATAAAAAAGTTTTTTATTTTTTTTTTTTTTTAAAAAAAAATGTTCAGCGTTTAAAAAAGAAAAAAAAACAGTGAGAATATGTATTTTTAAATTTAATATCAATATTTTAAAATTATTACAAAATCTTTATAATTTGGAGAGAAGGAAATGGAAAATTTAAACTTTAATTTATAATTAGCAGAAATGAACTAATGATTTAATTTATTATGAAAATTTGAATTTGTTGTTTTGAAATAAGAAAAAAAAACATGAAAATACTAGAAATAAATTGTTTCTCTAAGCCATTTTCGTACATCTATTGAAGCCACAATATAATTAATAGTTATTGATAAAATGGTCATTACAATGTGTGTGAGATAAAAAACCAATACTGTAGGCATTTCCAATGTTATCTTCTATGTCATTATAAAGTCATCAGTCAAAATGTCTATTTTACAAAATGCTGGTGAACATCAATCTTCATTGAATTTATATATGTTCAGAAGAGATAATTTGTATGTATATATATATGACAATAGATGGTGTTATACCAAAAACACCTTCAAGCATTTGTTTACATAAACGTCAGAGCGAGTATTTCACTATCTTTAACTTAATTTCCACCTATATATCATGATTTCAAGCTATTTGCTATCGTGAAGGTGGAAATTAAGTTAGAGATAGTGAAATACTCACTCTGACGTTTATGTAAACAAACGCTTGAAGGTGTTTTTGGTATAATACCATCTATTGTCATAAATAAAAGTGTGTGCAAGTTTTGAACTTGTGTTTTTTGTTTTTCATATATATATATATATATATATATATATATATATATATATATATATATATATATATATATATATATATATATATATATATATATATATATATATATATATAACAGAGTTGGTGAACAAGAAAGTTATGCATGGAGATTGACATTTAAGTTTATAAATTCTTAACTGTAGCCAAAATGCTTGATTTCATCAGAATAAATATATTTTGTATTGATTCACATGATTTTTATTTTTTTTGGATTTTATTATTGCTATTTGAAAGTTTAAGTATTGTAATTTTCTTTTATTTGTGTATTCAAGTTTCATTTCCAAATTTGATTACCTACATTTAGAAAATAGGAGCAGTGAGTATTATATGTATCATATGTTGATATACAAAGAGGAGTAAGGATCATAATCAAAAAAATATGTACAATTTTTAATAAAAGTAAATTTACAGATGTCTCTGGAAATTCAACACTGATTCAACATAGTGACCTCAAGTGGGTTTTTTATATATATTTGACATTGAGGGCAAACTTTAGAACAAACAAAACTATATTAATTACTAATAAGTTTTTAATAATATTTAATTGTAATTATTTTATTTCTGAATGCATAATTAATCAATTTGTATAAATGATCTTTTTCTTATCTTCCATTAATTTTTACTATGACTTACATACACATATAGATGGGAGTGTGACTATATATATATATATATAATACATATTTTGTGGGTTCATCCGTGTTAAAAACTTTTAATATTAATATACTGACGTTTCGACTTGGTCACACATGCCATCCACAGAGTTATAAAAGGTAGAAAGATGGATGTAGAGGCGCTACAATCACTGATTTGAATAAAATGTTAAAATTCCACCAATAGCAAAAAATGTTAAATTTAGCAATGTTTTTTAAAGAAATCTTTCCAAATAGGAGGAAGTTTACATGTATCATCTCACTTATTGATACAATCTGGCCTTTTAAGTATCTCAATGGCTTCTCTAATTTTGCATTGGTAGAGATTATCACATCTGGATATGATCCTGTACTAGAAAAATCAATTTTATGATCTGAATCTATAGTATGGAGTGAGAGTGCTGATGATGATGAGTGCTGTTTAACTGCATTAGCATAACTCATCTCTCCTAACACTGATGCGACAATTACTCATACCTATGTAAGAAGCTTTACAATTTTTACATGAGATTTGATAGATACCATGAGATTCAAGAGGGATTGAATCCTTAGGTTTGGTTATTATATTGCTGATCTTTTGATGAGCAGAAAATGCTGTATCTATATTATAGCGTTTTAATATACATCCAATACTGTCTGTAGTTCCTTTTACATATGGAACACAAATCCTAATAGCTGATTTATCATCTTTTTGTTTCCTATTTTGTCTATTTTGGGCTTGAAATAAGGCTTTTTTTTTATAATTTGTAATTATAACTATTTGCTAATAAAACACTATTCATATCATTTATTTCTTCTTTCAGATGTGTCTCATCTGAAAGGTTAATTGCTCTATTTAAAAGAGTTTTGGCTACAGAAACTATCTGAGTTGGGTGATGATGAGAATGGAAATGCAAATATCTGTCAGTGTGTGTATCCTTTCTGTAAATAGAAAAAGATAAACTATTTGGTGTTCTGGTGACTAGAACATCAAGAAAAGGGAGTTTTCCATCAGACTCTGTCTCCATTGTAAATTTAATATGAGGATGCATATTATTTAAATGTAAGAATAAATCACCTATTGAAACAGAAATAAAAAATAAAATAATCCCTCATCAAAAATATTGTGTCTGTCCAAAATTTTATGGACTTCCAAAAATTCACAAACCAGATACGCCCTTTCGTCCAATAGTAAGTGCAATAGGTTCTCCAAATCATATTTTAGCCAGATACCTATCGGATTTCATTAAACCTACAATCCCATCTATTAAATCATATATTAAAAACTCTCTTCATTCTATTTCTGTTTTAAAAAGTTTAAAAATTAATGCTAATGACATTCTGGTCAGTTTTGATATCGTGTCTTTGTTTACAAACATTCCAATTGATGAAGCTTTAAATATAATCTCACAACGTTGCAATTTATCAGACCATATTATTGCTTTAATTAAACATTGTCTCTTAAATACAAATTTTGTATACAATGGACAGCATTACAGACAAGTTTTTTTTACTCCTATGGGCTCACCTATCTCAGGAATAATAGCTGATTTATTCATGGAATATATAGAAACTCATGCTTTAGAATCATCATCTTTAAAACCTCTCATTTGGCTCAGATACATAGATGACACTTTTGTCATATGGCAACATGGAAAAAATAAATTAGATATTTTTTTTTTACATTTAGATAATATGCATCCTCATATTAAATTTACAATGGAGACAGAGTCTGATGGAAAACTCCCTTTTCTTGATGTTCTAGTCACCAGAACACCAAATAGTTTATCTTTTTCTATTTACAGAAAGGATACACACACTGGCAGATATTTGTATTTCCATTCTCATCATCACCCAACTCAGATAGTTTCTGTAGCCAAAACTCTTTTAAATAGAGCAATTAACCTTTCAGATGAGACACATCTGAAAGAAGAAATAAATGATATTAATAGTGTTTTATTAGCAAATATTTATAATTACAAATTTATAAAAAAAAGCCATATTTCAAGCCCAAAATAGACAAAATAGGAAACAAAAAGACGATTAATCAGCTATTAGGATTTGTGTTCCATACGTAAAAGGAACTACAGACAGTATTGGACGTATATTAAAACGCTATAATATAGATACAGAATTTTCTGCTCATCAAAAGATCAGCAATATAATAACCAAGCCTAAGGATTCAATCCCTCTTGAATCTCATGGTGTCTATCAAATCTCATGTAAAAATTGTAAAGCTTCTAACATAGGTATGAGTAATCGTTGCATCAGTGTTAGGAGAGATGAGCATGCTAATGCAGTTAAACAACACTCATCATCATCAGCACTCTCACTCCATACTATAGATTCAGGTCATAAAATTGATTTTTCTAGTACCAGGGTCATATCCAGATGTGATAATCTCTACCAATGCAAAATTAGAGAAGCCATTGAGATACTTAAAAGGCCAGATTGTATCAATAAGCGAGATGATACATGTAAACTTCCTCCTATTTGGAAAGATTTTTTTAAAAAACATTCCTAAATTTAACATTTTTTGCTATTGGTGGAATTTTAACATTTTATCCAAATCATTGATTGTAGCGCCTCTACAACCGTCTTTCTACCTTTTATAACTCTGTGGATGGCTTGTGTGACCAAGTCGAAATGTTAGTATATTAATATTAAAAGTTTTTAACATGGATGAACCCGCAAAATATGTATTTTATATATTTAACCTGTGCAAATCTTCGTTTTAACATTATTAACCTCTACGGGGAGGAAATTTTTAAACAGCTTCGTATATTTGAAAGAATGTGGATTAATAAATGTAAGTTACTTTGTAATTTATCTTTTGTATTAGCGTGCAAAAATCACAATGTTATACCCACTTGCTGTAAAATTATGTTTCACAAGAACAATTATAATGTTAGTAAAATTCTAAGGAAAACTAGCAATATTATTTTAAACTCTTTTATTAAAGAAACTCGGAAAAATTTAGACAAAATTGATAAAGTATTGCTACATATATGTTTATTCCTTAGTAATAATATACATCTTTTACTGTGGAGTAGTTTTGATCATATTGCAAGTTTTAGATCGTTTAAAGATTCGGAATTTGTAATAGCAAAGCAAAAGAAAAAATTCCAAATGCTAATTAGAACACAATCCCCAAACATTATGTATCCAAATCAAAAAACCGTTTATAATTTATCTAGGAAAGCCCTCTCTACAGATGAAATTTTGGTTTTAGAAAAAGGTTTCAATTTTGCTTTAACACCTTCCCGGATACCTTTTGAGAAAATTGTTTGTAATGTTGAATCAGCTCTCGATAAAATTGATTCTACATCGGCTGATTTGGCTAGAGATGAGATTTGTAATATTTTAAAAAAAGCTAAGCTTCCTAAAAATAATATTTCAAAGACAGAAAAACAAGCATTAAATAATATAAAATCGGACAAATCAATTGTTGTACTTCCAGCTGATATAGGTAATGCCACAGTAGTAATGGATCATGACATTTACCATAATAAAATTTTAGATCTGCTTAATGATAAAACTTATAAACTATCAAAAAGAGATTATACTATGTATTTGGAAAAAACAACAAAAGCTATTATTATTAAATCACCTATTGAAACAGAGATAAAAAAATAAAATAATCCCTTGTGAAAAATCTTGTGTCTGTCCAAAATTTTATGGACTTCCAAAAATTCACAAACCAGATACCCCCCTTCGTCCAATAGTAAGTGCAATAGGTTCTCCAACTCATATTTTAGCCAGATACTTATCGGATTTCATTAAACCTACAATCCCATCTATTAAATCATATATTAAAAACTCTCTTCATTTTATTTCTGTTTTAAAAAGTTTAAAAATTAATGCTAATGACATTCTGGTCAGTTTTGATGTCGTGTCTTTGTTTATAAACATTCCAATTGATGAAGCTTTAAATATAATCTCACAATGTTGCAATTTACCAGACCATATTATTGCTTTAATTAAACATTGTCTCTTAAATACATATTTTGTATACAATGGACAGCATTACAGACAAGTTTTTGGTACTCCTATGGGCTCACCTATCTCAGGAGTAATAGCTGATTTATTCATGGAATATATAGAAACTCATGCTTTAGAATCATCATCTTTAAAACCTCTCATTTGGCTCAGATACATAGATGACACTTTTGTCATATGGCAACATGGAAAAAATAAATTAGATATTTTTTTTCCTTACATTTAAATAATATGCATCCTCATATTAAATTTACAATGGAGACAGAGTCTGATGGAAAACTCCCTTTTCTTGATGTTCTAGTCACCAGAACACCAAATAGTTTATCTTTTTCTATTTACAGAAAGGATACACACACTGACAGATATTTGCATTTCCATTCTCATCATCACCCAACTCAGATAGTTTCTGTAGCCAAAACTCTTTTAAATAGAGCAATTAACCTTTCAGATGAGACACATCTGAAAGAAGAAATAAATCATATTAATAGTGTTTTATTAGCAAATAGTTATAATTACAAATTTATAAAAAAAAGCCTTATTTCAAGCCCAAAATAGACAAAATAGGAAACAAAAAGATGATAAATCAGCTATTAGGATTTGTGTTCCAGATGTAAAAGGAACTACAGACAGTACCGGACGTATATTAAAATGCTATAATATAGATACAGCATTTTCTGCTCATCAAAAGATCATCAATATAATAACCAAGCCTAAGGATTCAATCCCTCTTGAATTTCATGGTGTCTATCAAATCTCATGTAAAAATTGTAAAGCTTCTTACATAGGTATGAGTAATCGTCGCATCAGTGTTAGGAGAGATGAGCATGCTAATGCAGTTAAACAACACTCATCATCATCAGCACTCTCACTCCATACTATAGATTCAGATCATAAAATTGATTTTTCTAGTACCAGGATCATATCCAGATGTGATAATCTCTACCAATGCAAAATTAGAGAAGCCATTGAGATACTTAAAAGGCCAGATTGTATCAATAAGCGAGATGATACATGTAAACTTCCTCCTATTTGGAAAGATATTTTTAAAAAAACATTCCTAAATTTAACATTTTTTGCTATTGGTGGAATTTTAACATTTTATTCAAATCAGTGATTGTAGCGCCTCTACAACCATCTTTCTGCATTTTATAACTCTGTGCGTGGCTGGTGTGACCAAGTCGAAACGTCAGTATATTAATATTAAAAGTTTTTAACACGGATGAACCCGCAAAATATGTATTTTATATATTTAACCCGTGCAAATCTTCGTTTTAACATATATATATATATATATATATATATATATATATATATATATATATATATATATATATATATATATTTACCCCAACCTAAAAATATCATTATAATAATCATATTAGTGGGGTAGAGTTAAAATTACTGAACTCTCATTTTCTTTTTTTGTTTTATACATGCATATATATATATATATATATATATATATATATATATATATATATATATATATATATATATATATATATAGTGAATTATTTGATATCATTTTGTATATGCTGTACTTTGAATTATTTGTTTCTCTAGTGTATATAAAAATTAATTGAGGACAGATTTCCGGAATGAAATCTGAATCAGAGAAATGTATTATATGAGGCCATAAAATGATAGTAGACCATTCTTGTTAAATTAATATTTTTTTGTAAATATTTATTATTATATGTTTAGATTATTAATAAATGTATTGAGTTGTTTAAATCAATCTGTTCTGTTTGATCATCACCGTCATCATTATGTTTCCATACTATTATTAGTTTTATCATCACTATCATTAAGAACATTAAGGATTTACAACATTAAAGGTTTGATGATGACCATCATCATCATTATGTATTGCTTTCCTAAATGATTCATCATCATCAATATTTTTCTATGCTTATATATAGGCATAATTGGTCAATAATTAAGTAGGTCCATCCCTGAAGACAGCTGACTGCAAAAACTCCCTGAGTTTGAATTACATGGTGTAATGGGGCCCAAAAAGGAATATGTAATGAATATGCACTAGTCTAAATTATATTGAAATATTTTAAGTAAATTAAAAGTTGGCATACTAAAACTAGATGTGATTTGGAACTAGGCATTTCATTGTAACATCTTTTGCATCCTACTCGAAGATCTAGATCTTACAGTAGTGAGATGTGCTCCCTTTGTTATATGCCATTTCTGATTCTATAAAATCTGGCATACCCAAATGGGACATCGAATCATGGATTTAGGATATGACTTGTTGTAGGTTAGTGGACACATTGTATTCAAATCATTCAACTATTGAGTCATATTCATGTCATCCTATGGTATACTCTGCGGTTCCATTATATATATATATATATATATATATATATATATATATTTTATAACCGCAGATATATATATATATATATATATATATATATATATATATATATAATGATTATAAAATATAATAGTATAATAACTTATGCCATTGTAACTGTTTACTTCAACAATAAAAGGTTTGAAGACATATGATACTAGTGAAAATTTTATATAGAATAAAAAATATTAACAATATTTATTTGTTTTGTTTTATGAATGCAAAGAAAAAAATTTCTTAGAAAATATTATCTATTAATTTTGCTCTAATCAATAGAAAGACAAATCACCATTTATCCCTTGCATCATTGACAGGATGCAATGGAAAGTAAACTACCTATCTAAGGATTTTTCCACACTCCCATCTCTAGGTTTCATCTTACCTCAGTAGAACACAATGAACATAGACATGTATACATAAGGAAGAAATAATACATTTAATCAACTTAGTCCAGCCTGGAGATGATTAAAAAAATCAATATTCAGAATATGAAGAGCAACTGTATAAAAAATTTAGGGCTAATCACCTGAATTATATTGTCATTTACCAAAGGTCATATTTAAAAAAAATAATTAAAAAACAACTTTTCTAAAGTCAAGTGTCTTTGATCACTACATCAGGAAATGATAGTCTAAACATTGTAATGAAGAGAAGGTACTGTTAAATAAAAATAATGTTTGCTTTCAATAAAAAAGATATATATATATATGTGTGTGTGTTTTGCTTAACGTGATTGATCAATCATAACTTAATTAACAAAGCATAAACAAGCTTTTAATCCTTTGATTTTTTTGTTGCATAATATATGAATTTTGTACCCACAGATAGGCAGAACCATAAGGTCAGATAGCTATTATTATTATTATTATTATTATTATTATTATTATTATTATTATTATTATTATTATTATTATTATTATTATTATTATTATTATTATTATTATTATTATTATTATTATTATTATTATTATTATTATTATTATTATTATTATTATTATTATTATTATTATTATTATTATTATTATTATTATTATTATTATTATTATTATTATTATTATTATTATTATTATTATTATTATTATTGTTGTTGTTGTTGTTGTTGTTGTTGTTGTTGTTGCTGTTGTTATTATTATTATTATTATTATTATTATTATTATTATTATTATTATTATTTTTGTTATTATATGACAATATGCCCACATCGATTTATTAATATTTGTGGTTTCTATTGGGTAATATATATATATATATATATATATATATATATATAATATTGTAAGGATACATTTAAACCACCAACACAATTATTACCAACAACAGTCATCAAAAATATATTACTAGTTATATATTAATAAAGTTGTGTATACATTTTCAGTTAAAATTATATTATTGACACTACTGATTTAGATGTATAACAAACCCTCAAATACAAGCAAGCAAAAATACCGAAAAACAAAAGAAAGAAATCATTAACGTTAATTTTTGTGTGTGTCTTTATTAACCCAGCATAAAATTGTATAAAGAGTAAAATGATGTCAACAATAAGAGCAAAGCATGAACTTAAAACTCATGCATCAATGAATAAAACATAAAAAATATACAAGACTTAGGGTTTTTTAAGAAAGAAAGAAGGCAAATAAATTATGTTTTCAAGAAAAGTTTCTTGATAAATTCTTAAAATCAATTTATTTGTCATATTAACTATTCTCAATATTAAAGTTAATAAGCCACTACAATTGCAATTTGAGGAAGTTGATTAATGAACTCACTTTAATTACTTAAAGTTTATATTTTTAACCCAAGTTATAAACTAGGAAAGAACAAATCCTGCATAGCTAGGAAGTGAGAAAACATCACAGAGATGGAGTTCCTTGTCATACAATCAAGATTTTCTCATATTATTATCATTTAAATTTAACATCCATGATGACAATGCTAACAAAAGATCTACAATTGTGCTACAGTCAGGTAATGTAAATATCTCAATACAGGAAATAATTTTAATAAAAGAATCTGAGTCAACATGAAGAAACAGATGGTGATGAAGATCATCCGATGGACTACAATTTAGTTCATAGAAAGAACCTTTCCTAAAGGCAAAAGATACTCAGACATTTCACAATGTGAATTACAGTACTTTCAACTATGGCTAAATCATGCTGTATTAACATCCCAAATTATATTTTTATATTCTTTTTTATTCTCATTTTGTTTTAAATGGGTTTCTTTCTTTTAAACAGAGAATCAATCCATCCAACTGTCAATTATTCTAGAAAGAGGGGAACCATCAATGCTATAGTTTTTTATTTTTTATTTAATAGTAAAATTTAAATGCAGATTACCGATTTTTTTACCAATTAATACATTTGAAAGGTGAGACTTTACTCTTATTCAATATTAATCACTCACCCTTTGACAGTTACAATATTTTTATGCTCAATGTTTGTCTTTAATTAACTTAATTATTAATTATTTGTTATTCAGGATGTATAACTAAAGCCTTGAATGATTGCTTTGTTCTATCATGGATTTATATGATGCCAGAATTGGTGGAGGTTCCGAATATAATAGCAGCCTTCAACAAATTATAAAATATGGATAGACAGTGGAAATTAATGAGCAACTGATGGTAGAAATTTTAGTTATCAGAGCCATTTGTTAAAATATAGGTTTCTTTTTTGCAAAGTTGAAATTATTATATTATAATTTTGAATGGTCATCCTTTATAGAATCAAAGGTATTGATTAGTAAATAGTTAATGAAGGATTATCATGTCTATACAATCATTAAATGTTAAATACATACAAACACTTTGTTATAAAGAATTATGAACAGTGATCTACATCAAAATTAATTTATTAAATATTAAATCAAATTAGTCATCAGTTTGATTTTTCTATTTTCCAATTAATCACACTACATGTATATCCAATGCACACATTATGTATGGAATAATCATATCTTGAAATAGTGTACATGTACATTCTCCCTTAGTTTGAATTTTGTGGTATAATGAGGATCAAGAAGAAGTTATGTAAGGGGAGTTATGAAAGTGTGAATTCCTTACCACTCAATCATTAATCATCATGGAATCACTTCCTAAACTTAGATAAATAATCTAATAGCTCACTTGCCTTATTACGTGTAATGTCATACCTGCAAAATGAAGTGGGTTACCATAGCTAAATACATCTCTCAAGAAGAATAGATTATCCCATTGCATACGCCACTCAAATCTGTGTGGTTCTTACATAAGAGAAAAGCAGTATTGAGTTTGTCCTTTATATATGGCATGATCAATCATGGGAACATAAATCACATTTCCAATTTATTACATATGACTGTCCCATTACATATAGTGTTTAACTTTAGTGGCTTCAAATCATATGGTTATTTCGTGATATGCTAATAGTTTTAATATGTGATGAATGGAAACTAGACAAATGACAAACAATAATAAACAGATATTAATAAAATATTCATATAGTCAGTTTAAATTAATAAATAAAGAAATAAGCAAAATGATAATCTAATAAAAATTAAATCTTATGTCATGTTAAATGTATGACTGCATGAATCTCTCTACTATGTCTATCAAATTACTAGATACGAATTGAAAGAAATTAGTTTGAAATAAAATCCCATAAAGTTATTTTATGAAACAAATATAATACAACATAACATACATACAAGAAGTAAAATCAAAGCAATGGAATTGAAAATTAATAAAGAAAGTTAGGAAGGAAATTGAAATGGAAGAAATTTAGGTTAAACAGATATAAAATTCTATTAAGGATAGCTTACAAACTTCTACTTTTAAAAATGTAGTAGAACAGAATACTGAAATATTTGTGAGAACTGTCTTAGAAATAATTCAACCTCAAGAAAGAGCAATGATTTTAGAAACATAAAGGAAGGATAGAACGGACTCATATGACCATATTCTCAACCAGTTGATGATGATACAAAATTTGTCGATGAATATGACAAAACAAAGTGATATCAAAATAAAAATGAAAAGTGAGACGATGAAACTATCATCAGATATGGTCTTTAAATAATAAAATTTTCAAATAATGATGATTTCAAAATAGAAATGTAAAAAGATATTGATGAAAAGGATTGTAAATGTAAAACAAGAGTTATTGAATTCGGAAAAAGAATTGAATACAAAATTGATAATATATTTACCAAAATAGTAAAATCTTATAATGATTTCAACATTGTATGCTAGAAAATCAGAAACAATATCAGAAAGAGATAGATAATGAAGTAGAGAAATTACATTCAGAAATGAATGATTATATAAAAGAGATATTAAACATTATAGTATAATTACAGCTTCACTAACCATGCGAAAAAATCGCATATGTATAATTATAAAAGATCACAAACTAGAAAATTAGGGGAAAAAATAATATACTAGTAAATGTAGATAAGTATATTGGGATCAAACAAAATTTAATTGAAACTGAAATCACCCAAAATAAAAGCAATGTTGAAAAGTAGAAAGCATAAACAGTTTAATAAACAAAAACCTTGAAAATTTAGATTACAAATTCTCTTGTAAATTATAAATATCAAATGAAAAAAGCAAATACAAGACATCTAAAATATTACCACATCAAAAAATGAATGTGATATAATGATGGAAATATTAGACCACATAATAAAAATAAAAAATAGTTTGGATGTTAAACAAAATAAAATAAACGATCCATACAATATTATCCAAGAAGCAGAGAATTTACCACAAATGTATAGTATGGAAGAAACTCTTTTCAACAGACATATGGGATAAAATTAATGAGCAAATAGTGCAGTCAATCATAAATAAACCAAATAAAATGGGCAGTAAAAATAACCATGTTCAAATGAATACTATTGACGAATTCATAAAACTTAAAATATTCAAAGGTTTACAAATGAGGCTCCAATTAAGCATTTAAGAATCCTAAATTTATATTTCTGTCAATACTAACCTTTCAGAAAAAAAATGGTCGTGACTTAGTCACTTACAAGGCAAGGCACTTTCATGGTGGGAGTTATCTACTTTTTATGAATACCAAGTGTTACTAAAGAAAAAAAATAGGTATAAAAATTGACGGGAAGCATTACTGTATCAACTACTCCAAAAAATATACAAATACTTCTCAAGAAACTGTAACAATTCTTTAAATGACATG
Source organism: Epiperipatus broadwayi (assembly GCA_028023455.1). Lineage (NCBI taxonomy): Eukaryota > Metazoa > Onychophora > Udeonychophora > Euonychophora > Peripatidae > Epiperipatus > Epiperipatus broadwayi. The sequence goes on from JAQFVV010006638.1 coordinate 310,100, forward strand.
TGACCAAATTGAAAACTTTAAATGCATACAATTTAAGTTAAAATCAAATGACAAGAATTGTGAAACATAACCTTTCATTTGATATATAGCAATTCTTACTCTGCATCAATGCACCGAGCATTAAACAAATCTCATATATTTTAAATAATAGTGGGGTAAATGATCATCATATGGCAAAAAAAAATGCTGAAAAAAGAAAGAAAAGAACATCATTCAATGCTATCAATTACAAAAAAGGAAAATAATAACCCCATTATTGGAAGGGAAAGTCAAATCAAAATGACACCTACAACAATGGATGAACAAATAACTAATATCTGGACAGTCACAATTATAAACTGGAAAAGAACAAATCAAGCATGGCTAGGAAGCAATAACACATTGTAGAGATGGAGCTGCTTATCATACAACCAAGTGTTTCTGATATGATTATTATTTAAAATTAATATCCATAATGTTTATGCTAACAAATGATCTTCAATATGCTACAGTCAAGTAAAAATATCTCAGAACAGGAAAGGTCGTTTATAAAAGAGACTGAGTCACCAACATGAAGATCCAGATGGGGACTGAAGATCATCCGATGGACTACCATTCAGTTCATGCAAAGGGCCTTTCATAAAGACAAAGGTACTCAGCCATTTCACAATGTGAACTATAAGGCTTTGAACTATGACTAGACTATGTTGGGTTAACATCCCAAATTATATTTTTATATATTTTTTTATTTTTTATTTCACTTGTTAAATTGGTATCTTTCTTTTGAAAAAGAGTCAATTCATCCAAATATCAAATATTCTAGAGACGGGAGCCATCGATTATATATTTTTTATTTTTCATTTAATAATAAAATTTACGTGCAGACTCCTGAAATGTTCTCCAATTGATAAACAATAAACTACTGTCATGAAAGGTGAGATATTATTCTTATTTAATATTAAACCCTCACACTTTGACAGTTACAATATTTTATGTTATATATTTGTTTTCATTTAACTTAATTATTAATTATTTGTTACTTAAATTATATGACTAAACTCATGAATGATTGGTTTGTTCTATCATTGATTAAATGACACCAGAAAACGAGATGATTCAGAATTATAGGAGCAACATTCAACAAATTACAAAATAGGTGTACTTGAACATTGTTTTGTTGGTACATTTTAATTTATCAATAAGAGCCACGAGTAATAACGTCAATAAATATTCAACTTAAGGGTTAAATAAAACCTACGAATATTGTAGGCAATGCGTATCTAAAATTATCTAATAAATATATTCGCAGCCAGCTGAGAACTTCGCTGGAAAGGTAATATTACTAAAATATTATTATTGTCATAAAAACATGAATATAGTGTGTGTGCATGTGTGATGATGATTGATCTAGATACCAATTCATTGACATTTGAAAAGTAATTAAAATTAACTTAGTCTCACCATACGTAAAATATCTCTATTGTAAAGCCAAGGATAACGGAATATTAGATTAAGATAATTAAATAAAAATTATTAAATTTATTATTTGAAGCATAATCTTTAGAAACAAATCAGTAACTAAAAGCATTAAACACTGAAGGGAGAAATTTAATATTCGCTATGTCTGAGATAAAAATGAGAACAAAAATATAATAGATGTGAAGGTATATAATATTTTAACTGTCTGATATTAATATTACTCCATGGTAATCCTGATTCCCTAATAATTCAAAATGAATATTTATAGTTTAAAACTTCTTGACATTATCTATTGATTCAGGGATATTTATTTATTTAGTTTTTTTATATATTATAATACGGTTGTAGAACAGGGGAAAGCCATATGAGTCATCAAGTGAATGTATATATTATGTATTGAGCTGTAGTATGTTAATAAAATTTGTTATTTGTTTTAAGTCTCAATGTTTTGTGGGTAATTATAATCTAGACATCTCAAATCCAATCGTACATCAATATATTATTATTAATAGTTGAATCATCATTTTCGTAAATAATATCCGGTAAAATTTATTTAAAATTATTAATTTTCCAAGCTTATGTGGCACGGCAATACACAAGATAACCAAATAATTTAATATAGTTTAAATATAAATTATGAATTAGGATGGTTATTGAGTGATAGTGCATGCAGTGGGTGGGCATAAAATCCTTTCCCCATCAGTTGTATTCAAACATCTCTCTAGACGCACTTCTTTATAATTTTATTTTAATTGTGAATACGTTTCTAATATATTATTGTAAAAAATTTAATAAGCTTAAATTATTCGAGCTTTAATGTAAATAGACTTTGGCTACATTAAAGACAGCCAAGATCAACCTTGGAGGTGATCATGATAGAAATGTTATCTCCAATAATTCATGACAGCTTGTCCGACCTCCACACCTTATTGTTCTAAAAAACCCTGAGAAGAGATTATAATGGGAGAAATGAGCTAGCATAATGGAAATTTTAATAGTAAAACAGATAATAGTGTAATCGACCTATGGATGTGAGGATGATAGGGGGATGGATCAGTAAGATGGATATGGATGTAGAACTATTTGTAATCGGAACAAAATTTTAATTGTGACTTTAATGATAGTGAATGGGGTGTGTGCTGAGAATAGCCAAGCATTTCCAAGAATATTAATATTATTATTATTTTAATGCATTCTCTGTGTTCTCTTAATTGATTGATTATTTATTAATTCATTAAATATTATTGTTGAAATTTATTGATAAGTTATTATAATGAGGTTTGGTTTCAATATTCTCATTGAAGTTGCAATTTGGCACCCTGGCAAATAAGATTGTGGATGTTCTATACCATAGGCTTTAGAAATAGTGTTAGCTGGGAACGATGAAGCATCCATAGATCCATCCTGAAAACATTACAATTGGCATACAATTTAGCTGCAAGTTCCGAATGCCAGATAGATTCAATATAGGTTATAATTAATGCATAGTGTGGTAGCCTGAGCTGAAATAAATAAATATTACAATTGATCCATAAAGAGGATGTGCGATTATTTGAATAAAGTTATAATTAGCTTAAACTGACAGATAATATATGTTGTAAACTCTCCCAATCATTTTAGTTATATTTGATTTACAACAAGGATGACCAATCAAAAGATGACAAAATATGTTTTATACCAATTAATTGAGACTAAGATAAACATTTGCCCTGTTCTAAAAATAATTCAAAATTAAAGGTGACACAGAAGATCAGAAGAGTCATATAAATAGCATGGGCTAGGAACTGAGGGAGTAAGCTATTCTATTAGATTTTACAGATGAGTCTAAAGCTATTAACATCTGTTTAGTTAGTTTAGTTTATTCAACATTAATACATCAGTCAATATAACCATTTAATAAATGGAATCATCTCTTCAGAATGCCTAAATGAGCCTCTATGAAGAATATGATGTCATACTAAACCAACTCAAGATGAAACCTAGAGCTAAATTAACCCTACTAAACATGTATTAGAACATATACAAGAACTGATCCTATAATGCCTCATACCTTCTGAACAAAATGGAGACCTGAAGTCTTCACTAGAGTTCTCCAATTAATGAACTATTGTGTCATGCAGAAAGACCTCTGCAGTTTCAATTTACACCTTGAGGTAATACTTTTCCATATTCTAATCAGGGTTTAAATCTGTCTAGTCTCAGCTTAATATTTAATGTTACCTATCTTATATTTATTTGCTTATCATTGTATTTTATAGTATGTCTTTGGGAATCTTAGTTTTAAGATTCAAAGTTTGTTTTCCATTTTAGTTAGCAGAGAGGGTATTGTAAGATTATATTTTATATTCTTAATTTGTCTCACTTTACTACTAACCCTTGCTAAATGCTCTGGCAGCTTGTTGTAATTTCAGTTTGCTCACCTGCCCCTATTTTATTGTACAATAATTTGTGTTAAATATGTTTAGTTCGTGTTTCTTCCAAACCACAAATCCCTTGTTTGGTCGTTTGTTATGTTTTATTTTAATTTTTCTGAAGTTTGAGATTTTGTGTCATTTCCAGATTATGTAATCTCATAATCATATTTTTGAGCTGTCTTGTGAACATATGTCATTTCAAGTTCAAAGCACCAGAAAATGTTTACCCGTGCTGTTTTGTTGATTTTCTACAAGTCCGTATTATTTTTCATATCTCTGAATTTGGAAGCTATAATGTTTTTATAAATCGCCCACAGGAAGATACTATTAATCCCCTTTTAAATTGTTGGATGATAAAATGATTCTTTCTTCCAAAACACTTACTGTTTAAATATTTGCTGAACTCATATGCACTCTCTGATAAATACACTTATAAAAATATAGGTCAGGTTTTCGTAATCTGTTTGCTACAATTTTTTTTATTTTTGAATTTAATTAAAATTTCAAATTAGTTTAATTTATTTTGCTGACATTTGTCTTAATGTTTTTATTTCTCAATTGTCTGAACAATATCCATGAGCTCTTGCTGTCTCTCTGAGTCTAGTCAGTGCAAACCATCATCACCATCCACTTTTGATCACAGTAAACAAAATTTGCAGATACACAGTGATCTGGTGGCATCCTTCGTGATCAAAAATAGATTGAGTGACCATTACTATATATACTGTAACCTTCCTCTCTGATCATTGGACAATCAGGCTTTCACATTTCTGGGTGCCATAATCCCAATTACCTTTCCCACTAATCTAACTAGTCCAATTTACATGATAAACCAAAGATGTTTTCTTTATTAACTAAGCTCGCATGAAACTATAATCTGAGAGAAGATCACGAGGTGATTAATAATTTCTGGTCAAGCTAGCCTCAAAATCCACAAACCAGCAAACAAACATAAAATTATAAAATAAACTTCGTATTTGTCAAACTAATAAATAATTAATAATTAGATAGATGGAATGAATATGAAATTAGAAGTATAAATTAAGCAATACGTAAATGAGGGTGTAAATGATTAAATGAATGATAAAAATAAGTAATAATTAAATAATAAATAAAATGAGTCTGAGAATGAAGATGTGTAAGAGTTAATGGATGATTAAGATGAGAATGGAATAAGAGCTAATGAATGATGAGTGCATTGGGATAATGAATTAGGGTGAAAAAAGAGAATAAAGAAAGATTGAAATAACACATGAGAGGAATGGTGATGATGAAAGATTATGCACAGAACTCTAAATTTGATATTGAATTAAATAATAATGAGACAATTAAATAAAATACAGATTCTAAGCTGACTAAGACCAGAATATTCACCATAAAGTCAAAACCAACTATACCATTTCAGTCAAAAGAAGTAATATATACTTTAAAGTTGGTTGACCTTATATCTCATGGTGAATGTAACACAATTCCACTCTAATTACAATAATTAACTGGATACCAATTTACCGTAAATTCCAATCCTATCACAAATTGATATAATTTATCCTTCTCAGGGTTCATATAGCTTAAAGGGTGATATACAAGATATACTTGGGTCAGTGAGAGGGATTTTGCCACTACCCAAGCATATTACACACAAAATAGCTCTTAATACTGAATTGAATTACTAAATAATATTCAATAATTTCAAACAAATTCTATAAATTCCCTAACTATGCTAAACTTTAAGCTTCAATAAGTAAGAGTAATTTTTCAATAGCTAAATGCAATAGCTTTCCAACTTTCTTTCTACATTAATTAGAAACAAGGTGTCCAAGACCAGTGAATGATAGATCTGTAGATTCAGATGAACTGATCAAACCAATATGAGGTTTTTAATCCTTTAGTATATTACTTAAACTAATATTCTTTAGGTTAGTATGTTTAATTATTAAGTTAGGATGCTCTAGATATACTCATAAACTATAGGGCTTAATGCAATTATTCTGATATACCTACATATAGTTACTTTTACAATATTGATTGATGACAATTTCACTATGATCACAGGATATGTTGATAGCAATAACAATAGTAATGTGTGGTTATGTGTTCATTAGCAATAAGTCCACTGAAGACTAAATAAATTTTTAACACAACAATATTTATTTACATTATGTACAAGTCTCTTTCAGATATCTTACATGAAACAAGATAAATCCATTCCAAAATTAGGGATGGAAATTAATGATGTGGTAAGTAATGACCAACTAATATGACAAACATTTTGGATATGTTTCTTTATTATTCTATCAGGTAGACTAAGATAGTTAAACTTACTTGAGCTATCTTAACATTGAAATTGCAAACAAAATATATTAATATCCTTTGGATATACACAACTTTTAAATATAAAAAAAAAAACTCTAAATTACAATTTATTATATCAAACTGTAGCTGTTTGAGTTATTAGAATATGATAAGGGCAATTATCATATTCCAATACAAGTATTAATTTATTATAATTTACTATATAAAAACAATTCATTGCATTCATATGGGGAAAACATCATAAGTTAAATGCACATATGACACTAAAACATTCACTATGTCCACAACCCAACCATTTATTAATTGACTGATCTTACTAAATCATCAGTAAATACCTACTTGTTGAAAACCCATCCACATTGTCCATGTACACACCTTGCTCTTTTATGTAAAAGTTCTACAAACACTAGTAAGTTTGGGTTGGTCTGTTTATAAACTGATGAAGATTACACATCATCATTAATACACTATCCCTATTAAACAAACACTATGGATATACCAGTGTCCCATAAGCTGACTTGTTTTATCCTTGCCATTGGATTATGAATACTAATCTTCACCATACATGGTGGAAAACTAACTCTAATTTCTTAAGGGATCTAAAAAAAGGAGGCTCTACAAAATAACATGATAGTTGTATACCAAGCAACAACATAATAGTTGTATAAGAATATGGCCAATTCTGATACCTTTTCATAGGTATTAAAAGTGTGGGCAGTGCCTCTTCACTGGAAAACAGAATTCAGACCATGGGATTATCTTTTTTACTTCTTAGGCTTAACTATGCTCTAAGCACGAACTCTCAACCAGCCCCAACAATATCATCCTCTCATATTAATCATCAATGAGGAATTCTCTATCATCCCATGTACAATATTAATTATTATTATATCTAAGGCTATTATATGTAGCCCAAACTCATCCTAGAATCTATAACAAATTCTGATCAATACAATAGCAAGGTAAAACAACACTAATAATCTAAGTGGAAACATAAATATTCCATTGCACATTGCAGAGACTGTTAATATTCTATAAACAGACCACCAATATCAGTAAAATAACCTTTAATTATTTCAAAATAATAATTATACATTTTATTATAGCAAGTCATGTACACGTAAACAAGGAGGATTAAACTACATTTTGTATTTAAAGCGGACATTCCCGTTCATAAGTGAAATTAAGCAATAATAAAAAAATACTTATTAAATTATTTTATATAATAGATCAATGGTATCATTATGTGTATATTTTTGACCATTTTGGGTCTATTTGTTCCCCTCCTTAATATAATATAAACAGCTGTTTTAGCAGTGAAAGAGATAAACATTTCTTTTTCTTACCAGATGAATAATATTTAACATTATGATTTCCCTTCATTGGGAAAATAATATAAATATGGATAAAGTATATTCTATACTGTGATATATATATATATATATATATATATATATATATATACATATATAGGTATATAGGTTTATATATATATATATATATATATATATATATATATATATAAACCTAATACCTGAATAACACATGAAAAAAAAATGCTTTACAATATTATATATACCAATTAACAAACTAAACAAACATTACAGTTTCTACCATTGGACTTTATCGAAGTTTGATTCGTTCTTATAAGCAAAACAACATGAAAATGGATATGATAAGCAAACATTCCTGAGTATTATATATATATTGGTTATCCTTTTTAATATTAACATCTTCAGACAAAATTCAAACATTGCTCCAATGGTAATAAAAATTCTTTATCGGTTTGTGTACTAATATAAGCATACTGAAGCAATATTAAAACATTTTTGAGAATAAGTCACTTGAAATAGGTTTAATTAATATATATTGATTTGTCTATTTTTGTTTTTACTCTTTTTTTCATCTGCATAATGATCTTTCATACTCTTAAATAATCTGGGTGATTTTAAAATCGTTTGAAATATTATCACGTTGCAAGTTATTCACTAGCTATAAAATAAATAAATATTTATTTTCACTTCCCTTTTATTAGGAAATTATGATGTCTTAAGTTATACTGAAAAGAATCTATTTAATTATAAATACGACCTTCTAAGCGATTTTAATTAATATGTAACATATTTTTCCAAATGTAGAACAGTTATAATCAGTTTATTATGATCTTTGAAAATAAACTTTTAAATCATTTATGAATTTTGTTTACTTTGTTTTTCCCATCCACAGTAATTGTTACAATCTTAAATAATCTGGTAATTTTAAACACTTAAAATATTACTTTATATGTTGTATAATCAAGAAAAAAAATCAATATTTCTTTATTCAATATTATTGGCAATTTATTTCATATTTAAGAATGTTAAGCAGAATTCATTTAATAGTAAGCAATTATTAATAATATATATGTGACTGCTTCCCGGGGAATATTTGAGCAGACAGTATCTCTTCCTAATGAAATAAGAAATATTTTAGGCACTTTTCTTTTTAAACTAATTACTTTTTATGATTTAAAGTGAAATTTTAATTTCTTCATTATTTCTTGAAACTTTTCTTCAAATGATTTAGAATATTTTCTTGAAATATTAATTTATACATAAATGTATTTTTCTGCTTAATGCTTCATTAATGGTAGCACGAAAATTAAAATACTTTAATCTCTTTTTTTTTTCAGTCTAAATAACTTTTTGTGTTATGATTAGTTCTGATAATTGATCAAAATAAAGAAAACAAAAATAATTGCTTACGTTTTCTGGTACTATTTTCCGTTCCAAATGGTACATGTTTCTGCAAATACTTATTTAAATAGCGGTCCTTTCAGTGTTTCCTTCAGTAGGCAAAGTTAAGAATACAAGATCGATGAAAATTGGTGTAGAGATTTCACTGGGTTATTGAGTTTATTCCATAGTATTCAGATCCATCTATCTATGAAATTTTGTCCCAATTAATTTTATAAAAATATTATTTTCTAGCTTATTTCTTATCTTTTACTTCAGAAGTGGAGCTGTAGTTTTGTTCCATTTACATTTCTTAGAGAGTCCCCCTTCCCCCTATAAACTTTTATATTATATACTTTTTATTACATGGCAGGATTGGTTCTCAATAAGCCAATCACTGTAAAATGTGAATAAATTAAGTTTGATCCCTCTAGTGAGAATCATCTAGACTGATAAAATTCAATTTACATTAAAATATAGTATATTTAAAGATTATTTATAAAAAAAAAATTAGAAGACTTATAAATTGATTTTGCTGTTTATACTTAATTATTGTTTAACAACACCAACAAATAAAAGGTTAAATATTTTATATACTTCCCAATAATATTTTAATATTATTAAAACAACATTTGAAATAGCTGCCACTGGAACAATGTGATAAAATGTTTATGGGATTTATATCCACTCTATCAGACTTTCCAGTGCACCATCAGTCCAAATCATCATCAGTTTTAAAATATTTATGAGAGCTTTTGGTTTAATTGGAAAATATATAATCCAATAAACCTTTAATATATATAATTAATATTTACACACTACTTTTCAATAATTTATAACTTATTACAATTTTAAAATTTAAAATTTTACAGATTTATCCACTGGATAAAACCTACTATCTTTGAGCCAAAACATATGGTTACAATATATATATATTGTAGTGATGAGCTACAACCTGATACACCATCCAATTATTTAAGACACTCTACCAATTGGAACCACATAGACATATTTGTTTAACCAATAAATTGCCAAGCAAATTATCATATAAACATTTTTTCTTTCCAACACATGCATTTACATAAATATCTTTTTATTTTTAAAAAAAGAAGTAATAAAAACTATTAAACTACTAGGAAAAGAAAAAAATGAACAGATAGGTATACTAATACTGGAATAAAAGGTGTTATATGTTACTAATTAAAAAATAAAATAAAAATAAAAACAATGACTGAATTAAAATATAAACACATAGCAACCATTTGTAGAAGTGAAATTTAAAATATATATAAATTATTGTTTTTTATTTATAATCCCATTTATTTATATTATGTCTGTTAAACAATAGGAAATGTCAAGGTTAAAATGCTTAAAAAAACTTCACGTGACCTACAACGCAGTATTAATTGTTATACTGTCTTCTGCATTCAAAGATAGAACTTTTTTTTCTGCTTAAAAATAAATTCAGATACAAAATGGATGTGAATGTTTGAATTTATATATATATATTTAATATTAATTAAAATGATTGAAAGCTGAATTTTTTGGAGCAATCATTTGAAATGGAAGAACTAATTTGAAAGTAAAAATTTAATTATTTGCTACTTAGACAATTTTAGTTAAAGTTACATGTTGCAGTAATATTCAATAGTTAACTGTTTTGATATATAATAATATCATCATTGAAATCTTGAGAAGCAAATGAATCAATAAATATATATTATTTTTATATCATGATTACTTGCTGGAAAGTTTATACCATGGGGTAATAATGCGTCATCAATAAAGCCATGAAAAGTTAAAGATGTTACATGCCCATTTGGAAGAAACTTAAAAACCATCTTTGCTTTAAATAAAATACCTAACCAAATCTAAGACAGGATAATTGTAGAACATTATTATTTTTTGACCCAGACAAGAAATTTATATTCTTCATGGGAGCAGAACTTCATCTCCATTCATAGCAATTTATTTAGCAAATAAACAGTTTCAAGCAGACTCATCGGACTTTAATTAACATAATGGGATAAGAATTGTGATTTTTGTTTTATTATTTTGTCTATTGTAAATTTTATGTATTAATTAAGTTTTCTACAATTGGAAGCTAATGTGTTATAATTTTGGAGAAATTCTGTATGAGAGTAATGAGGGGGGACATATTAGATTTATATATATATATATATATTATCACCTTTAATTGTATAAAAAATAAAAAATTACTAGTTTTGACCTCCCCAGCTGACTGACTTTTGACAACATATAGGAAATTGAAAGGTAAGAAATTTTAATATTGTCTTACAGTAAGCAACCCACAATGATAGAGTTTTATTTTTTTATTATTAATTAAGCTTATTTTTATATTACTGTTAAATCAATGATTTATAATCATTGATTTATCTAGACAACAAAGATATATTTTTGTGTTGTTATGTTTGTATACATATTTTAAATTAGCCAGCAAAAATCGCAATCACATATACATATTATAATTACATATTCATTGTTGTAAATAATTAGTCAAGTACATGAACTTCTACCATTGGGATCAGGGCAAGGATCTTATTTTTATTAATATCATTATAGATAACGATATGGTAGAAATTCATCCTTGACAAAGTAAATTACAAGTGTATCAGATTTAATTGTTATTCATATTTTTTTGTTAATCAGTAAATGTATTTATAAATCGTTATTTTAATTTGGTCTCTAACTCATCATAATTTCCATATCCAACATCAGCTTTATAACTCTTCATTATTCACATACCCATCATAAACATTATTATCTTATTTAGTTTTACACTTATCAATATTATTAATATGATAGAGGAAATACATATACATATTTAAGTCATTTATTATAACTTTTAATACATATATACTTATACCGCACATACATATTTTTATATATCTTATGCTTAATTGATTTTTGTTAATTAATTATCACCTATATAGAAGTGCAATAACTATTATCAGTGTGATCTCCTTCCCTGTTAAGAGACCTCAAGCAATTACTCCCTGAGTTTGAATACTGTGGTATAACGTGGCTAGAAAGGGGTGAGAATTGAATGAACTGACCCAAATTGTATCTAGGTTAATAAAAATAGGTAGAGCTAGTCTATTGGAAGTAGGTACAATCATAGGTTATGAATTTCATCATGTAATCACTTGCATCCTATCTGAAGACCCAAAGTCCGACCATAGTAAAATGTGTTCCCCCTATCTCTTCTGGAAACCACCAGCCCATTACAATATATATATATATTATAACCAGTTGGCTTACATAGTATATGCTAACATAGTGTGTGTGCCTAAATATATACGTAAAATAAAGGAAAAGTAGAAATAAACACAAAATTAATTTTTGTAGATTTTTTTTATATTTCCTAAAATAAAATAATAATAAGTAAAGGGTTAAATTATAACTCTGGTTTAAAATAAAAATTGTTTTATAAATTAAACTTTTAAAAGGTTTGAATAAATATAAATATTGTATTATTATTAATTATTTACTCTGATTTTGAAATTTAAAAACACCCTATTATATTTTTGAAATTTTAATTAATTAAACAAAATTTTTATCTATTAGAAATCCCCTAAGTAAAAACATGTATATGTTTTCAAAGGGATTGGTGAGATAAAAATAAAAACTCTGTTTTTAATTAAGCTGCTGTTATCACCTTAGATGAGTCTATAAAAAGGCTGATAACAAATGAGCTCCAGTTTGGATAGTGATTTTGAAAAGAACAGTTCTGCTTGCAGTTTTGTAAGAGTTGGTCAGAAGAGTTTTTTAATATTTTAAGCAGTGACCAACTAGGCCAACTGCAAAGTGTGGATAATGATTTTGAAAAAAGCAGTATGTTGTTGGATGTAGCAGAGAGTTGGCAGTCCAGTTACCATAAACTGATATAGCTGAAGGCAAGATAGTAGACTGTTTTCCTTAGCAGGAGTTTGAATGTATGTGGAAAAACTGACCCATTTTTTATGCTGAGATTCATAGCCTGAAATCTATCAAACCAAGACATCTGCTTGTCTGGAGTATACCTATATAGACATAGACCCACTATGGACCAACATTATACATAGATTATACATTTTTTCTGATTATGGTAGTCACTAATAAGCAAACTCACCAAGAAAAATCTTCCAGCTTGCTGAAGAATTAATTACATGTGTCAGATACATGCAGAGAAGCACACCTAAATGTATATATAGCTAGTGAGTTATTTTAAAAGAATTCATTTAAAAAGACATATATAGAACAATATTATTTTAAAGGCAGTTAAAAATTTAGGTTGTTTTCCCATCCTTGGTGTTCGCCTTAAGATGTCGCTACTTTTAGGTAAATTCCTAGAAATATACAGTTTCACCGAAATTTTTCTACCAAAAATTCCAAAGAGGAATTTTTCTACATTATAAACACAGAAAAGTCATCATGTTATGTTGGACAGAGGAGGCAGTAACAGAATCCAACACAAAGAGACTTCTTTCTATGATAAAACACAGAAAGAGTTCCCGATGGCTGCCGGTTATGGCTTTTTTTTTATGCTAAAACCAAAGTGAAAGAAATGCCTTGATCAGCTGCCATAGTAGTTGATTTTGTTCATCATTTTCTCATAATAGTAGAATATCTATTTTCTCTGTAGTTTCGGGTGAGAGTGTGTGTATTTGAAACAGTCATATTTTTTTAAAATTTGATAAGATGTCTATTTTTTTTAATGTGTTGTAACTTACTTTACTGTTGTAAGTTTAGTAATAATGTGCTGAAGATTCCATTATGAAAGGGTAACCCTCAAAAATTGCTTTTAAGGGTGCAAAAGGGAAAAAATTAAAAGATTGCATGAAAAGTACCGTTTTTGCAAGAAATCATCCGTGACCAGTTACTTTTGCTATATATATATATATATATATATATATGTTAAAACGAAGATTTGCACGGGTTAAATATATAATATATATATATATATATATATACACAAACAAAAACAACCCACTGTCTAATTATTAGGAATTACTTGTCCAAAAAATAAAATTAGTCGGGTATTATTTTTTTTGTTACATTTATTATTTCAAAATAAGATTAGTTTTTATATCTACACACTAACAAAAACAACCCAGTTCCTGATTAATTACTGTCTTTCAAAAAAAAGCAAATTCAATGGGGTTTGATTTTTTTCAATGGAGTCTTTGAATTACAGTTTATTTGTTTTTATATATACACAAGATTTACCAAAAAAAAAAAAAAGAAACCCACTTTCTGATTAATCACTGTCAAAAGAAATGCAAATTAGTTGGCTATCATTTTTAAATTTAGTATTTCAATAACGATATCATTTTTATATAGACAGACTTAACAGAAACAACCCACTTTCTGATTCATTACTGCCCCCCCCCAAAAAAAAAAAGAAAACGAAAACTATTCGGATATCATTTTTTAATCAAGTCATTTAATGATGGTCCTTACTAATAGTAGTCAGGTATCAATTCTAAATTGTAGTATATAAATGATGTTACTTTTGATAGATTTAGAATTACCTCTTGATTTTTTAATAAAATGATTGATTTACTCTTGACCAAAAATACCATAACTTTAAAAAAAAAGACACATGTAAAGTCCAAAAAAAAATGAGAAAAAGCCCCATACCGTAACTTTAAAAAGACACACCTAAAGTCCAAAAAAAAAATTGAAAAAGCCCCGTAACTTTAAAGACACATACACAAACTCAAAAACAAGATAAGATTAATAAACATTTACTTATTACATATTGCTTTTGAATAAAATTATTGATTTACTCTTGCAAAAAAAGAAAAAAGACCATAACTTTAAAAAGACATGTTAAGTCAAAAAAAAAAAATTAGAAAAACACCGTAACTTTAAAGACATACACACACAAACTCAAAAACAAGATAAGATTAATAAACATTTACAAAAATGAAAAAAACTAACATCATATAATAGTATTAGTTAGTAGAATATTTTATTACAAATCAAAGAAATCAGATCTTTTTAGATCAAATCAATCATTTAGGTCCGGCCCGAAATCGTTATATGTATATGTTTTTGATTAGCATCAACACCATCTTAAGGCAAACACCAAGCATGAGAATACAACCAAAATTTATATATTTTAAAAGAATATAAAGAAATTTTGCTTGAATTATAATTAAGAGTCAATAATAATTCATTGATCATTAAAGGCAAAAGAGGCGTTTTTGAACAATAATCCTTTGCACATTATTTTGAAAAAAATTATATTAAAAAAAAAGGAAAGAATCGATGATTCAATAATCTACAACAGGAAAATCAAACCACCTTGGGGCTTGAGACCGATGAATTCTCCATAAATGACTTCACTGAGAAACAATACCAAGGCCTCTGTGTTGACTTCAACCAAACAATACCTCCAACCCTCCTCAAATCCTTAGTAAACTACCACAATGATAAAAGTGTTGTTCTGGCAGTCACAGAACCAAATTGCTCACTCCATAAATTCCCCATTACAGCACTATACGAATTAATAAAACAATACAAATTAACAGAGGGCATACACCGGATACTCAATCACCCAAACGACAGATACATTGCTGTCGAATTTGCCACTTGGGCCTTCCGAAATGAATTTAAATCAAATTTCAAAAAACTAGACAACAAATTCCTTATATATGTTGATACAAACAGACCTGCTACCCTTATCGGAACCCTCAAGAATTGTATCATGGGCCTTGACAATAATCTCCTCCAAGAAATCCTTTTACCTTACGGGAAAATCCAGAATTTCTCATATCTGCCAGTAGACAAGACGATCAAGTCCATCCTATCCAACACTGCATCATTTCAAATTCAACTAAGAAAAGGCCTAGGGCCCACTGACATACCAACTACCATTAAAGCAAAAGGTTGTCCAATGATACTTTCCTTCATTGGCGTCAGGCCACAATGTTTTCATTGTGGCCTAAGAACACATCTCATAAAAGAATGCCCAGCAAAAATATGCACCTCTTGTGGTCAAAAGGAAAATAAGTTTCACAAATGTAAAGCACCTCATACACTCACACCTGCTAATGTCACACATAATGAAATGCTAACCACAAACACTCCAGGCCTACATACTGTTGAAGCTGAAGTTGAATCCTACAGTAGAGTAACCAACACCAAAGACTTTATGAATCCTAATAAACTCAAGGGAAAACCATCCAATGACAGCAAACAGATACAAATAGCATATCAAAACCCAAATGGCTCCAAGCCCAGAGATAACTCACAGAAACCAGACAACTTACCAAAAGGCTCAAAACCAAAAGAACCAAATAATGCCTCTAGACACAAAAATCTAACAATCTCTTCTGACAATACAGATGATGCACCTCTCAGCATGGACCATCAAGACCATAACAATGCACTCGGAACCCCAAGACCTCTAAGATCAAAACCTGCGGTTTCTAACACTAAATCTATAATGGACGCATCGAAACTATCAATATCCTATACAAATCCATCCCATATGAAAGCTCCCACACCTACAAAAAATAGATCTTCACCACCCATCTCTGACCATGTCTCAGACATGGATCTCAACCTACCCCCTAATGCTAATAATAAACAAAAATCTTCCAAACTTTCAAAGGCCTACTCTGAAGAAGATGACTCACACCTATCTCCTGCTTCCGAGCCAAACTACCTAAAGTTATCCTTTCCCTACAGTGTAAATTCTATTCTGGAAAAAAACAAGAGGAAGGTACAAAGCACACCAAAAAACTCTCTCAGTCATGAATCACACAGTGAAACTGAGCTCTTTAGAGCTGATTTCCACAGGCCATCCTTGGCAGATCAGAAATTCAGTGATCACAAGGACCATTACAACCTTCAATCAAAGATTCCGCTGGCAGTAAAACCAAGCAGCAATAATCTTTATGGATAGGATCAAGTGCCAAATCATTGGTCTTAACATCAGGGGAATTAATTCTTCTGACCGTTTATATGCGATTAGGCATTTTTTCCTTCTTACATCTCCTCATATTTTATTCTTAGGAGAGACCAAATATCACCTAAACTCCAACCCTCACATAATTCTCGAACTTTCAAAACTGGGCTTCACTCTTCTGTCTACTAATACATCAGCTGCTGGAGGGGTAGGAATCATCATTAATAACAGGAAACCACCTTCTTCCTATAAAGTGCTTTACCATGATGCCAATCTCATTGCAATCAAGCTTATATACCAATCTAGTGAATTCATTGCAATATACGTATACTGCCAGAACAACCCATTGACTTATTCTAGAATAATACACACCATAAATCTCATCACTGCAAACAACACAGGCCCTACAATCTTCTTGGGGGACTTCAACCTGCAATATGATGTGTTCACACGGAAATACCTCCATCTCTTAGCCAGGGGTTTCATAAATGGCAGAGGTTTCTTCCCTGCGGATGCATACTCATTCTATACGAAGAGCTCTAGAACACTGATTGACCTAATGTTTTACACCTCAGAGCTGCACTATGGTTTGGAAGCCAAGCTTCAACCCGTTCCCTTCTCAGACCATCTTGCCCTGATAGCGTCTCTAGATCTGGACTCCTACACTCCCATAGACTACAATAAAACAATCAGAATCATAACTAAAGCTACTGCCACGGAAGCTGTCTTCTCAGATGCCTACATACTCTTTGAAAAAATTGACATTCTTAACATAAATCCTGAGGAAGCCTGGTTCGCCTTCACAGGCATCCTCCAAACCATAATCATACAGCACACCAAAAAACATAAAGGCTCAACAACCCTGATGAATGAGCTTGATTTGCTTCACCATAGGATTAAAAATTTCTCAAGTGATGGTACTACAGACAACCTCCTATTACTTAAAACACAGTACAAGCAGAAACAAGCTGCGATTGCTGAAATAATAGCAACAAAAAATGCTAGGTTATACTTACCTGGCCAACACTGCTGGACACGTGGCTATCTCAGATGGGCTCTAGGGGCAAGGAAGAAACAAAAAACTCCTTTATCCCTCCTCATCGATGGTAGCCATACCTCTGGCAACCAAATGCTCATTCAAATAGAGTCATATTTCAAAAACCGCCTATCAAACTCTGTTACCTACCCCACAAATCAGTGGCATGAGACATCACAAAACAATGAACATGGAATAACAATATCAAACACAAAAACCGCTTGGCCGCCCTACCGTCCAATGTCCATCCAGGACTATACGGCATTCCAAAGTTCATACTTACGCACCTTGAGAATTTCACAGCTCCCATAGTATTGAAACTAATTAACCATCTTGCAAACAGCAAAAAAATCATCCCCAAACTTTATCCCATAGCGATGGTCCCCTTTGTTAAGAAAAACCGGGATGCATCTGCTCTATCTAGCATAAGACCAATCTCCATGACCCCAATCCTGTTAAAGGTCATTGAAGGTGTGATCAAGGAGAAAATACAAGATGTTATTCTGGACAACATATCCCAGTTGCAATTTGCAAAGAAGGGCTCATCCACACTCTCTGCAATTGGGGAGGTAAAAATTCTCTGTGATCATATCAGATCCAAGAATCTATACAAACCCATTGCCATTCAGCTAGACATCTCTGAAGCATTTGATTCAGTAGATGTCAACATCCTGCTCAATTGCCTCTCAGCACTAGACATTCCTACTCAAATCATTCAGATATTGGACAATCTACTAAACAACAGATTGGTCCACATTTCCCTGAATGGTTTCTTTACAGATGGTTTTATTCCTTCAAAATCCATACCCCAAGGATCTCCACTTAGCGGTCTCCTATTTATACTCTCCTTAAACCCCCTTCTTAAACAGATTGAGGCAGAACTTCCAGGAATCTATATACCCCAGCTGAAGAAACACTGTAAAGCATTTGCCTACATGGATGATGTCCTTGTCACCTTACCTTCCCAAAAATATCTAAAACCTCTCATACAAATAATCAACAAATTTTCCGAATCCTCCAAACTTTCGTTCAACCTCAACAAGTCATCGGCCTGGAAAATCAACACCGGCAAGAAGATATCATCGCCTTTCTCAGCAGACCCCCAAAACTTTTTGGGGTTTCCCATATACAAGTCACCGCAAGCCATGTCGATACAAATACAGAATTCTATCATTGAAGCCGCCACCAACACAGTTAAAAACCTTGCCAAGGTTTATTTATCACTGCAAGGGAAAATCTCTCTCCTCAATATCAAGGTAATGGCAAAGATTAGCTACTATCTACCCATAATTAACATGACAAAGGCTTTCAATACAAAAATCAACCGAATCTGTGCACGGCTGTTGTGGAATGGTAAAACAGTGGCCATAGGAATTGAACGCATGCAGCGACATAGTAAAAATAATGGTATGTCGTTGCATGCTACGTTTTCTATATATTACCAAAAGTGCCACTCTCTGATCCACATCCTACAAAAGAAATTTCCCCAGATTGTAGCGGAACAACCAGTCATTCCATCTGACAGACCTCCACCTTCAAAGATAAGCTGGCTAAATCAGATACTTGACTACCTTTTCGCTCACAATGGCCACTCTTCCCTAGTATTCAGACAAAAAATCTCCATTTGGGATGCTCATGGCCTGCTATTTCCCACACAAAACTCTACCATTCCTTACCTCGGTGGTAACAATCACATGGTCACCAGGTTTTTCAAGCATCTCAAGCTGGAGCCAAGGTTCCTGGACTTTCTCGTAAAAATCAACCTGAATTCACTCCAGACAAACTGGTTCCTGCACTACAGGAGATTCCTCAAGAATATAGATCCTATGTGTCACAACTGCCATAGAACCTGTGAAACCTTTGATCATATGATAAATGATTGCCCAGCATATGACAAAATCAGAACTTTCATTACTTACCACTGCCACATTTCCCTGAACAAAATCTTAAATATTAAATGCTGCTTCCTGTCCAGGGATTATGTCACCACAAGACTCTCAACCTTTCTGACTTATGCCATCTGGTTGGCCAGATGTCGCAACAAGTTTACCTTTCCTCATCCCAAGCCTGAAGACACATTCATTTCCAAGCTAAAGGAATTTCGCCATAAGGACAGAATAATCTCTTCCAGATTTTTATTTGACAACACGTGGAGCCTGATTAAGCTGGATTAACAACACCAGTAACCACATCAGAACATTTGGTTGCCTGACTAACATGGATAACTATTATTTTTGATTTACAATTGTATCATTATTACATATGGTTTTTTCAATAAAATTATTTATAAATAAATAATTTAATTTAAAAATGTTGATAATTAATCAACAAATACCTGTCAAAATTGACTATTCTTTTGAGAACTTATAAATTGATAAATAGTTTTAAATTATATCTATATTTTCTTTGTAAACAGGTATATGTATGAAATGTATGTTTTCCAATGTAATCAATTAGGAAAAAATAACTTTATTATTGTAACAAATTAAAATATGTAATTTTTTGTTAGTGTGCGAATACACACACATATACGTAAATTTTTAGACATTTATAGTATTTTTATATGACTATTGTAATATGTCAATTGTACTGCACATTTATGTGTGCACATATATGTCAATGCTTGTCAAATAGGACATATATGCAAATTTTAATTATTTATCTTATTGAATATTCACTATAGATTATAAATTGTGCATCTGTGTGCATATAAATGTAAACCATAGTAATAATTTGAATATATTTTATTATACTTTTTGTAAATTAATGTAAAATTTAAATTTTGAATAGTAATTACGTAAATTACAAATGTAATAATTATTTTATGTTTTATTAAAATGTCTTCATCATATGTTATAAAATGCCCATCTATGTATGGATATATATATGCATTTGTAGAATCTAATTGAGAAATATTGTAAAATCATGTAATAACTATAGTTGGGTATATAATTTTGTATACTTTTCAAAATCAGAGCTTTATCCTATAAGACCTTAATTATCATTTATTTTATTTTTTTATTTTATTAATAAACTTGTATTTAATTGTTAAAATTGTATTCCATCATCTCTTGTTCACATACAGTAATAGAGCTTGTGTTCTCTGAGATAGATTCAGACACGGATAAATGGGGATGTGTACTTAGTGGTTTGGAGCATCCAGAGATGATCAATCATCATCCTGGTTGGCACAAAATAGGATACTTTTTAAATCACATGCACTATTATTTTTTATTTTACTTTAGTCTTTATTAAACATTTAAGTTTATAGTTGGCCAGTACAAGTGGCCAGAGCATTGATGATGATCAGCATGTTTTAAATGTCCTAGCATTATTGTTTTGATTTCTGATTATTGTGTATTTTAATGGATGGGCACTTAAATGGTGCATGCTTAAATAATTGCCCAAGCTGACAAAGGCTCAATAGTTAGCTTGGTTTAAAGAAGACCCATTTTCAATCCAGCCACAAGATGGTCTGTTGATTTTATTCTGATTTATTGTAGTAATTTGTTTATTACCATCAATGATGATGATGGATGATTATTTCTCTTGAGTATTTATTTGTACTTATTTTTTTTAAATTATAATGCTGCTTGATAGATAATTATGTTTTTATTTACTCTTGTGAGTTAGCTGGCTGATCTCTCAGTGTTCACAGAGATTCTCTAATCTCATTTTATTATTAAATATCTTATTACTTATATACTTCTTGTAAATTGTTAATATTTCAAATATATAATTTTAAATGGACTGGGAGTGATGATGATTTTCCACCACCCCAGTTCAATTCTACTTTCCATGAACTTCTCACCCACCCCATCCTGTTACAATATATATATATATATATATATATATATATAACATATTGGTTATAAGTCTTTTTAAGTCTTTTTATGTATATATATATATATATATATATATAAACAAAAAAAGACTTATAAATCCAATAAGTAATATTATATTTCAACCAGAGGACTGGTTTTCATCAGAAAGAAAAAAAATACACAGTAAAATGGCGATAATCAAAAAATTACAGATTTGGTAAAAGATTAAAAATTTAACAAAACCCCCCTGATTGGTCACAAAATCTAACACAGAATATCTACCCAATCAATGACAAAATTCAAACAAAAAAAAAAACTACATTCCCTCCTAATCAAGCTTAAATTCTATTTAAATTAAAATAAATATAAAAATAAAAAATCCAAAATTAAAAATTAAAATATACATATGTGCATACATAGAAAAATTAAACTATGCTCACATACAAAAAATAGCTGTGCTCACATTAATATTCATTAAAAACTAAAATACTTATACATTTTAATCAAAAATTATAGTTAGTGCAAAGTACAATAATTTATAACTAATTATTCATCTATAAACCAATTAAACACAGATATTAAACATCCATATAACCAATCTATACATAAAAAATCTCATATAAGAAAATTTTCACATAAAAAACACACATATAGAAATCATTTAGGAGACCAGGTAACCCAGAGATGTAATAGTTCCAGTGTTCAAATTCAATCCATGTGGTTCTAAGGTCTTGAATTTAAAAATAAAAAAACTCTCCTTTTGTTTCCTCTCCATTGTAGAAAAAAACCTTCCTGAAGAATCACTACTTTTAAATCATCAATTGAATGATTCGATAAGTTAAAGTGTTTTGAAACTGGTCTATCTTTATTCTTATGCAAAATGTCAATCTATGATTAGTCATTCTGACTGTTGTAATGAGAAGCCACAAAATTTTGAGCAATATACAGATGCCATGCACAAAACGTTTTGGAGTGAGGAGTGCCAGGAGGGTATCTACCATAGTATACTCAGGGAAACCTATGGATTGATAGTAAAGGAGACCCATACTCAATTTTTTCTGAGGCAGATAGCTTCTCTCAGATCCTTGATGGCCTTCCCAATCACAGAGACACAGATGATCAGAATTATCCAGCAAAACATGCCTAATCGAATACAACAACTGATGATGCATTGTCAGATTAGAACAATAGAAGACATGGCAGGGTTTCTAACAATGATTGATTTCACACCAGGACCTAAAGAACCACCAGAGAAGATGTGACGAATCGATCCTCCAAGATGTCAAACGATGATGACTAGTAGGTCGCCTAGATGCAAAGACTTATTTTTCTGTATATTTATTTTATTCTGTGGTTAATACAAATTTGGTCTATTAAGTGATATTGTTTATAACAGAGCATTTAATACACATGTACTTGATAAACTTTCAATAATAAATGTTACCATCTATTGTATGAGTTCATGGAAAGTTTAAACAAAGAAATAGCCATTACAGTCTTATTGTTTTTTTCACTTATTGTTGCCTTTTAAATGACACCAATACTTGATTCAAATTTTAATGTCATTTAACTTTTTTGTCTTTTAAATTTATTTCACAACTACATCATATTTACCATTTAGGTCGTGACACAGAATATTAGCTTAGAAACAAACATTTACCTTACCTTGGGAATATTTAAATGTGTTGTGATTATTTTTTTAAGATTTGGTCTTACCCATATTCTCATATGTAATATTAAAACTCCCATATATGTAAATATATTTGTCATTAATATAGTCTAGATTTGATCAAAGGTTACCTTTGTTTCTGGAATTTACAATAAACAATTGATCTTGAATCTTAATTATGTTCATTTAATTATACATTAGTACAAAGACTAGAACAAGCATAGACCATTTGTAACTAGGAATTTAGCATGAGAATTAAGCAAATTCAAAGTATCTCGTAAGTGATTCTAGACAGTTGAAAATTGCTATTTTCCATTCTTGGGCCATCAATTAAAAATTACAGTATGTTGTGAATTTATCTTGTGACTCAACAAAAATTCTAGATAATTTCAAATCAAGCTATGAGGTAATTACATTTTATTTTTGATGTGTTGTATATTATTGATTTTTATTTGAAAACATCTTGAGATAATTTACAAAGGATATTCGAAGCTCAGAATTTAATTTTCATTAGTAGATACATAAAAGAAGTTTGAGGATGGAGTTGTCTGTTAGATTTTGTTTTCTTTTCCTATTGCATGTGTATGTTGGTAAGACAATTATGTTTGTCAATGTCAGAGAAAGTGGACAGCCTTAGATGGGGTTTATATTAGAGTTTTGAAATACAATATAAAATTGTACATATGCATATATTTTAAAATACATGTATAACTATTTTAATTTTTGATAAACAGAGCAAAACTCTCCATACAGTATTGCCACCTGTGCTAAACAGAGTAATCAATGGATGCCAGAAGGCTTGTGCATAAAATCCCTATCTAATGCCTACTCATCCAATATCCCCAGACTAGTTTCTGGCTTGTGGCCTTCATCAGTGAGGAGCTTTGGATCTGAGAGCACTGCATCTAGATCTTAGGATCTAATGCAACCCTCTAGCAACCACCTTTTATCTCTACTTAACTACAGAACTATGAGAATGAAATTGGAAAACACAAAAAATATTTTCAATCTAAGCTCAATAGCTTATATACTCATATGGGTCTGAACTCAGTTCAGCACCCATACATTTTGGTGTCTTTGGCTAGATAGGGATTTTATGCACAAGCCATCTGGCATCCATTGATTACTCTGTTTAGCACAGGTGGAAATACTGTATGGAGAGTTTTGCTCTGTTTATCAACAATTAATGTGCTAGTATAGGAAATGTGATCATGTGATGCTTAGTGGTTTAACACCAATCCTGCCTAATAGGATAGTGGTGGCTATGGTTGTAAAAGAGCCAAAGACACCAAAATGTATGGGTGCTGAACTGAGTTCAGACCCATATGACTATATAAGCTATTGAGCTTAGATTGAAAATATTTTTTGTGTTTTCAATTTCATTTTCATAGTTTTGTAGTTAAGTAGAGATAAAAGGTGGTTGCTAGAGGGTTGCATTAGATCCTAAGATCTAGATGCAGTGCTCTCAGATCCAAAGCTCCTCACTGACGATGGCCACAAGCCAGAAACTAGTCTGGGGATATTGGATGAGTAGGCATTAGATAGGGATTTTATGCACAAGCCTTCTGGCATCCATTGATTACTCTGTTTAGCACAGATGGCAATACTGTATGGAGAGTTTTGCTCTGTTTATCAACAATTAATGTGCTAGTATAGGAAATGTGATCATGTGATATTTTAATTTTTCTTTAGAGTACTAAAATACTAATAAAGATTATGGATGATACTAATGATATAAAGTCAGACAGATTTGAAACTAAAGATAAAGGCAACCCAAATGTCTGGAAAATTATTTTAGAGATACTTGCTGAGTTAAAAAATAAAATAAATGCAAAAAATAGATGCCAAATTACAAGAGTTAAAAAATGTAATGAATGTCACCTTTAAATAATTAAATACAAAAGTAGATGACAGCCTTATGTAATTAAGTGCAATTAGATATAACTGTATTAATAATAGAAGATAAAATGCTGCACCAAGCATTTATACATGAGGTTACATGAAATTGTAAAATAATTATGTACTGCAATGCAATTAGATATAGCTGTATTAATAATAGAAGATAAAATGCTGCACCAAGCATTTATACATGAGGTTACATGAAATTGTAAAATAATTATGTACTGCAACCCAAGAAATTTTGAGTTTTATTTTCGGATTTGTATAATTCCAAGGTAATAAAAGTATAGAAATAGAGAAGGTAGATTATTATAAATTGCAAGTTTGTAAAACTAATGATTTTGAAATCATTAAAATTTAAATAAAAACTGACGAAAAGAAAGTTACCTTAGTGGCCAATCTTGGATTTAAGAGAAAAGCATACAGAAATAAGGGATGACAATAAAGATATTATTAGTAGTAACAATTTAATAAAAGACTATATACTTTATTTTGTCCCAAATTAGCAAAGATAATATAGCCTTTAAACAGTTAGGAGTAATACACTATTACATGGAGAATAGAAATATGAAAAGATATTCTAAATGCAAAACAATGTAGATAGCTTTTGTTCATGTTAATCCATGGCTGATAATAATCAAGCAGTCATAAAGTTTTTATTTTCTGATCAGATGGACTTTGAAATTATAATTTTTATCAAAAATATAGAAATGATCTGAATAAGTATAGGCACAACCATGAATTTATCAATGATAATACTTTTATCCCATATAAGGAAATGACATTTCTAGATAAATTTCTAGTAAGTATGCTGGTAGAAATTAACACCACTTTCGTGATATTGTCGATCTATTTTATAAGTGCCCAGTGAAAATAAAAGCAAAAGTCATAAGGCTTCTGTGAATAAAATTTTACTCATACCAATATTTATATCTATACATTCAAGATTGTGATTTTTAGAAAGAGATCCTACAATTCCATGAGCCAACATGTATTATGTTGTTATGAATTAAATAGTTTAGTTATGTGAATTATTTGATATAGTTAGGGGCCAATATGAACTTGATAACTAAAGAAATTAATATATGGAATTTAATCCAATGAGTTAGAAGTAACAAATCAATTTGGAAAATTAAAATCAAATCAAAGCTCATGTATGACACCCAGAGGAACACACATACAAGAAGTTCTTTGACTTATATGAGGGACTCTATAAGATAAGGAAAGACTGGAGTAAATGCCAGTATGATTTTTACACCAAACTTGCTGAGAGACTTACAATGCTCAAAGCCTGAGGCTAATATACCACTAGTAATTAGCATAAGCTCATCTTGTCTGGAATACTCTAAGCATATTTACAAAAAGTTATGTAGCTTATTATCTTAATTTTAGTTCTAATTAAGGCCTCCTTGTAGCAATCCTTCTTAGAGATACATCATGTAGTGAAATATACAATTATTTATTCATGTTATGTGTAGTTGTTAGTGATATTGATATTTGGTTAGGAGAAAATTGTAAAGATTTATATATATATTACGAAATATTTAAGAGATTTTGTATAATGTTTCATTTATAATTATGATTATACTCTTTATTGAAATCTATAAAGGTAATATTTTATCTAACAATAAGAGGCAACAACAGCAATAACAAAAAATATGAAAATAAAATATGTGACTTGTATTAAAATGGAATAATAATAATAACAACAACAACTAAAATTAGAAATGCATGTGTGTGTTATTAGTTATTCACATTGATTTTTTCATATATATATAATTTTTTTAAATTCTTATAGTATAATCATTTATGTCATTGTTACTGTTTATGTCAACAATAAAAAGATAAAAGACATTTATGACGCATAAAATGTATATAAAGAAAAAAATAAGGAAAATATTTTGTTGTTGTTTTGCTCTTTTGAGTGCAGTGAAAGAAAATTATTAGAAAACTTTTACTTATTAATTTTGCTCTTATCAGCAGAAAAATAAATCTCCATTTATGTTACGCAATTGACAGGCTGCACTAGAAAGTAAATTGCCTATCTAAAGATTTTTCCACTCTGTTCATAGATTCCATTTACATCAGTGGAACACCATGAACATAGACATGTATATAAAAAAGAAAGAAATAATGTTTAATCAACTCATTTTACCTTGAGAAAAAAGAGACCAATATTCTGAGAAATAACTGTAAAAAGGGAAACATTAAAGCTAATCACCTGAAATATACTGTCATTCAGCAAAAGTGATAATTAAGAAAAGTAATTAAAAAACAACCTTTCTAACTCAAATGACTTTGTTAATTACTTCAGGAAACAATAATCTAAGTATTGAAATGAGAAGAATGAACTTTTAAAATAAAACAAAAATAATGTTTGCATTCAATAAAAAAGTCAAATACATATACATTATAAAACATCATTGAACAATCATAACTTAATTAACCAAAGCATTAACAAGCTTACCCTTTTATTGCTTTGCTGCATAATATATGAATTTTGTACCCATAAGGATAGGCAGAACCAATAGGTCAGGTAGTTATTATTATTATTGTTGTTGTTGTTATTATTATTATTATTATTATTATTATTATTATTATTATTATTATTATTATTATTATTATTATTATTATTATTATTATTATTATTATTATTATTATTATTATTATTATTATTATTATTATTATTATTATTATTATTATTATTATTATTATTATTATTATTATTATTATTATTATTATTATTATTATTACTACTACTACTACTACTACTACTACTACTACTACTACTATTATTATTATTATTATTATTATTATTATTATTATTATTATTATTATTATTATTATTATTATTATTATTATTATTATTTTATGTTAATACAAATTTATATTTAATACAAATTTGGTATATTAAGTGTTATTACTTATAACAGTGCATTATTTAGCCACATAATTTACTGTCTTCACTTTAATATGCATGCACTTGACAAACAATTAAATAATAAATGTTACCATTTATTTGATAAGCTCATTGAAAGTTTAAGTAAAGAAATGACCATATTGGTTTTTTTTTTATTTATCATTGCCCCTCACCTATATCACAATAAAAGATGAAGCCACACTTGAATTAAATTTTAATATACTTTGATTTGTGTGTGTGATATATATTTATTTCACACCTACATTATATTTACAAATTGTGTCATGACCCAGCATAGAGTTTAGTAACACATGTACCTTACTCTGAGAATATTTAAATATTTTATGACAGTTTGTTTAAGATTTGGAGTTGCTCATAACAGCACATATTTTAAGAATTCATATGAATTTAAAGCCACACATATACAAATATCTACATTGTGAGGGTAGTCTAGATTTGATCAAAGGTAATCCTTCTTTTCTGCAATATACAGTGAACAAGTGATGTTGAATCTTAGATAGATTCATTTAATTATACTTTACTACAAAGATTAAAACGAGCACAGACATTTTATAACTACAAGTTAAGCAGGAGAATTATAAAGACTTAAAAGAATCTGGTTACAATATATATAATTAGTACATAATAAATGCAATTACCACTGCTCAAAAATATAAAACCTAATTCAATAAAACATTGAAATTGAAGTCCACAATTGAATGCTGCGATAGTTGAGCCGAGTACAGAACTCACTTCTAGCTAAGTGATTAGCCTGCCTCATAAACTCTGGTAAGACTCTTCCAGTTATGTATTTAGCTTGCCTCAAGTTGACTCTAATTCGAACATAACAGTTTCCAGTCTGTAGGTGGACTTGCCTCATTGTGTGGACATTGTGATAATGTGTACAGAGACTACCCTTGGTGATTGCAGAGGGTTTATTACAGAATACACTCCATCATTCAGGTTGACAGAAGTAATTGCTCTCTGACTTGCCTCCAAAAGGCTGACTATTTATGGCACATCCTGGACCTTATTAAAAACATGTGGATTTGGTGCATGAATCCCAATGAAGGATTTAATCCCTTCATATAGCCACTGGGTGCTAGTTTACTTCTAAAGACAGAGTCAGATATGACTTTCCTCCCCCTGGCTAAATTTAGCCCTGGAGGACATAGTCATTGAGATGTGCTGGATGATGTACTGTCTGCTTGGTTGGTTTCTCTGGTTGATTGCTGTTTCTGTCTTCATCTTCTTTGCTTGACAAACTTATTTCTGATTGTCTGCTGCTGTTTTGACTTTGATGTTCATCTTCTCTGCTTGAGAAACTTTTTCCAGGTTGACCAGTGCTTTTGTCAGCTTCTGATGTATGGTTGAGTCTTATCTGGCTGTGATGATGATGATGATAACCATCTTCTGTTTGCACAACAACAATTTAAAGACCCTTTATTTAAATCACCACTGCTGGTATCCATTTTGTGCACCCATAGTACATATGACATAGTACTTGTGTCCCTATTTGAAGTTTTTATTTTTTATCTTCTTGTTCAAGTTTGCCATCAGGTTACAGGGTTGATTGCATAGTTCTTAAAGGTGTGTTAAATAACAGTTCTGCAGAAGTCTCCTCTGTTGCTGCACTCAGAGTGTAGTGCTGTGCTAGCAAAGTCCTGAAAATTTTGATATTTCAACTTCTTTTATCAATTTTGTTATCAGTTTTTTAGCTTTCTGTACCAATCTCTCTGCCTGACCATTACTTTCAGAATGGAATGGAAGCTGCTAACAAGTTTGCTGTTGTTATTAGTGCAGAATGTTTTGAATGCACCAGATGAAAAGGCTGTGTCATTGTCAGTGACGTGATTTAGGAAGACCATGTGTGGCAAATAGTGTTTTCAGAGCTTCTATCATGGCTGTGGAGTGAAGTGATGATACTTTCACAGCCTCCAAACACTTGGAGAATGAATTCACTAATATTAACAGCAGTTAGCCTTTTTATGAACCAGCATGTTTCAGATGGAGTCTAGACCAGGTCTTTTAGGTTTGGGCCATTAGACTGTTTTGTCTTTTGCTGGCATATTCCGATTTGTTTTGCACTGCCAGCAAAGGTGGAATTTGGCTTTAATGTCAGCATTTAAGATAGGCTACCACACATATGTTCTTGCCTGCATCTTAATCTGGGCTATCCCTTGATGCCTATAGTGCAGCAAACTGAACACCTGGGAATGTCCAGTTCGGGAATTACAACAATGGTTCCCAGATAAGACAGCTATGTTCTGTTGAGAGATGCAATCTATGAATAGTAGGCTGAGTGTAACTCAACTGGTTTTTTTATTGGGCCAACCCTATTGAACCCATTTGTAGCTTTTTGAATCCTGGATCATTGTTAGTCCAGCCTGCCACTGATTTGTTGTTCAGTGGTAATGTTGTGTCTAGATCAATCATGTTAATTGATTGACATGATGTTGGACTGCCTGCAACTTCTGCAAGAAGTCAGCTTAATGCATCTACATGATTAATATGCTTTCCCTTAATGTATTGAAAAGTAAAGTCATAGCCCAAGAGGAAATTGAACCACTGCAGCATTAGTGGTGATGCATGCTGTGAGATTCCCTTATCAGATACAAAAATCCTCACATGAGGTTTGTGATCTATTTGGAGTATAAATGGTCTACCATATAGGTAGTCATGGAACTTTTTGATACCATTGATCAAAGCCAGGGTGTCTCTATGTATTTGAACATAGTTTTCCTCAGCTCTAGAGAGGTACTTTGATGCAAAAGCAATAGGGCTGGGTGTTACATCATTATTCCTATGGGACAACCCTGTCCCTGTTCTTACAGGTGAAGCATCATAAGTGAGCACCAGCACTCTTTCTGGATTGAAGTGTGCCAATACTGTAATATCTGATATTAAATTTTTAGCATCTTAAATGCTTTATCATGCTTACTGTCCCACTTCCATGCTGCTTTTTACTATAATATCTGATATTATATTTTTTAGCATCTTAAATGCTTTATCATGCTTACTGTCCCACTTCCATGCTGCTTTTTCTCTAGTAGCCTGTATAGTGGTTTAGCAGCTCTCTGTTTTATGATAAAAGAAACCTTATAATAGTTTAGCAGTCCTAAAAAGGACTGAAGTTCCTTCTTTTTTCTGGTGTTTTGGCTTTCTTTATTGCCATAACCTTCCTTTTGAGTTGGGTAAATGCCACTAGCATTTATTTTATACCCTAGAAACTCAAGCTCTCTGGCATCAAATATTCACTTTTCTGAGTTTATTGTAATTCCAGGGGCTTCGAATTTATCTAGGAGTTCTTTGGTGGAACTCCAGAGTTGTTCCGGAGTTTAGGCCACTAGTAAGACATCATCAAAATATGGTAGTGAACCTGATATTTCTGCAGTCAATTTCGTAAAGTAAATCTTTTTGTTATTTAAAACATGGTAAAAGAAAACAAAAATGAAAATTTCATAGGATATAATATAGTTTTGCAACATTATATAATCTGCCATGGCGAATAGAATCAATGTTTTTTTTTTCTCAGTGATGAAAGTTTATTCATACAAAACAGATACAAATATAGTTAGAAAAAGGTTTACAAGGGAGTGATTATATGATAAATTGAAGTTTCAGAAGCAACATGGATAGAGGGGATGGATACATGCAAAAAGGGAATGGAAAGTGGAAAGGAAAAATGGTGTGTAGTCCAGGCCAGTCTGTGATTCCTGTCTTCATTGGGCATTGAGTCCTATGACAGAGAATGAGAGGATTTGAGTTGGAGGATAGCCCAAGTATCTGTGAAGAGCAGAGGTGGGGATAGTTTGGTATCTCTGTCTAGTTTTGAGAGAGTGAATTAGGTTCAATAGCTTTTGATTCACTGAGTGGACTCTCTGGTCAAAAATAATGGCACATGAGAGCAACCAGAGTGCATAGAAGAGGAAAACTGATAATAATAATAGTTGGAAAGCCCCCTATTTCTATGGATTCTTGGAGGGTGAAGATGGTATTCTTGTGCAAGGAAAGGCAGAAGTTGATGACATGTCTCAGTCCAAGCAGAAATGGACATTTAAGTAGGAAGTGCTGGAGGGTTTCATTGTCAGTTTTACAAAGCAAACATATGGGAGAGATCTTGGTGAAACCCTTACAGTTGACCAAAAATTGATTTGTGGGAAGAGAGTGAAGATTGATTTTGAGGAGGAAATCGAGGAATTTTGCCTCAAGGGACCACCTTTTTAAATTTGCAGATTAGATGACCATTGGTAAGTTAGAGGTATGTAGGGAACACAATGGAGAAATCTGCAGTCTTATTGAAAACATCCCATTACTTTAGTTTGCCACTGATGGATGGTATAATAAAGCCAGCCTTTTGAAGGATGTTGGCAATGAGTGAGGTCCATGACCTGGGACTACCACTGGAAGAGTGTCAGTGAGTGTGACAATGATATGCAGAAGGTTGTCAGAAAAGTGACTTAGGAATGTGTGGATTGTGTTGATGTTTTACTTATATAAGTGCCATGAAGTTATGATGTTATTTACTGAGAAAAGGCATTAAACAATACCTTGATGTAGTTATAAATGGATTAAACAAAACCTTTATTTTATTTAAATAAAGTAGATTTTTCATTTGAATACTGATAACTTGGTAAATAGTAAAATTGCTTTAAAACCAGCAAACTATTAGCATGAAAATATATTCAGTATTAATTTAATTATCTATTTTTTGTTTTCACTTTATTGAATGTAAGTTTCTCCTATATTTGGGGAACAATATTTTTTCACATTTGTTATTTAATTAGCATATATAAGTGTTATGCCTTACTTGGCACCAGATTTTTTCAATGCCTACTCACTAGCAATTTCATATTAATGAAGATTTTTTATGGTACACTTTTACTTTAGATTTAATTATATCATATTTTTATCATTATAGCTAGCTTGAAAACATTCAAACATATTCAGAGTTGACATGTAAATATTTACATTGCTAGCATATGCTGAATAATTTAATTTGTTCTTAATTTACTAATATTCTCATTGTACATTTTATATATTTTCCAATTAAGAAAAACTAAAATATTTACAGATAACTTAAAAAAGTAAATAAATAAATTGAATTTTCTAACTAATCAACATATTAAGAACAATATTAACTTTGGTATGATATGCAATCACACATTATCACAACTGTTATATTTTATTAAGGTTTTTATTTGTTTTATGCAAATCTAGATGAGTATTTTTCATTCTCGTTGGTAAAATAGCTCCCCTAGATTATTTATGTAAACATTTGAGGCTGCAAAAAAATCTTAATAGAAGCATAGACTATTATTTTATAATTCTGTTGTATATATGAGCACAGACTTTCAGATGACCCATCACTCTCCACTCTATCTAATAATACTGATACACTCAAGCACATATATGCTGAAAAGATAAATAATCACCAATATATGTATTTCATGCTAAACCAGCAATCATCAGTTGGTCCAGATTATCATCTCCCACATATATATATATATACTATAAGTGCTCAGATATATATTAAGATAGACAATCCTCATACTTTAATGGACAGGCTCCAATCTTCTACCCATTCCAACTCTTCAACCGTCCATCCAATTGAAATTCTGATGATGGAATGCTCGAAAGCCACCCTGAGGCCGAGATTCTTGTCACACCCATGTTGACCTAAGATCAATCTGAACCCCACATGTACAGGACATAATCCATTATATACATATGCAAGGATGGGCAGACATCTCTACTTTGTAATATTACATATATAGACACAGGTATAGAATAAGCCTGTGTTTCAGTTAATTCTGTTGTATGTATATCTAATTTATTTAAATAGTTTATTTATATTATCATTAAAACACAATGCATGTAAAGAATTACAAACATTACAAACATTTTGAAATATAAAATGTAAAATTCTTTAAGAATTATTAGAACAAAAACTGATTAATAAAACAAAAGAGATTTTAATAATTTAAAAATTAAATAAATATCACATGAATATTTGACACAGCAATTCTGAGATTTTTTCAATGTTTTCCATTGATAAAGAAGATATATGCTTATTTTTTAATTATTTGTAGCGATGAAAATGTAGTTTCTCTAAGATATGTTGACACTGAACAAAACCAGCTATTTATGCTCATATATATATATATAGTGCCATTGCAATTTAGTCAGTAGCTAAATTTATAGTTATGTGCATAAAAGAAAATGTAAAACAAAAATCATCATCACATTTTTATATAAAAAAAGAAGCTGTAGGGCATCCAAGTTTAAACCCTACAAGATCAAGTTTTAAAAGCTTAAGGCAGAAAGAGAGTGGGACAACAGTTATATTCTTTATTTGTTTGTGTGTTGATAAAAACTCAAAAAGAGTAGTACACAGTTAATTATTCAGTATTTAATTGTTTTTGTGAAAAAAAAAATAAAGTTATAATGCCTATGTATAGGCAGTGTGTGTTATAAAAGCTATTTAGTTAGCCACTTTTAAATTACACATATTAACTTTCTTTAAAACTAACCTACACTTGCTAAATTTTAATATCTTATTCTATACTTCTATTTTTGCTTTTCTATAACTGTAATTTGGATTTAGAAGCTAAGGATTTAATTTTAAATATTAGGGTTATAATTACTAAGCTAGCAATTAGATTATTTTAATGTCAGTTTATAAATAATTTGAATGAGTGTGTGTGTACATTGCATATATAAACTACATTTTTATTTATTAAATATTGAAAGAAAAAGAAGAAAATCTGTTAAATTATTTTTTTTTACTCAACAATTTTGTATTATAAGGGTTGTTTTTCTGTTGAAAAACTTAGAGACGATGTGAGAAGTCTAATTTTAAAAATGTCTGATCTTAAGATCAAAAGAAAGAAGCTCAATTTGAGATGTTACATAGGTGTAAAAAAGGATTAAGACTATTTTTTCCATCAAAACAAAAGTTTGTCTAAAAATCAGGATAGTGAGATTTCTAGTACTATCCAGCTAAAAAAAAACAATTTGGTTGAAAATAAGTTATAAATCTAATTAAAAGAGGTGGTCAAAAATAGAACAAAATTGGATATAAAAGCAGTCTGGAAAATCAGTTGATAAGATAGAGACTTTTAAAAATATTGAAACTAAAAGGACAAGCGTTTTTAACTCTACAAAAATCTCAATCAAAAATCTTTTTTTTTTATTATTATTAATTTTTTTTTTGAGGATTTAAGTTATAAGAATGGTGGGGTAAGAAAATTAATATATATCTCGTCTGTAGACCAGACCATCCAGCCAGCGCATCATATAGGAAAGAAAAAATATCTTGTCTGAAAAATAATATTCTACACCTTTCAACTGACCAAGAGAAATATGTTTTTAAAATAGAAAGAAGAAAGCGTTCACCCACATTTGAAGGCGATCAGAAGAAAAATGATTAATCTACTGATAAATGTTAAATCATCGAGTTCAATTAAATCCAGTAACTGAGTTTAAACCCAAGAAAAATTATAAATGTGAAAACAACTGCTGTACTTCATCCACTAAAAGAATCATGCTTGACAGGAAGAGAAGAAGAGTTAATATAATGATTTCCAAATTGTCCACTAAAGCAAATAACTTCAATAGGATCATCATCATCAAATAATTATACACCTCAAGAAAGAAATTGTTCCAAAGAAAAACGGAAATGGTAGTTGCAAAAATATAGACATTAAACAAGATAAATTTGACTCATTGGAAGTCGCTACAAAGAATCGAACTGGTAGTATAATATTTTATATATATTTTCTTTATAATATCAGAGACTTAGTAAAATTTTGGCAATAAAGTGGTATATTTTTGTTTAAAGAACTTTTAAAACAACCAAGATCAATTGAAACCCAGAATTTCTTAATAAAGATAAACATAAGCTTCATTGATGATTTTATATGTACTAAAATTATGATTGTCTATTAACTTAAAGTTATGAAATGTTATTAATAACTAACACATTTCTTTTTATATTATTATTATTTTGTTTTAAATAATATTTTTGTTATTATGGGGATAAAACATGCACATACATAATATAATAATATTTGTTGCATATATGTAATGGTGTGAATGTAAAAGAAATAATAGGCAGTATTAAAAATATTAGGTTTTTGTTTTAAGTTAAAGTGTAGCATTTCAGAGGGTAGAAGGGAGGGGGAGAAAAATAATTTAAAACTTGTTCTGGAAATCTTGCTCTTTCACTTCTACTAACATTAATTTTTATCATTCTACTTTACATGTTAGATTTATAAAAGTTTGTGTGCCAATGAGTGAATATTTTTTTTGTTTGTGAAATATTTTCTTGTGAAGTGAGAATCTTAGCAAATTTGACATCTAATTTAATATAAAATTATACCAGTTGCGGGAAAGGGGGAAGAATTTAAAATTAATATTATGATTTTAAAACAGTCGATTATTATTATTGTTGTTATTGTTAATATAATTTTTTATGTAGATATAGAAATTTTCATGTATATGTTAGAAATGGAGTAATAAATATTAGTTTATTTTATTAAATGAGGCGTATATATTTCATTAAGAGTAGTCTTTATTAAGTGTGATCATTCATCATCAAGGTGAATATTAGCTATTTAAGTTTCAATTAGATATACTAAAATTAAGCAATAATTATGAATTTCTTTATAAAAATTAGGTTTATGATTAGGTTTAGCCCTAAAGCTGTGGTTGAAACCATTATCGTTATTATTATCGTCATTATCACATTTTAATTAATGAGCTGTTTAAATGTTTAAAGGCCATAGATAAATATTGATTTCTTCTTATTATTATTATAATAACCACCATTCCATCATCTATTTCATGCAAGGATGAGTGAATTGCCATCCTAAATTAATAATAATAATCTGAGCTAGTAATACTTGTAAAGAAAAATATTGAAACACATTTATTATGTTGAGATCTAAGAAATGATTTCTGTCTAATGAATTTATATACTCCACTTTAGTTTAAGGATGTTTTATGTTTAACTAAATATTATTGCATACAGTGATATGCGTCTAAAATCAAAATCCTCCATTTTTATTAGAAATAAAGTACCTAAAAGGATTCAAACCTGGTACATGTAAAAAAGTTATGAATATAACTTTGTCTAGGTCCAGCTAACCTAGTGGCGCCCTGATGGACCATATTCACTTGTTGTTCATGTAGATCCAACCAAGAGATAAGAGTGAGTAAAATCTACAGTTGGATATACTGAGAGATATTTGATTGAGTTACCAGTGTACTCACTCACTTGATTTCCATATACCTGAGTTATAATAGTTTGTTCTGAATAATAATTGTTTATGGTTTCTGATTGTTTATGGGGGGTGTAATGGTGGCCTCACTAAAGTTTGAAATAGGCAAGATACCAGATAGCTGAAATGGCCAGTTCTCCAAGCACTATTGCTGATGTTATGAAATTACGATTTACGATATATTTTTATAGAGCTTAAGTAGAAATTCATGAATGTTTAAGCCATCTATATTTTATCTATAAGTAATATTTGAGTATTGAATTAATAAATTTCGATGACTATTATAGTTGACACTTATAGCTCATCATCTTTAATATGTTTGAGATAAGCATTTTGATCTTATATTTTTGGCTACAATGCCATTCCCTCATAATAATTTTATTTACCACTTATTTCATAGCTTATGCTCATGTTAATATAGTTTGAAATCAATTGGATCTCATTTATTTGATTACTGTCACTCAGATAAAATATTTATTTTATTTGAATCCTTTTGCTATAATTAATTTAATTTATAATGGTGATATCTTTTGATCAACGTAAATTTTGTTACTATATATATATTATCCAGTTATATTCTTGGTTTTATTTCAGTTAGTAAAACATTGTTCCAAAAATAAATGAATTTGCAATGTTTCTATTTATTATTCTTTTTCTTTCTGCTGATAAAAAAAAAATGTTATTTTCTTTGAGGAATTCATGGAAAGAAGCATATTTTTCTGTATGATTATCTCTGAAACATTTCGGCCATGGAAAAAGTTTATTTAGAAATGTTTGCAATTTTGTGTTTATGGTTAATATATTGATGATTTTTCCTGGCAAAAAATTTCGAAAAAATATTTCAGCTAAGAAAGCAAATATATCACTCCAACTTCTTACGGTAACATTAAAGAATTGTAAAATTTCTATATATGGAGGTTAGCATTCCTGTATATGACATTTATTTTATCCACTATATTTAATTCTACATAAATAATAACAACGATTATATATTATTAAGTGAAAAATGCTTATTATGGAAAACAAAATTCAAATAAAATCATAAAATGTTTTCCGATTTAAACAATTTAAGCTTAACTTCTCTAAATATTATTTATTCAGACTGAACCTCAAATACAGTTCTACAAATACTGTTCTTCAAATACTATGGTAGCAATCACGAATATTATTATGATTTTTTTTCCAGTGGCTTAACTACAAATATATACTAAAACATAAAGAAGCAACCTATTAATGTGAAAGAGTCATAAAAAAGGTTATCTTAAGTATATTTAAAATTAATTTGTTTAATGCGACGATGCTTTCATACCTAAACGAAATGTAAAAATATCAAATTAATAAAACGAACATCTAATCACATTTATTCAGTCAATATATGCCCGAGTATATAAATAACCATGTTAAAAAAATTAATCATAATTTTCTTTAAGGGTATCTTTCTGTTTCCAGAAAAGATATCTACCTAAAATATTACCAAAAGAAATGTACAGTATTTTAGTTAAAAGAAACTAATTGTAAACTGTGTGTAATTGGTAATTATATAAGAGCATTAGTCATTTATAAGTGCATTTGCTTTTTCATTTTTGTTATACTTTGATAGTTTGGAAGGCATATAACTTTGTCATTTGTTGCCAAAGACCAAACTGATATACATTAACATATTTTTTCTGTAAATTAGATTTTACATTGTAACATAGATGAATATAAGCCATTTATACCAAAATCACATCCGATAATTAATTGAATAATATTTATATAAACGTTGGTGTCCTATGAAAAAAAGGATGAAAAATAGGTAATTTGTTTAACCAAAGAACCAACATCGATAAGGGATCTCTTAATTTGCAAATATATACATTTATTTGTTTTTTTTGGGTAAAGAAAATATTAAATTATTAATCGAACATGTTCTCAGTGTATGTTTCGTATCATTTATGTACAATTACTTAGTTAACACAATTTCACTATATATTATCATCATTTCAAATGTCATTACTTTATTCTAGATAGAACTCAATGTATAACTGAGAAAATTAATAAAATATCGTAGGAATTAATTAAATTACTTTAGATAGAATAGATCTTCATCCTTGAAGATGAGATCTTTATAACACAATTTATCAATATTAAGAACAAATAATAAACTACTATTAGCAGATTGGACTTATTGTATTCCATTTAGTGTTAGCTAATCTAATTTAAAATTTATGTGCAATGTGAAGTGTGATTATGTTATAGTAATTTTAAACAGACTTAGTGTAATGGCTATCTGCATGATGAATAATAACTTAAAGGTAAAAAAATGATAGACCCTGATATTTATTGATCAAAAGTCATATCTTGCTATAATTGCATATTACAGCTGTCCTGAGTTTTAATAATTGTCTGTAATCCATATCACATTACAATATACTTAATAAATATTAAGTGTCATATTCCATTTGGCAGATGTAATAATATCACTCTGAAGTACCAACACCATTAACAAGGAAATGCTTATAAAACAGAATGCTTCAAAAATAGGTGGTTTAATTTTATTCTTTATTTTTTATTCAACATTGAAGTGTTTTGAATTCATAATTTGAGGGATGGTTATTTATACCCATTGTTTACATATACTTAGAGTTACTGATTTCCTGAAAGTTTGTGATAATGCTATTTTAGTTGTTTTTATATATTGGATTATATCCATCAACTAATATTTAGTATTGAATGACTTTAGGCAAATTTGACTTTTAAAATTTTCCAATTACATTCAACTGTTATTATAAGCACACAGGTTACTATGTTCACAACGTTTTGAGATGTATTATTCTCCTCACTTCTTCAGGTATTGTTGGCTTGATAAGTAACAGAATCGAACCTACACTATTAGATCCCTGAATATTGAATTTTTAGACAATGCTATATAACCAAACTTAAAATTCCATATATAAATGTTCAAGTTCTATTTCTAAGCTGCTACTGCTATTTCTCAGGCCAGCAACACTTGAAGAAAAGGGGAGAATATTATCTCTCGAAACGTGGTGCATTGATTACCTACAAAAAATGAATATCACTGAAATATTTGACACAGCAATTCTGAATCTAATTGAGAAATTTAAATAAAATTAATTTTTCTAAAGACATTCAATAATTAACTTTAGATGATGGAAATAGCCCAATATATAAATGCAGCATTGAGTTATACTTAATTTACTATATATTGAAACATAATAGAAAATAAAGAATAAAATTAATTTTAAAAAAATACAAATAGACTTTTAAGACATTAGCTTCAGAATCGTAGTTATAAAAAACTAAACAGTATCCCTCTTTCTCTCCTGTTAAAATCTTTTAGAATCACTTTTTTTTTTTGCTTATTTGAATGTTATTGCCTCTGATTCATGACTGATCATTAGGCAATGAATCAAGCTCCTCTAAGCTTTCTTTTTTTTTCCAAAATCATCTCAACAATATCTGGATCGAGATTATATTAATATGTCTTTTCTTTGACTATAGTTTTAGCTTTTTGTAGTAAGCAAATGCAAAATAGCTAAGTCTAAATTAACAAAAGTTGTTCTATTTTTTATTCATAAATAAAGTATAAACATAAGTCCTCATCAGGTCATGATTGAGAAGATTTTTGAGGAAAGCAATGTCATAAAGTAGCAAAGTAAAGTGACCATTTTTATTGTCCAAAAGAATTCAATGACCTAATAGCATTCAAATAAGCAAAAAAAAACAAACATGTTTTTAAAATGTTTAGCGGTAAAATGTTGTTTGTTTACTTGATAACTATAATTACGACGCAACACTTTGAAAGTATATCTTTAAATAGTTTTATACTTTATTCTCTGTAATAGAGTCTTTGTATTATTTACAGTAATAGTAGTGCTTAAATTTCTGAAATATATACGTACAGGATACAAGGTTTTTTTTCTAATATAAATGCCGGATGTTGCTCAAGATCAAGACAAGTGATGAATTCCCATATTAAAGCAAAGCTCCCATTATGTCTTAATAGTGTGACTCTATTTCTAATCATTATGCCATTAGGGATTTTATTTGTAATTCTACATATCTGTATTACTTAAAATAACTACTGGAAAAATTGACTTCTATATAGTGATCTGTAAACAAAATCTTGGATATCTATTAAAGATATATTTTAAATATAGCAGTTTTTTTTCTGTCATGTCTTGTAACTTATATTGTAATAAATTTTATTTAAGTAGCCTTACTTTTAAATTTAGAAAAAATAAAAAATAATTGTCACGCATTGGTGGTTGAGAGGTCAGCAATGGCTGCTTTACAAGCAGTTGTCCCAAGTTAGCGGGTTCACTTCCCAGCAGATGCTATGACACATGAGAAAAAAAATTAATTTCCATTACTAAATATGCCCAAAATATTATTTAATTTACTGTATTGCTAATTATTTATTTGCATATAATTTACTAATATTGTTTATTAAACTGCAAAATAACTATTTAATGTAATTTTTATATAGGTTATTTACTGTACGGTTTTATTTCCATACATTCTTCTTTTCATTTTATTCGTTTATGGTTTAACATTGGAAGGAGCAAAAGATGGAATTTTGTGGTTTTTAACCCCATCATGGGATAAATTAAAGGACATATCAGTAAGATACAGATATATATATATATATATATATATATCTATATATATATATATATATATATATATAAGTAAAATAATTATAAATATATATATATAAATTTATATATGTATATAAAACACTCAAATTACCCACTACGATGTTATGATATTTCATCAATCCATCTGTGAATAAATATAAAGTCTGAACTTCAAGTAGCTAGTGCTAGTTGATTTGAGGGTTTTCTATCTATTTTCACCTAGTAATATGCATTATATTTTCTAATATATATTGATTTGATGTATGCCATTTTATTGGATATTCCAAACTGTTGTGTCCCAAATAATTGACAAAGGCAAAATTGAGATGGTAAGCTAATACTTTAATTTAAATAACATATGAGCATATTCACAAATGTACATATCATCTTTAAGGCATATTAAAATAATAAAAGGTCATGGTGACCTGCCCATTGTAATCCTTGGTCCTGCTTTACATCTTACAGAGGCAGGAATTTCTGAATTACATTAGTACCAGAACCCATATACTAAGTCCACGGAGTTCATATCCCACTTAAAAACTTCTTGAGCCTCTACAAACATTACCAAATATTGCATTTTTATATACCTTGCCATATATGAATTTTTACATACACATGGTATTTTATATACCTTGCCATATATGGTGTTTTTGCAGTTCTCTGACTATAATGTCAGGAAGGTAACTTTATTACCTAAAACACTGCTACACATTTATTGTTTTATTCAGTTAGTTACATAATCATTATATATAATTATTTCACACAGTCATTATATATATATATATATATATATATATATATATATATATATATATATATATATATATATATATATATATATATTGTGACCTTTTATTTAGGTCCCTGTATTGAATAATCAAAAATTTTAAATCATAATAATATATCTGGCATGAAAATCTTAATGAGTGGCTTTCAATAAAGACTGTTTTGAATGCACTAGGAAATCTGCTTAAGTGGAGATGAGATTTTAAATCCAATGTAGGTTTAAAACTAGGGATAAAATAACAATTTAAAAATATTATTATTAACTGCGAGATATATATTGCTATTTTTATTATTGTTGAATAGCAATTGAAATAAATTAAATTTGTAAGTCTTGTAAAATGAATTGTTATAGTTAATTCTTAAGCATATATTTTTTGTAGTGAATCCAAAGCTGTCTTCAATAAGTATGAATAATTATTAAAAGAAAATCTAGAGGGGGTAATATTAATATATTCACACTAAGATTATTGGTCAATTTATTACCACAATACCTTGTAATAAAAACTATATATTATCTAACAAAGTTGTAGGTGGGGTGAGTAAGAAAAAGTGAACTAAACACCAACAGACTTCAACTCTGATCTTCTAAAATAAGGAGAAAAAAGCTAAAAATCAGAAAAATTTGGAATTTAACTGAATGATTATAGTATATTGTTATCTAAAAACATGGAATAAAAAAAAAACATTGCTATCGTTTTAAACATCGTTCTTCCATTGATTGATAGTTCTTAAGAGTTATACTGGAAAGGAAATGGAAACCCTATGCAGCATAACTGACTCCCATAAATATTGCTTCAAACCCAGAAAAATTCAAGAAAAAGTAAGCTTTTGCTTTCATTTTATTCATATTTTTAAAATCTCTTCTTTAAATATGACACACAAATTATTTACAGTTAAAATAAAGAGATGATAATGTTTGTTTGTATTTCGCGCACCACTCTTATTATCCAGCAGAACAATATTGTGCTTGTAAATTAAAATCTCAAGAAAAAAAAATATTTCGAGATAATTTTGAAGACAAGTGTTATGATATATATAGTAAATAAATTAAAAAGTTATTTTTGAATCATCTAACTTTTAATAAAGTAAAA
The DNA here is from genome assembly GCA_028023455.1 of Epiperipatus broadwayi. NCBI lineage: Eukaryota > Metazoa > Onychophora > Udeonychophora > Euonychophora > Peripatidae > Epiperipatus > Epiperipatus broadwayi. Next base: position 354,069 of record JAQFVV010006638.1, read on the forward strand.
GAGAATTGCATGATTTTATTCTCTATTCTCATCTGCTAATTTTTCCTAGCGTGAACTTGCGTAATGATAGAAATGAATGATTACAGATTCATTAAAAATGATCAGGATATCGTACTTGTAATTAGATAAATTCCTTTTAATAGTACTAAACAGTTATTACTTTGTCAAGGGAAATATAATAAAATAAATCTTTACTTTTAAAAATTTTACAGTGCAATACGTATAAATAAGATTTAAAAAAAAGTCTGATAAATGTCCCAATTACTTAAAGTGTTACAAATATTAACACGGATGAAAGAACAGAATCAATAAATTATTTAAAAAAAAAAAAGTTAAAGATATTAATTGCAATAAAATTATAAAGTCATTTTCAAGGAAAATCATCTGGATTAAAATGTAAATAAACTAATTTTAGTTATACCCCACTTGAAATGTTTAAACATTATCTCACTATTTAATACCGAATAAATCAATTAAATGTATTTAAAAAGTGTGTTTAGAAGATTACAATAACCTATAAAGTTAGTAAGGAAAATTATCTCCAGAAAAGTGGATAAACCTATCCTTTTAAGTATGCTACACTGGGAAGTGTGAATTTTTACTGTCTTATTAATTATCGGTACAGAAACCATTAAATCATTTTTGTTTTTTACCTTTGGAGAAGTGTTCAATATTGCTTAATTATTCATTGAACAGGATAATAAAAATATATACATTATTATTGTTATTGATATCGACATATCAGAAGATTATATATTGAAATCATTATTAACCAATATAGTACAATTAATTATATGTTGTTATATCCTAATAATTTGGTTAAGCCCTCTAATTTATTAGTACATCTAATGCATTATAACACAATAATCAAAATGCTAATAACTTAGAGTACATATTATTTTAAGTAATAGATTAAAAGATAAATATAATATTGATTTAATTGGTTTAGTTGAACCTACAGAGCTATCATTCACTGATCTTGATCAGATGGTTTATAATTATTTGAGAAAAGTAATTTGGTAAGTTATGGTGTTTATTTATTAAAAAGTTATTCCTATTTCTTAAATATTAAAGTTATAAGAGTTATTGAGCTCATAAAGTTTATGTGTAACTGCTAAATATAGTTCTTAATTTGAGTTTATATTGAGAGCTGTTTTGTGCATTCTATTCAGGGAGTGGTAAAATCCCTCTCACTGACCCAAATATAATGATTTTGAGTGTTTGAACCCTGAGAAGAATTAGTTGTTAAGTTTCAAGGTAGAATTTAAATTTGTAATAAATTTTATATCTAGTTAATTATTATAGTTGGACTTGAAATAGATTACTTTCACTGTTTTATGAAAGTCAACCAAACTTTAAGGTAAATTACTTCTTTTGGCATAAAATGTATAGTTTGTTTTAACTTCATGATAAATATTCAGGTTGTGTCAATTTGAAATCCCTATTTTTATTTAGCTTATATTTTTACCATTTAATACCATATTGGTTTATAGTTTAAGATTTCAGTCTCCATCATTAACATTGTTCTTCAATTTCATCTTGATCGTTCTTTTATTTATCCATTCTCATTTGACATTAATTCATTATCATAATTGATTAATCATAAATTAACTTTTATTCTTTTATCATCTTAACTATTCATTAACTCTTGTTCTATCTTCATCTTAATCGTTCATTATTCTCATACTTCTTCATTCTTTTCTCTTCATTCTTAGGCTCATTTCATTCTACTATTTAATTATTACTTATTTTCATCATCCATTTAGTCATCTACGTCATAAGTTACTTATCATTTCATTTATAAGTTTAATTTTATAATCATTCCAGAGATATAATTATTAGTTATTTATTAGTTTTCTGAATATCAAATTTAACTCATCATATTTTGTTTGTGTGGATTTCAAAGCTGGTTTGACCAGAAGTTATTATCTTTATTAATCCCCTTGTGATATTCTTAAGATCTATAGTTTCATGTTATTTTTATTCAATACAGAAATCATTTAATTAGTTTAACCTTTTTGTTCTTTATGCTTATAGTCTTGATAATGAGCGTATGATAGGTTGCATAGGATAATTTAGTCACTAAAACATGCAGCATGATTCATTGATGACCAGTTAGACCAGTGAGAAGGTTACAATATATATATATATATATATATATATAATTGAACAAAATTTATTATTTCCACTCTACACAACTATTATGCATTTATTGTTGCACTCACCCATATATTCATTGCTTTATTTTGAACACTGCATTCATCCCCTACTCCAGAAGTATGTTTTTTCCCCTAAAGTGGTCTTTGAGATAAGCAGGAGGATTTCTGTTTTTTGTTGATGTTGATGGTTTTTGCTGTGCCTTGATGGCAATTTCAGTGTAGCTATCTCTTTTTCAAAAAACTCTCCAACAATCAATAATTATTTTTATTCAGCGTTGAAAGCCTCCAGACTGGATGATGTTGTAGTTTTTGTTTCAACATTGTTTCTGGTTGCTTCTTCATTGTCTCCATTATTTACAGTTAACAAATATAATATTCTCAGCTGGTTTTTATGCTTCTGAAGTTTTATGTCCTTTTCTGTTTCAATTTCTGCCAGTTGATTTGTAGTATTTCTCATGTTAGTTGCACTCTTCCAAATCTTTTTTATTTATTCATGACCAAATGTTGTCACCTATTTCATAGTTTTTCCTACCACTACTGTCTCGGTAATTATTTCATAGATAGATAGCATTATTGGCAATTCATTCCTTATTTTTCTTTGAATCAACAGTTTAGCTGGGTTTTCCCAATGGTGTTAAATTGCATACAATGTTCATGAAATACTATTTCAAATAAAACTTCACTTATATTTTTAGTTTTAATCTTTCCTAAGCTTTTTTCAAATGTTTTAGATTGGCTCCTCAGTGATTTCCTTTGACTCAGGGGGATGCATTGTTTTATTCCCAGATCCTCAATAAAATCTTTCAATTCCTCAGAGAAGAAAGCAGTAGTATTATCTTATATGATGATCGCTGGTGTTCCATGTGTAGTGAATATCTATTTATGTTTCTTGATAGTTGCAGATAAGTGAATATTTTTATAACTCAGTATTCAGTCCAATGTATTTATGAATCCACCACTCCTAAATAATAATGTCATATCCATGGATTTGCATGTTCAGTGTAAATAATTTCTTATGCTTTCTCCAGGGTATGTAATGAAATATATTTCTTTGGGGAAAATCAGCTGCTATTTGACACTCTTCATATTTCCTAGGATATAGCTCAAAGTATCTATTTATTCCTGGACACCATACATAGTTGCATGCCAGGATTTTAGCTCTAACTATTCTCAGATGATCTTGATCTAATAATCAAAATACTCTTCTGTAGTCAGAGTTGTGTACAATATTTTGTTATCTATCAATGCATACCATTTCTTTATGGACACTCTCTTGCATACATTCCACAGCCCTTTATTTAAGTAAGGAGAACATCTAAGAGACCATTTGATACCTATCCAATTTGAACAAATGTTGTAGCTAGGGTCTGAGTTACTCCATTCTTCTATTATTTGACTATTGATAGATTTTGTAGCTAGCTGCACCTGCATACAATATACTTTTACCTTGTGATTCTATATTGATTTTCTTAATGATGTGTATCCTCATGTCTTAATGTGCAAACCGTTTTCAGCCTGTGATCAGGTTAATTTCCCCACTCATTATGTACAGTGGTAGTATTTTTTATTTTCTTTCTTTCTACCTTTGCTTTTGTGACTCCTAGTACTCTTATGGAATTTTTGTTAGCATCCTATGCCTTGAGGTGAGTTATCTCTAATTTTGGGGGAATTTTAAATTCTTAATTAGACTTGCCCAATCTCTTTTTTTCCTGGTTACTGGTTTTCTGATTATTTTTACATTTAGGATAGTTTGATCTCAATCATTTATGGCATTTTAATGTAGATACTTTCCATTGCACTGCAGATAAATTTTCTGCTCAGCTTCATATGTTTGTGATCTCCTTCGGGGTTATCAATTATTTTTCTACAATGTTCACTTTTTTGCTTATTGCAATCATAAGCTTTGTGATTGACTTTTTTGCACTTGAAACATTTTACTCATTTTCCTATTTTAAATTCAACTCCTGATAGTTTATAAATTGTAGCTTGAATTAGTTCTGGTCTTATGAAATTTATGACCATTTTGCTAAACTCCTGATAGTTTATAAATTGTAGCTTGAATTAGTTCTGGTCTTGTGAAATTTATGACCATTTTGCTTGGTCAAGTAGTAGTTCATGTGCTTGACTATATCTAATTGCTTTATTATAGGCTGTCTTTTATGTAAAATAATATTTGCCTAAACCTGTCATCTATTACTGGGGTGGCCAACATTTGTGTCCATAAGATCTACTTTTTATTTTTAAAATGTGTTGCAGTCGACACATTTTCATAGGTGATTGACGTGTTGTCATAGGCATCATCTAAGTGGAGGGTGGTGTAAAATACATACTATTTTTATATATCTTCCTAGTAAAAAATAACAATTATGTAACTGGCCAAAAAACTTATCTCTAGGGGAATTAAAGCAACATGAATAATTATTAACAATATTTATTAATTCAAATTAGTTTCATTAAGTCAAGATTAAAAATATTGTTTTCACAAATGCTATGCCTTAGTGGATTTCACCTATCTAGAACTGAAAAAAAATTTAGAACCAAAACTAAAATAACAAAAAACTTAAAAGACTTAATTTGTTTCACTTGTTGTCTGACAGATCATGCCCAATTGGCCTCATGATCGACCAAAATTGGCTTTGCGATCGACCGTGAATCATGATCGAATTGTTGGACACCACAGATCTATTTGGTCTTATAATAGTTGCTTAAGGAAAGCTTCCTCTAAGTATTTGTCATAAAGGCAAGGTCTTGCCATTTCTCTTATGTCCATGTTATAAGCTTTTTTTTGCTTCTGCATCTAAAATGTAATCAAGCAATAAACATGAATGGCTGGGAGTTAAATTATAATTTTGCTTTTTTAGAAGCTTATTGTATTTATTGATCTCCAATGAATATCTACATAATTTTTTAGCTATCTTGATTACTCCTTGATGTGCAAATAAAAGTAAAGATGTTACTTTTATAGTACTCATGGTAATACTATTTAGTGTAATTATTTATCTTCTGAATATATAGTGACCAATTACTCAGAGTATTTACATTAAATTATAATAAAATGATTTGTAATATGCTAGCATATTTTGTCTTAGTTCAAGTCCAGTTATCACTGACCCAGTTTGCTATTCAAGTAATTACTTAAAATTCAAGTCCCATGATGACTGCACCAATTTTCTCTGTCCCTTTAGCTGTAAGTAAATAAATGACAAATGCAAAATTAAGATAGTGAACTAAATAACAAATTAGGGTATTTACAAATGTATATAAGAAAAAATCATAGTGATCAGCACATAATAATATGTAGTCTTTCTTTTGGACTTACAGAGTCAGAAATCTCTAAATTGCATTAATACTAAGACCCATATACCAGATAATGGGAGTTTAAATACACCTCAAGATTTCTGGAGTCTTTACAAACTTTACCAAATATGTTTTTTTACATGTCTTACTATATAAGTCATTTTTATATATACACGTGGTAATATTATACACCACCCCATCTATGGTATTTTTTACAGGTCTTTGATTTTATAAGGCTAACTATGCAGGCCATTGACCTAACAACATTGTCACACATTGATAATTACATTCATGCACATTTATTGTTACTCAGTTATTTATACAATCATTATATACTACAATTATTTCACATAATTATTATACATAATTATTGAAAAAGTCATTATTTTTAGTCTACAAAAGTATTATACATTTATTGTTGCATATATATATATATATATATATGCAACACCCAATATATATATATATATATATATATATATATATATTGGGTAAAACCATGTATTATTTTCTATTATATACTTATATTTTGATGAACTAACATCAGCCATTGTCAAGGGAAACTATTGAAAGAAAATTTGTTTGATCTCATACTGTAATGTGACTGAGTGTGAGATGAAGCATGAAAATAAGTTTGCAATAGTTTAATATTTAGAATATGAGGTTTATGAAAATGTACATTTCTCTTAGTTTACCACCCATTAATTTAAAGTGTAATAAGAAGACATAAATAAAATGAGGGTTTTCAATATGGCTATTTAAACCAGTAGGTCTCTTTAACATTTCAATTGACTCTCATGGTTCTCAAATCATATCTCTCCAAATTGTCAAGCATATTTGCATTGTCAAAGTCAGGTTTGTATCAATTTCTAAAAAATGTTAAGTAAAAACTGATGTGTTAATTTTTTGATTAAAAGCATGTTTAAGTTCCTTAATTCTGACATTTATCTACATCATACAAACGTGAAAACATTATATATGATATAGATAAATTATTATTTTTTGGACTAAACCATGTGTTATTTTGCATTACATACTGATATTTCGAAAAAGTAGCATACACCATTGTCAAGGTTAATTTTTGAAAGAAAAATCATTAGATCTCAAACAATAATGGGACTGAGTACGGGATGAAAAATGAGATTTAACTTGAAGTAGTTAAGCATTCATAATATGAGGCTTATCAAAATGTTTATTTCCTTCAGTTTTTTCACCTATTAATTTTAAGATAATATTAGGTCTAAATAAGTTTTGCAAGTCAATTTCTTAAAAATATTAAATTAAAGGAAATTTAATTATTGTTAGTGTTATAGTGATGTTAACAGGGTTTTTAAAGATTCATTAAGATGAAGTTAAAAGTTATAAAATATTTAAAAACTATGACAAAATGCTAAAATTATAAAGTGAAAGTTAAATATTGTAATTTTGTATGGTTGGCAGAACTGGCCAGAATGATAATAATGAAAATGATGTATTAAAAGTCTTATTAAACTAGATATTCAAAGCTAATTTTTAAATGATGATTAAAAAATCAAATAAGTTATTAAATATGTATTTCAATAAAATATTTAAATTTATATTATAATTGTTTATTAAAAGTTTTAGTATTTTGTGGTATACATGTATATTCAGTTTTATTTATTGTTTAAATAATGTCAAAATTTATTATTCCAAATTCTATTACTATTTTATTATTTTTTATAATGTAATATTCTGTACTTAAATATTTTATTAATCCTATTTCAGACAGTGAATAAAAAAAAAAAACTGCAACATTTGTCTTGAACTAAAGTCATGAACAACAATGCATGTATTTTTATTGTGTGCTTGCAAGGTTTTTGAAAGAAAGTTACAAAAAATTACTTTCAGAATTGTTTTAAAAAATTGAAAAAATGTGAATATCATAAAAATAAATACAGGAAATTATTTAATTAGTTATCTTTAAAATAGTTGTAATTTATAAAGATAAACTAGAAAATTATATACATTAAAATTAAGTATTAGATAAATTGATAAAGCGTTATTTAAAATATGTTATTTTCAAATGTTTAATTTGTTTAGGTATAATTATAAAATTAATTTAGAATTGAATATTGTAATCATATTAATGGTATAAATGGTGACTCATAATATTATTTCAGATTATAAAAATGTGAAATTGGCAATTATGTAAATTAGTTTTGTAAGCTGAGATAAAGTAACCAATCAGATAATAAGTTAGAGCTGGTATATAAATGAATGCTCTCATTATTATTATTATTATTATTATTATTATTATTATTATTATTATTATTATTATTATTATTATTATTATTATTATTATTATTATTATTATTATTATTATTATTATTATTATTATTATTATTATTATTATTATTATTATTATTATTATTATTATTATTATTATTATTATTATTATTATTATTATTATTATTATTATTATTATTATTATTATTATTATTATTATTTGAAATAAAGGGTGATAGTGTTCTTATGCCATTGAGAATGTTTTTGTGAAATATAGGTGCAATATAATTCTTTACTGTTTTACCTTCAATAAATTGTCTCATGATATTGTTAGTGTTTTTATTAATTTAATTTTCATGAATCACACTATATATTATTTATTAATTATTTAGAGTTAGTTGAATGGTAGAAATTAATATAGGATAACTTTATTATTGATTAAATTAAGACTATAAGTATTTTAGCCAGAGCATTATTATTTTATTTGAGCTAGTTTTATTTTCTATTTATTGTATTGACCAAAACATGAAGGTACTATATATATATATATATATATTGTAACCTAATAGAATGAGAGGGGTTGTGAGAAAGAGGAAGAGAGAAATGAGAAAAAGAACTAAAAGAGGAAGAGAATAGAGGGAGAAAATTATGAAATGAAGGTAAAAAATGATGATGATAAAAGGTAAGTGGAAAGGCAGAGGGAGAAGATGATAAGGGAGATATAGAGAGAGATAATGCTACTAATAAAATGAGAGAGGGGAAAAGAAAGAGAAACAGAAAGATAAAAGAAGGAAAGAAGTAAAAGAAGAAGAGAATAGAGGGAGAAAATTATGAAATGGAGGTAAGAATGATGATGATGAAAGGTAAGTGGAAAGAAAGAGGGAGAAGATGATAAGGGAGAGAGAGATAAATTGTATCCTAATGAAATGAGAGAGGGGGAAAAGAAAAAGATAGAGAAAGAGATAATGCTATAATAACATGAGAGAGGAGGAAAAGAAAGAGAAGGAGAGAGAGAGAGATATAATGCTAATAATGAAATGGAGGTAATGATAATGATAAAGATAAATGATGGGAATGAAAATAATTGAGAGGAAAAAGAAATGAGGAAAAGTAATAAAAATGATATATAATGGAGAGAGAAAAGAAATGAGATGATTGAAAAGATATGAAAGAGAGATGTAAGACAAAGATGAAATAAAGGAGAGAAAAATGAAATGAGATGATAGAAGAAACTCTTAACAAATGTTTTAAAGGGCTGAGATGATAGAAAGATATGACAAATGACATGAAAAGAAATGGAATAGAATTGAAATGAAATGAAATATAAATGAGAGACTCTAAACAACTCTGCTCAGTGGGGTTACAATAAATTTAAAGAAAAGAGGTGATGATCCAGAGATGTATAATCAAGTAAAGATCAACTCCAATATTGATGAATTATAACTACTACAGCATATTAATACTTAAATAAACAATACAAAAGATTATCTAAAATTACTAATCAATGCTTACCATATGAGTCCTACCAATAGATCATACACTCTCTGAATAAGACTAATGATGCTTTGCTTTAAAGATTATCTTACAGAATTATATTTACTAAACAACAAGAGAAATAACCTTAGGGATTTTAAAACTAACACTCTTGTGCAAAATTAAAGTTTAAGTTAAGTTGCCTAATAAAGAATTACTGTGATTAATAAATAAATAAGTGACATCTTAACTGACCATAAAATAATTATAATATGTTCAATCTTAAAATAATAAACAAAACAAATATTAATTCACAAAATTTAATGAATCAATTTAAATTTAACTAACAATGGCCTATTATCTAAGATATTACTTGAGCAAAGAAAAGAGCAAGGGTCCTTTTAATGCCTTTCCATACTCCCAGACAACCACTAAAGACGTCAAATGTAAATGGATTAGAATTCTTTAAATATATAAAATTTAAGAGGATGACCGATGATGTGCAGTGAATATAAGATAATGTGCAGCTTTTAAAATAATATTAATTAAAATATTCTTCTGAAGTACTAATATTGTTAGTCTGATATTGCATAATCTTTAGTCTGAAAAGATATACTGATAATTTAAAAAATAAACTTTTTAACTAAGTATTTAATTATGTATCTGCTATAATGCAATTATCTGTATTTGTGATTCAATCTAAGAATCACTTTAACATAGCTTTTTAATTTTCAAGATAATACCAACTATATTTAATTATCTTAGAATATACTTGTGAATTTCTGAATTGAAGATTCATTAAATTTAAAAATTGAAGACTTTGTGAACTTGGAACCCAAGACAATAATATATTTTCATATAAAAGTAAAACAAACAAAACAAAACTTTTGAAATAATAATAATTTGGTTTATTAAAAAAAAGAAACGTTTACAAATGTGGTAGAATACAAACATTGCCAATACCACACTAAGACTTAATATAAGTATTTGGACTCTTAACAGTTTTATTTAATTTACATCAATACATTTAATAACAGACCAAGGTTATTCAATGTTACTTTCTTTTAATAGTAAGACTTTTCTCAAAAAAAAAATACTTTAAACTTTAATTATCATATGTACTTAGTAAGCACACTACTATTCTTGTTTATTAGACTAATTTATAACATTATTGTGCCATCTAATAATCAGAATAACACACAGAACTAGGTTTATATTGAAAACCCTAAGCTTAATTTTATACTCCTAAACTTAACAAATGCTAAGTTGGAATAAGCATCTTCAGCAATACTTTTGCAAAAATATCATTGCTAGTTTCACAGATATAACTAACATTATAGCTAGATATATGTTTAAATCATATTAAGCTAATATTAAAATTAAACTAAACTAAGTGTATGGAACAATTATTCATCAGAGATCAGTTATACTTTTTTTAAAAAACAACAACTTTAGTCCACATAAAATTATTCCCTCAATGTTTTAAAGATAATGATGTAACAGACTTACAATCCAGTGGTGAAATTCTGGATGAAAATATTAAATTAGTATGTGTGAATTGCCACTTATACCATATGCATATTTAACATACTTTAAAATAAATATAACTTATTGTTGGTTAGCTTGTGTGTGATAAAACTATCATAGCAACACAATTCAAACATTGATATACCTATGAGCCATAAATTAGCTACAACTACCTGAAGAAATAAATTTCCTCAAACAAGCATATCTTGTCATCACAAATCTAAAACAAATGCAACATCACCTACTGTGGTAGAATTAGTATTAAGTCATCATGAATGATAGGCAAAAAAATATATAAAATACTCAGCTCCTCCGAGCTGGAAAATAACATGGTGTCTGTCAAAAATACCTAACTTTGAGGCAGAAACAAAGATACTTGGAACTTATCTACAGGGTATCTGGGAACACGATAGATGCACCAAAAAAGCACAATCCTCTCATGAGATATCCAATGCTTATAAATGTGATCATCATCACTGAAAAATACAATACAATAACCCTTTTTTGGGAATATGCACTATCAAATCATGGAAACACAATACAATAAGGATAAAGGATTTTGTCTACCCCATAAGCATATTCAAAAATTATTAACTAACCCTAACTCTATGAGGCTACCAAATATTAACTAATAGCAATATACATACTTCACTTAAACTAACTAAGTTATTTCTAAGAAATTTATAAAAATACAAAACGTATATCCAATGTTCGAACCAACAAAGCAAACTATGTGTCAAATGACTACTGTAGAAAATACTTTAAACTCAAATGCATATAAAATTCTAGGCAAGGCACAATGCACACATAACAAAATATTAAATGCTAAAAATATAGTACTAGTGGACTTTTAAAATTGTAAATTAAATGCAAGAATATTTACTTCTCGATGAATATAAAATATTTGTAATTATTATTAATATAACATTCATAAAACAAATGAATGGATATTCTCTGATAAACTTCTTTAGTAAATTTAAAATAAAAATTGAGTAAAACATCCCATTTATATGAAAATAAGACTGTGATATTTAAATCTCTACAATAAAATTATTAAATAGAAACTAACTAATGTAATGCTTAATAAATCAACTAAATCTACTTAAGAATGACAAAGAGAATTTGCTCATTAAATAAACCTATTTCATTTTAAAATTATAACGTTAGTTTACTTGTATATTTATGCAAAAGTGTCACAAAAATAATAATAGCATAAATATTTTTATGGTTTCATTTTTTTATTTTTTTCAACCAATAAAGCAGACCATAAAAAAAATAATAATACATTAATTCAAGTTCATATTTCAGCTCCGTGATGATTTTTTCATTTCATAATGTGTAGACAATTTATCCAGGTTAAGATATCTATCTGAATTCGAAGCTTCAATTAATACATTTATACACATGGCAATCATTTCCAAACGAAAATGTTCAATAGTCCATTAATAATATTTTTTTTAACCATTTAAAAAAAAAAATAATAATAATAAGATTAAGCCAGCATGAAACAAAATAAATTCTTAAGCTGAACACACTTTAATTTATTTATAGGATCCCGAGTTCAAAATTGCATATAATAATAATAAGAATATCTTTCTATCTGAATTTCTTTATCCTCTTTTAGGAAAACGCTTCTTTTGAAATATAGTTTTTCTTAAGTACTTTTCCTAATAATATTCCAAGACGTATTTATTTTTTTAATTAATTTCCTTTGCTTACTTTTAAATATGAGAGTAGAAATTTTTTTACTGTTCAAGACATTTCTCCATTTATATGCTATAATTAATGCCATAAAGTTATTTTTAAATACTGGCAAGTATGACCATTTATAATGTACCCAATAAGTATAAATTCATTATTGATCCTTACAAATTGCTTTAAAGTTTTATTTCCAAATACGTATCCTTTCTTACTGTGTAAATAAGAATTATCCTTTAAAATGTATATATTATCTGTTTGCGTTTAGCTAAACAAATCATTTTCATATATGTCAAGTTATAAGTAATAACTTTTCCTTTTTTAAAAAAAAAAATTAATCATTCTTTATAGTTTCACTGTAATCGAACGTAGCAGCTTCTTTATAATGTTCTTTTTAAACTTTAAAAAAAAAAATTCTCCCTTTTTTTTACATATACTTTTAATCTAACAGGAAAAATAATTAGCATTTTACTTTCAAAATAGTTTAATACAACCAAACGCTTATCTATGGAAAAGATTAACAGTTCGTTCCTTAACCTTACTTCCAAGTAAAGAGAAATAAACAAGCTAAAGTCATATAACGTGAGACGCTTTATTTATTCTAGACATTTTTTTACTATAATTTCTATGCCTCGACTGAAATTCAAATTGTCAGAAAAATGGATTACCTTTCTTTTAGCTTCAGCAATTCATGTTTACAAGACGATTTTTAAATAATTATTTTAAACATACTTTTATTTTTTTTTTAGAAAATATAAAGTTTTATAAAATTACTTTTTATTAACAAAATTTTAAGATCCAGCACCAGTTGAATCAAAACAAGATCAGCCCCTGGATGACCCCTCGATCTCCATTTTATCTCACAATTTTTCATCCACCTACAATTCATTTAAAAACCAATAAAAAACTATTTTTATTAAATTTTAATATTCTGACAAACCAGCTGTGGAATCAATCTACTGATGTAATCAATATAATTTTCCCATACCACGTGATTCTCAGCTGCAAAGTCAAAATTTTATTATTAACAAATATTATGCAACAATTTTTTTAATGATATTTTATAACACAATAGTAATAAATATAAAATTTAAAGTTATACCCTTTATTAAACCCTTAAATACTTCATTAAAAATAATTTCATCCACACATTTGCTTTATTTACTTATTTTAAACAATATTGGAATTAAATTATTTTTTTATTCTTATGTTTCCATGTCAATGCATGCACATATTCTCACATATGTCTGGCCTTGGATTAATTGTTTAAAACTATTTTTAAAATTATAACAATAAAATGTTAATGATTATTTAATCTAAATAACTTTTATAACTGGAATGCTAAACTACAAATCAAATAACAAATATTCTTATTTTTTTTAATAAAAACTTACATATCATTTTTTTTAAAATTGTTACTTAATTATTCCAACTTATTTATAATATCTAATTATTATTCTTTAGACATTAAAATGGATTATACAGTAGTTATTTTAGAATACATTTAATACTATTTATCAATTCACAATTATTTTTTAACATTTGCTTATGTAAAAATTATTACTTAACATCCCTTATCAAACCAACTGACACCTTTAAAATATTTAAATTATCTTATTTTAATAATTAACTGAGTTAATTTCCATTTTTATCATCATTATTTTTTAAACTGAAATTTTAAACAAAAGGTTAAGCTAAGATAACATTGATTACCTCTTGGAACTAAGTGACACTTCAGTTAGGTACAATATATATATATATATATATATATATATGTACCTATATATATATATATATATATATATATATATAAGACATATTTTGCAGGTTCATCCCTATTAAAAAATTTAAATATTGATATTTCTCCTATTTGGAAAGGTTTTTTAAAAAAAACATTCTTAATTTAACATTTTTGCTATTGTTGGAACTTTAACATTTTTTTAAATCAGTGATTGCAATGCCTCTACTCCCATCTTTCTACCTTTTATCATCCATTGGATGACTTCTGTGATAAAGTTGAAATGTTGGTATATCAATATTTTAATTTTTTAACACAAATGAACTCACAAAATATGTCTTTTATATATCCAACCCGTGAAAAACTTTGTATCAATATATATATATATATATATATATATATTCTTTGCTTGACCTTTTACACTGCACAAGACTTTTATGCTCTGCTGTATTAATTAAAAAATACAATCTTTCTATTATGTGTGTTTTAGTATCTACATTTATCTACTTCTATGTAAAATATTATACTTTCTTAAATATTTATATATGTTTCATATTGTAATTTTAAAAAAATTGAAGGAATGTAAAAAAAAAAAAATGTTTCTATCCCGAAGCCAAATTTGGTTGATCATGTGGCCAATCTGGCAAGAGCAGTCGGAAAAATTAAGTCAAGATTTTTAAGTTTTTTTGTAATTTTAGTTTTTGTTCTAAATTTTTTGTGAAGTCCACTAAGGGGTATCATTACTGAAAATAATATTTTTAATCTTGACTTAATGAAGCTAATTTGAATTAATAAATATTGTTAATAATTACTCATTTTACTTTAATTCTTCTGGACATGAGTCTTTTGCCCATTAAATAATTGTTATTTTTACTAGGTAGATATGTAAAATATTATATATTTTACACCTCCCTTCACTTAGACTACTCCTATGGCAACAGTTCGATCGCCTATTTCAAAAAGTCGATCGCAACATATTTTTAAAATAAAAAGTAGATCTTATGAACACAAACGTTGTCCACCCCTGATATATAACATCTGTTCATAAACTTTATTATCACATGAGTAAACTTAATTATTGAGTAAATCATCTATTAAACATATTTACTTCTTTATAAATATGACCAGGCAGTCAATTTATGCCACTGTCTGTTTTTTTTAGTAAATATGCAAATAAATTGCAATATCTCATTAATTTTTTGGCATTTTGTCATTATTTTGCATTTAATAATTTAATTAGAATAGGTTAAGCATATTGTGTAATTAGCTGGTTTTAGCAGGCTCAGCAGAATATGGAATACGTGCAGATTGTCCTTAAGTGATTTTCGTGTGAATTGTACATTTTGAACAATATATATATATATATATATATATATATATATGTTCAAAATATAAAAATATATATATATATATATATATATATATATATATAGCCTCAAAACATGACTTTTTTATCAATTACTATATTAATAAATTGTGAACAATTTTCCCTTTATATGTGTTTTAGAATCCATCCTTATCTACTTTTATTGAAACTACTGATGCTCTATTATTTTTATTTAATTATCATTTCTATATTCAATTTTTATGTTGATTTTTTAATTGTTGGAAGTTTAATACAATTTTATTTCTAATAACTTATTTTTCATGCAAAAAGCAAAGCTATATAAAGTATTTTTTTTTTAAAAAATGTGTTTACAAATATCTAATCATATAATAAATAATTTAACAAAATCTTAAAAATATAACTACCGATTTTTATAGGGGTATTAATTCTTCATGAACCAGCTAAGACGTTTTCTAAACTTTTACATCAATCTATGCTATATCATGAAAGTAGCATTATTGTAACTGCTTATTATTAACACACAATTAAATCTCTATAAACATTGTACCATAATTTTAATCTAATAATAATAGTAACAGTGCCTCTACTGACAATATATATATATATATATATATATATATATATATATATATATATATATATATATATATATATATATATATATATATATATATATATATATATATATATATATATATACAAAAACACTTCCAATAACAAAGGTTAATTGAAATTTGTATTTTATTAATTATATTTAATTAGATCTTATATTGATGATAATGATCAAGCTTTATGCCCCTTATATAACTGCTTTATATAAGAAGATATTTTGTTATATTTCCTGATTTTTTTGCATTAAATCATTCTCCCAAAGTTGTATTTAATGTTCATTTATAAGTCTTTATTTATTTTTATAGTTGGGATTTAAAGTACATAAATCTAAATTTCGAACACCATTTTTGTCTCAGAAGTAACATCTATGGATATAATATCATTAAATACATTTTCTTACATAAAAATCCAAGGTTTTTTGCAGCTCAGACATGACTTAAAAAGTAATGACCACATTGGGTTCACATGAAAAATGGACATTTATGCAGATCCAGTCATGCTTCTTGGCAATTATCCTCTCCACATTCAAGACAATGTCTTGGAATTCAGATGAGAAATAATATAAAAAATAAAAGTAATGATAATAATACTAATTTTAATTAACAAATAAAATAATATAATGTATGAGAGAAATATTTTAATTTATAACAATTCATACAAGTTTTATAAGAATTTAATAAGTTAACTATATTATACCCAGTTGATATCAGTTTTTTTCACATTGGAATAATTTTGAATCTAGATATATGTATGGCTATAAGTAATCTTATATATTTTTTCCACATTATCCATGGTTTATGATTAAGTTTTTTTGCTGGTGGTTGAAGGTATGGAATCTAGATAATTTATTAAACCATTTATGGAAAAAAATTATTGTTCAGCAAGCAATTAATTGGATGGCAGGTTTCTTTGTGTGATCAAGAATCGTATATTTTAGAATCCAAATTCATTTACTAGATTGGGAAAATCATTGTTGATTACTAAGTCATTTTCATATTTACACCATAATAAGCTATGTCTATAGAAATATTAAATAAAGTGGGGCAGTCTGAAGCTTTATCTTTGTAGTTGCATAATATCCAAATAAACAAAAATTCAAATGTTCTTTGCTTCCCAAAGAAGAAATATGTTTTTCTACCTTTAGCTTGTAAAGCAGATGTTATAAGGTTTTTTTTTTCATTTTGTAGTTTCCATAGCACTTGCTAATTTCAATAATTAATTTTGTTTTATAATAAAGAATTTCAATAAATATTTAATTTCTCACAATTATTATTATTTTTAACTTCTTAAAAATTTACATTACTCATATGACTTTTACAACATTTTACCAGATATAATAAAATGCATAAACATTTATAAAAAGCAATGTATATAAACTCTGTCATAGAGGTTACATTTGCCTCCCCTCCATTTAGGAAGAAAATAGAATTGTCTTCATTTAAACATCACTCACTTTTATAACTACTAAAAAGATTTCTTGCAATAATGTCATGTTTTGCCGACCTGTAAAAGTAGACTAACAAGCTATTACAAATATAACAATCATTTTTGTTCTAAGTAATATTTTCTAAATTATATAATAATGAATGTACATTTATATTTTATTATAAATTTAATTGAAGTTATTTATTTGATCTAATCATCCAATCTCATTGCGAGGATGGACACATAAGCCTCCACTGACAAAGAGTACACCATATATTTTATTAAAAATTCAATTGAAGTTATTTATTGGATCTAATCATCCACTCTCAGTGCAAGGATGGATAGATTAGTCCCCCACTGACAATGAGTACACCATTTAACATAAACACCAAGAGAACTTTTTTCATGCACAAAAATAACCTCAACCAACTCACTTATAAATGAAAGTCAGTACATTTAACAATAGAGGCTACTAAACATATATCATTTCATAATTATGCCTGGCTAACCATTGATATATAGAGGCAAATAAACTATAGGATTCACATAATTATGCTTAGCTCATTTTTGAGACTTAGAGCCTGACAAAAAATATAAACTTATGCCTCTGACACTTTTGACACTTGTGGGCGGATAAATATAAGTATAAAATAGTTGAGAATGATGCTGAAATGATGACTCTGAGTAGTATCTTGGGAACATGGCAGCCTCAAGACAGTGAAAAACTTTTGATCTATTGCCAGTATAGTAAGACATAATCAATCTTCAACAAATTTATGGATTTAATTGTAATTTAAATTTTATTAAGTTACTTATTTTATATGTAATTGCGTGCAGTTTTTCTTTACATTGGAAGAATTGTGAATCAAGATATATATATAGCCATAAGAATCCTTATATGATATTTTCCATTTATCTGTGGGTTATTTTCATTAAGTGTGAATTCTTCTGATTTAACTTATGAAATCTGCATAATTTGTTAATCCATTTATGATAGAGTATTTTATTTGGCAAATGATTACCTCGATGGCAGGGTTTCATGAGCACCTTAATTAAATGTCATATATTCTAGCAAGCACAATAAGTTACTGAATTGAGCAAATCGTTGCTGATAATTCAGCCATTTATATATATATATATATATATAGATCCATAATTAGACAAATCAATGAATATGTTAAGATGGGCACTCTAAAGCTTTATCCTTGTAGTTGCATAATATCCTCACAGACAAAACTTAAAATTAGAAAAATATCTGACATGTTGGACTATTTCCATCATTTATGAGTGAATGTTGAATATATACAAAATTTTAAACTTTATTTGAACTTTCCAAGTACAAAGAACTTGTTA
The DNA here is from genome assembly GCA_028023455.1 of Epiperipatus broadwayi. NCBI lineage: Eukaryota > Metazoa > Onychophora > Udeonychophora > Euonychophora > Peripatidae > Epiperipatus > Epiperipatus broadwayi. Next base: position 372,946 of record JAQFVV010006638.1, read on the forward strand.
GTAATAATGCACAAATAGACAATACAGGTTAGTAATTACATAATGTTTAGAGTAGTATTATTACCCACTCTTCTTCAGGTGTTGCTGGCCTATATGCACAGTGACAATATTGGCTTAGAAGTTGAACTCGTACCTTTACATTCTTGAATATCCAATTTAAGGCAAATGCTCTACCACTCATAAATGATGGAAATAATCGAACATATCACATTTTATAATATATCATTACAAACCTTCAAACAAATAAAATCTTAAAATTTTCTCAGCTTTATTTTATGAGCAGTCTAAATGAGGTTTTTCCCAGCTTTAATTTGAAACACAAATGATATAAGCTTTTTTTTTATTTTGCAACTGGTTTTTATAGCTACTTGATATTGTGAATAGTCAATTTTATTTTACAATGAAGAATTCCATTAAATTTTTAATTATATACTTTGGAATATGCAATAATCATGCTGCCATAATTATTTTAATTTTGCAAATACATTATCATTGATTGTGAAGTGTTACTTTAAGTTTGAGTTCAAGTTAATTTTAAAAAAAATATTATGAATACGATATAAATAAAAGATTTGATTTAAATATACTGAATGTCTAAAATTGCTTTTGTTTACTAATATTTTTATTCAAAAAGTCTTTTATTTATATTGTACTCATAATAATTTTTTTAAAATTTTGTTGAACTCAAAACCTCATTTTTTAAATATAAAGTTTAATTATCTTTTTTTAAAAAATAACAAATGCAAAGTGTTAGAATAATTCACAAAGTTAGAATAATAATAGCCGGAAGATATGTCACCCCAGCGCTAATCTCAAAGTACCTTTAATAGCTTACAATTATTATTGTTTTTGTAAACTTCTTAATAATTTATTTTAGTTTCAAAAATAACTTTATTAATGAAAAATAATTGATTATCTAAGAATATGTGAATACATTGTCTTTCTTGGTAAGAAGTTCTAACATCCTAATTGAGAATCTGTGATGGATCTAAAGTTTAATCCCCTGGAGAATCTCTAATGGAAATCCTAGTATCAAATTTTGTGTGTGATTGTTTATGTCTTAGGTGATTTTTGGTATTTGAAAGAGATTCCATGTCTCATTATAGAGGAATTTTGAAGACAGGATAAGGTCTTTACTTTTCAACTTATTAAGGCGATCGATAAATATGACATCTTGATTTAGAGGTGGGAAGGTGAAGATTAGTTTGCAACGGACACTCCAGATTGTATGAACTAAAAATAATAAAAGTCTAATGAAAGGAAAGTGTCTACTTTGTAAGGAGTCTTTCAATGATAGAATTTTGTAAAAGTCATTGCTCGAACTTTGCGATATTAGCAATCTAATGCCTACCAGCCGAGAGCATGATTTAATAATATGGTCAAAAGTATCCTCTTGAGTCTTGCAGAGTGGGCATATTGGATCAATATTATTTAGATATCTCTTGAAGTGTAATTTTACAAGTAATTGAATCTCCCATTGAACTATGTAAATAATTTAGATATAAATATATACACAGAGGAGCCAAAAATTAAATGGAAATTTATAATAAAAATTGAATATGTATCTTTAGGTGTTACAAATTGAAATGCTTTAAGCAGTATAGTCTATTTAATGCAAAGAGTGGTCCAGAAACATTTGCAAAGTGATATTTTTAATGCATCTGCCATTTTTCTCCCCAGTTCTATGCCTGGAATAAAATGATTTCTTTCATTTGAGAGATTTAAAAAAAAACCCATGAAGTAACATCGAGTAAATATGGCTGATAGATAAGTTGTTGATAAATAAAGAGTTACTATCATGCTAAATGATAATTTATATATAGAAATGTTTATATATATAAAAACAACTTTTTATATGAAAAAAGTTTATATAACAGTGACTTATCCCTTAATATTAAGATATTAGAAATAAAGTTATCAATTTAATATTAAGTTTAATATTTAATCTGTAACATAAAATTTAAAATAATGGCTAAATTTAAATAAAAATAAAGATTACTATTTTAAGGAAACACCAACCATTTCTATGACACCTAATAAAGATTGAAATTCATACTATTCCAAAAGGAGTCATATTTTTATGAATAGGTTGTTATAAAATTTTAGAAAAGAATCAAGATTATGATGGAGAATTATGGTAGATAAAATTAAAATCACTTAAAATAATTAAGTTTTAGGACATTGCTATTGATTACTATATATATATACAATTACTTCTCTATAAAGCTGCTTTAATATGATGAAAACCAATCTCCTGGTTGAAATATTGAAGCAGCTTTATGGAGAAGTAATTGTTTGTTTTTTTATTTTATTTTTAGTTAGTTTGTATATATATATATTGTAATGGGCTGGAGGATTACATAAGAGATAGGGGGAACGCATCTTACTATGGTCGGACTTTGGGTCTTCAGATAGGATGCAAGTGATTACGCGATGAAATACATAACCTATGATTGTACCTACTTCCAATAGACTAGCTCTACCTATTTTTATTAACCTAGATACAATTTGGGTCAGTTCATCCAATTCTCACCCCTTTCTAGCCACGTTATACCACAGTATTCAAACTCAGGGAGTAATTGCCTGAGCTCTCTTATCAGGGAAGGAGATCACACTAATAGTAGTTATTGCACTTCTACATAAGTGATAATTAATTACCAAAAATCAATTAAGCATAAGATATATAAAAAAAATATGTATGTGCAGTATAAGTATATATGTATTAAAAGCTATAATAATTGGCTTAAATATGTATGTGTATTTCTTCTATCATAGTAATAATATTAATAGGTGTAAAACTAAATAAGATTATAATATTTATAATGGGTATGTGCATAATGAAGAACTATAAAGCTGGTGATGGATATTGAAATAATGATGAGTTAGAGACCAGATTAAAATAACAAATTATATAAACATTTATTGATTGACAAATAAAAAAAAATATGCAATATGAATAACACTTAAATCTGATATATATAATTTATTTTGTCAGGATGAAATTCTACCATATCGATAACTATAATGATATTAATAAAATAAAACCCTTGCCATAAACCCAATGGTAGAAGTTGATGTACTTGACTAATTATTTACAACAACGAATATGGAAAATTCTAATATGTATATGTGATTGCGAATTTAGCTGACTAATTTAAAATGTGTATACAAACATAACAACAATAAAAAGACCTCTGTTTTCTAGATACCTCAATGGTTATAAATCATTGATTTATAAAAGCAATACAAAAGTAAGCTTAATTAATAATATTAAAAAATATATATCATTGTGTTTTGCTTACTATAAGATAATATTAAAATTTCTTACCTCCTAATTTTGTCAAAAGTCAGTCATTTGGGGCGGTCAAAACTATTTTTTATATATATATACAATTAGAGATGATGAAAATATATGTATATAAATCTAATTTTTTCCCCTTATTACTCTCATACAGAGTAACTCCAAAATTATACACATTAGCTTCCGTTTGTAGAAACGAAAATAATACATAAAATTTACAATAGACAAAATAATAAAACAAAAATTACAATTCTTATCCCATTATGTTAATTAAAGTTCAATAAGTCTTCTGGAAATTGTTCATTTACTAAATAAATTCCTAGGAATAGAGATGAAGTTTGGCTCCCACGAAGAATAGAAGTTTCTTGTCTGAGTCAAAAAATAATAATGTTCTCCAATTATCCTGTCTTGGATTTGTTTAGGCATTTTATTTAAAGCAAAGATGGTTTTTAAGTTTCTCCTAAATGGGCAGGTAAAATCTTTAAACTTTCATGGCTTTATCAATGACGTATTATTACCCCATGGTAAAAACTTTTCAGCAAGCAATCATGATATAAAAAATAATATATATTTATTGATTCATTTGCTGCTCAAGATTTCAATGACGATATTATTATTTATCAAAATAATTATTTATTGAATATTACTGCAACGCTTAAATTTAGCTAAAATTTATCTAATCAGCAAATAATTTAAAACTTCTTACTTTCAAATCATTTCTTTCCCTTCAAATGATTGCTTTAAAATTTCAGCTTTTGATCACTTTGATTAATATTTTAAAAAAAATATTTATATATTTGAATTCGAATATTCAGATCCATTTTGTATTCGAAAACTATTTTTTTAAACAGAAAAAATAATAATGTTCTCTCTTAAAAAAAAAAAAAAACAGAAGACAATTATAACAATTAATCCTGCCTTTCGGTTGTGTGAAGTTATTTTAAACATTTTAACCTTGACATTTCCTATTGTTTAAATGACGTAATATAAATAAATGGGATTATAACTAAAAATAATAATTTATAAATATTTTAAATTTCATTTCTACAAATCTCATCTCCACAAATGGTGCCATGTGTTTAGGTTTAGGTTTTAATTCAGTCATTGTTTTTATTTTTATTTTAAGTTTATGTGTAAGTTTCTATTTTATTTTTATAGTCATCCCCAATTATTAACATATAATACCCTTTTATTCCAGTGTTAATATACCTATCTGTTTCTCCCTAGTAATTTAATGGCTTTTATTACCTCCTTAAAAATAAAAAGATGTTTATACACATGTATATGTTGGAAAGAAAAAAAAATGTTAATATGTCAATTTGCTTAGCAACTTATTGGTTAAGCTAATATATTACAAGGCTCTAATTGGTAGAGTGTCTTACATAACTAGATGGTGTGGCAGTTTGTAGCTCATCACTACAATATACATATATATTGCACTGATATCGAACAGTGGTATATATGTCTGTAATTTTATTAAAAAATTAAGGTGGAAATAAATTACAAGTGATTTAAAGATTTTTTTAAAAACAAAAAATTAAATAATAATAAATACTGTATCATAGTTTATCTCTTAGAATAAATCTTCTTAGTAGGAGGGGGGAGGAGAAATGTATAAAAATTAAAGAACAGTTAAAACTTTTTTCTCTCTCTTTTTAAAGAAAACAGCTGTTATGTAGCAAACACTAAATTAATATGTAAAATCAGACTAAAATTTAGTTTGTAAAAATAAATTGTTTGTAGAAGAAAACTTTTAAAAAAATGTCTATAATTAGCTTATAAGATTTCAGATTGATAATAAAATTAAAATCGATAGTTGAATTAATTAAAAAAGAACTGTAAACTATCTTATCAAAACAATGTTTAGATAAATCTGAGCAAGGGTTTAAGTTAATCAAAAAATGAAAAATTAATTAAAAGAAATTTCAAGTTAATATCTAAATTAAAAAATAATGATAAGAGATTACAACTATAGGGAAAAAAGTATATAAAGTCGATTTCTCTATTGTTCTTCAGTCGGGGTTTCAATTTGATAGATTGTTCATCAGTTCGGACAGAATGCAGAATCCAAACAATCAGAGATCCAGATATTTGGATTGCCATAGTAAGCCAATCAATTACTGTTGTGGTCAACATTAATGGAACCATGTAAGCCATTGATGTGTCTGATGGGGCTCCATTCCCCAAACCTCCACAAGTCAACTATTCTGTCTGGAACAAATGCTGGATTGATGCCATAACCAAAAATAAATGCTACTGTTCTTCTGTATCTTTCCTATTGCTGAGTCATAGAATGAAAACAAGCCATAAAGCCATCGATGGAAAACCAAAAAGCCAACCAGTTGGAAAATACACACAGATCAAAACCTAGGTAAAGATACTTTATCATTGTCTGTAGACACTTTATATTTAAATGAATAAACTTTAATCAATGAAGGACTATTATAATTGAGCCTGAGTAATTATTTATATGATTTTATATGTAAATTTCAATATTATTGTATTATATTAGATATGTGTGTGTTTGATTAAATATTAATGTTTGCCTTACTTGTTATTTTGTCTATTTTCTCTTTCTCTCTTGTTACTGCATCACCACTCAATTATTATATAAGTTACTTTATGTGTTAAGTATATATGCTGAACCCTGAGACAGAGTATGAGATAGTCATGGGTTATTTCAAGCACATATTATGGGCCTAAATTTCAGGCATGTTAGTTACTTTGTGTAATTAACTGGCACCCGAGGCTTACATTTTTCTATGTATAATTTTATTTTAATAAAAAAATATGTCAATGATGAAAAATGAAACAGATGTTATCTATAAGATGTTATTTACAATATTTATTGTATAAAGTTATTTTTAAAAGTTTCTAATGAACTGTTAAGATAAAATTCTCTAAAAGGCTTTCTTTTATAAAAAGAAATGAGAACACAGAAGAAGCCAGCTATGAAAGAGTGGTATGCAGGACTAAGTAGATCAAATAGGATAAGAGTTAAAATATCAAACATTTTGAGAAGTTATGGGAAGGATTTCATCAGAAAAAGAAGACGTAGAACTTTTGAGAATGAGAAAAAGAGGATAAGTAGAAAAATGTCAAGCAATTTATTATTTACTGATTGTTATTGCCTTGTGATTACTGACTGCTGTTTTATTCATTACTATTATGTGTAATTAAATTATGTTATTAAAAGAAAATTATATGTGTGTCAGCACAATTATGTGGAAATAAAGTCCAAAATGTGCTAGGATTTATCTCACCACTCCATGATGAAAGAAAAAATATGCTATGTGATCCTGTCATCAATGAAAATTAAAGTCCATGCCCAAACACGTTTGTCTCAAAAAATATTATACCTCATCATTGTTTCACTGAAAGTGTCAAAGTAAAGACATTTGAGGACAATCTTTATGGCCTTAGCTCTAGAAAATAAGCTTATTTTCTGTGTGTATATAAGCAATATCATTTTTCCAGGGAATAAATGTCATCTATATGTTATTTTTAGTTTATAATCATATGAGTTATAAATCATATATTTACATTTTTTGTTTCTTTATATTTGCAACAATGTAAACAACATTAAATCAAAATAATTAATTTAGTACTAAATAATAATTTATACTTATATATATATATATATATATATATATATATAAGTATAAATTATTATTTAGTATATAATATATATATATATATTGTGTCATTACAATTTAGTCATTAGCTAAATTTATAGTAATGTGCACAAGAGAAAATGAACAAAAATCATCATCACATTTTTTATATAAAAAAGGAAGCTGTAGGGCATCCAAGTTTAAACCCTACAAAATCCAGTTTTAAAATCTTTAGACAGAAAGAGAGTGGGTCAAAAATTATATTCTTTATTTGTTTGTGTGTTAATAAAACTCAAACAGAATGGTCCAGACATTTAATTATTTAATATTTGATTTTTTCTGTTAAAAAGCAAAATTATAATGCATATGTATAGGCAGTGTATGTGTAAGCTATTGATTGTTTTATATTTCAGATATTTAACTTTCTTTAAAACTAACCAATGCTTGATCAATTCTAATATCTTATTCTATACTTCTATTTTGCTTTTCTATAATTGTAAGTGGGAATTGAAAAAGTCACAGATTTAATTTTAAATATTAGGGTTATAATTACTAAGCTAGCAATTATATTATTTAATGTTAGTTTATGAATGATTTGAAATGATAAAGGATGTGTGTACATTACATACAGAAATTTACATTTATTAAATATTGAAAGAAAAGGAAGGGTTAAATCTGTCAAATTATTTTTTTGTACAATTTTATGTTAAAAGAGGAAATCTGTTGAATCAGATATCTATTTTTGTAGCAATTTTTTTTGTAAATGATTGTTTGTCACTTTGGGAGCTTAAGCTGGGTGGTTACTCTAAATTTGAAATTGTCTTATCTTAAGATTAGAGAAAAGAAACTCCAAATTTAGATATTACAGATATACCTGAAATCTGATAAAGTCTATTTTTTTAAGACAAAAGTGTCTGAAAAACAGGTGTGATTTTTTTGGGGGGTTGGTCAACACTATCACTAATTGGGTGATTTGACTCAAAAAATTCGGATATAAAAGCAGTCTGGAAAATCAGTTGAGTGATTAGATTAGACTATTATTAGATTATTGTTATTAGAATATATTGTGAGAGAGACTTTTTAAAAAAAATGTTGAAACTAAAGCAGACAAACATTTTAGTTCTGCTAGATAATTTTTTTTTTAAATCATTTTTGATGAAGTTTTGAATGTTGAAAATATAAGAAATGATGGGGTAGAAAAATTAATTATGTATCCCATCAAGACCTGACCGTCTTGGAGCCACAGATCATATAGGAAAGAAAAGATGTATTGTCTGAAAAATAATATTCTACACCTTTCAACTGACCAGAAAAATAAGATGTTTTTAAATAAAAAGAAGAAAACATTCACCTGCATTCGAAGATCAGAAAGATGAATTAATCTACTGATAAATATTAATCATCAAGTCCAATTAATTGTTCCAGCAACAGAGTTTAAAACCCAGGAAATTTATAAATGTGAAAACAACTGCTGTATTTGTCCACTCAAAGAATCATGCTTGACAGGAAGAGAAGAAAAATTAATATAATGATTTCCAAATTGTCCACTAAAGCAAATAACCTCAATAGGATCATCATCATCAAATAATTATACACTTTAAGAAAGAGATTGTTCCAAAGAAATACGGAAAAATTTGCTGCCAAAGATAGACATTAAACAAGAGAAATTTGACTCATTAGTAGTTGCTACAAAGAACTGGTAGTAGAAATTTTTTTTTTGATATATTTTTTTATGATATCAGAGTCTTAATAAAGTTTTAGCAATAAAGTGGTATAGTTTATTTAAAGAACTTTTAAAGGCAATTCAGATCGATTAAAAACAATAATTTCTTACTAATAATAACTTTGAGCTCCATAAATGATCTTGAATGTATAAGAAATATTTGTTTATTAATTTACAGTTATGAAATATTAATGTATAAAATAATTTTTTGTATTATTATTTTGGTTTTAAATAATATGTTGTTATTATGGGATAAAACACGCACATACATAATAATATTTTATATGTGTATAATTGTGTGCGAATGTGATTTAATAAGCAGTGTTGAAATATTAAATTATTTTGTTTTAAGAAAGTATAGCATTTCAGAGGTAGAAGAGAGTGGGAGAAAATAATTTAAAACTTGTTCGGTAAAACTCGCTCTTTCAATTCTACTAACATTTTTTTTAACATTCTGCTTATCTGTTAGATTATAAGGTATGTGTGCCAATGAGTGAATATTTTTTTTATATGAAATACTTTGCTTGTGGATACAATATACTTTTGAAATACATTTACGGGAAAAGGGGAAGAATTTAAAATTTAATGTTATGATTTTAAAACAGTCGATTATGATTATTGTTGTTATTTTTAATATAAATTTTCATATAAATATAGAAATTTTTATGTATATGTTAGAAATTCAGTAATAAATATTAGTTATGTTATTAAACGAGGTGTATATATTTCATTAAGAGTAGTCTTTCTCAAGTGTGATCATTCATCATTAATGGTTGAATATTAGTTGTTTAAGATATGATTAAATATGCTAAGATTAACAATAATTATGAATTTCTTTTTAAAAATTAGGTTTTATGTTTAAACTTATTCCTAAAGCTGTGGTTGATCCATTGTCATTATCATTATCATCATCGTCATTATCATGTTGCTGTTTAAATGTTTAAAGGCCATAAATAAATATTGATTTCATAGTATTTAATGATTTCTTAGTAATATTATAACCACCATCCCATCATCTATTTCATGCAAGGTTGAGTGAATTGCCATCTTAAATCAATAGTAATCTGAGCTAGTAAAACTTATAAAAAAATATTGAAACGCATTTGTTATGCTATGATCTAAGAAATGATTTATGTCTAATGAATTTTATGAATTCCACTTCAATTTAAAGATGTTTTATGTTACCTAGGTATTTAATTAAATATTAGTGCAAACAGTGCTATGGGTCGAAAATCAAAATCATACATTTTGTAAGAAATAAGGTACCAAAAGGGATTCAAACCCAATACATGTGAATGGTTATTAGATATAACTGTGTCTAGATTCAGATAATCTAGTGGCGCCCTGATAGACCCTATTCACTTGCTGCTCACTTAGACATGCACTTAACATCAAACCAAGAAATGAAAGTGAGTAAAATCTACAGTTGGATATACCTGAGAACATATTTTATTGACTTACTAGTGTACTCACCTCACTTAGTTTCCATATACCTGAGTTATAATAGTTGTTATTAATAATTTGTTTATATTTATTGATATTGTGACATCTTGAGGAATCTAATTATAGAAGTATGTTTCATTTAGTCCAATGACCATTAATATGATTGATAACTCAGTCTGACCTTTTTGTTTAATAGCCACTACTCAGGTATTATTCTTATAATTTAATTTAAGCTACAATGCTTTTTGTTTATTAAGCTAAATATTTATATTTGAATCGTTTCTTAATTAAATAATCTTTTATAATACTTTTGATCAGTTTATTTATGTTACAATGAATATAATATTTGAATATTTGAGATTTTAATAATATTTGGATTTTTGACAAATCCAATGATATTTTAATATACAATTGAATTTCTCTGTAATAATATTTCTGTTGAGTTACTTTAATTTTGTTACAATGGCACCCGACGTGGGCCGCCATTGTAACAAAATTAAAGTTAGCTCAAAAGATCTATTAAAGGGAACAATAATTAATAAGATCCAAGTATATTAAAATAATTAAGAAACCAGCATGTGTGGTTTAAAAAATCTGTCTCCTTAAATAGATTGCAGATACCTTATATATGGTATAGAGAATCTATCTCTCTGAAAAATGTAAATGTCCAGTGTGTATCGTACAGAGAATCAATCTCTCTGAAAAATTTAAATACTATGAAAAAGTTAAAAGTAAATTATATCTGGTACAGAGATGCAATCTCTCTGAAAAATGTAAAGGTCCAGTGTGTATCAGACAGAGAATCAATCTCTCTGAAAAATTTAGATGCTATGAAAGAGTTAAAAGCAGATTGTATCTGGTACAGAAAGTAAATCTCTCTGAAGGGATTAAATGTCCATTATATATGGTACAAAGAATCTATGTCTCTGGGAAATTTAAATGTGAATGATATCTGGTATAGAAAGTCAATATCTCTGCAAAACTTCAAAGTGCCTTATATATGGTACAGGGAGTCAATATTTCTGGAAAGTTTAAAAATAAAATATGTATGGTATAGAGAGTCAATCTCTCTGAAAAACTTCAAGGCATATTACATATGGTACCAAGAGTCCATATTTCTAAATGGAGTCTGTAATAGGAGGTTATATAAAATAAATCATCAGGATATGTTTTATAAATACCCAGTCAAGATGAAAAATGGAAATATTAAAAAGGGACTGGATGAACATGTGCATTTTTATGCAGACCACCATATGATTTGGAAAGAAAAAGCCATTCCAAAGTACCAAAAAATAAAAGAGAATGCCTTTATGCTTGCTGCTCTTGATGGGAATAAGGAAACCTATAATGCTAGTAGTTTGATCCCTTATCTCCAAATAAATTACTAGTTTTCTAATGAAAAAGTATGATATTTACCAGTAGTTAGAATTTTTTTATGTATATTATTAGTGTGTTTATTATTATTAATGTATTTTATTAGTTATGATTTTTTTTTCTTTTATTAGATATAGTTAAAGCAAAAGTGCTGATGATTTTATCCAAAGGGGAAGAATGTTGTGTCATTACAATTTAGTCATTAGCTAAATTTATAGTAATGTGCATGAGAGAAAATGAACAAAAATCATCATCACATTTTTATATATATAAAAAAGGAAGATGTAGGGCATCCAAGTTTAAACCCTACAAAATCCAGTTTTAAAAGCTTTAGACAGAAAGAGAGTGGGTCAACAATTATATTCTTTATTCGTTTGTGTGTTAATAAAACTCAAACAGAATGGTCCACACATTTAATTATTTAAGATTTGATTTTTTCTGTTAAAAAGCAAAGTTATAATGCATACGTATAGACAGTGTATGTGTAAGCTATTGATTGTTTTATATTTCACATATTTAACTTTCTTTAGAACTAACCTATGCTTGATCAATTCTAATATCTAATTCTATACTTCTGTTTTGCTTTTCTATAATTGTAAGTGGGAATTGAAAAAGTCACAGATTTAATTTTAAATATTAGGGTTATAATTACTAAGCTAGCAATTATATTACTTAATGTTAGTTTATGAATGATTTGAAATGATAAAGTATGTGTGTACATTACATACAGAAATTTACATTTATTAAATATTGAAAGAAAAGGATTAAATCTGTCAAATTATTCTTTTTGTACAATTTTATGTTAAAGGAGGAAATCTGTTGAATCAGATATCTATTATTGTAGCAATTTTATTTTTTTAAATGATTGTTTGTCACTTTGGGAGCTTAAGCTGGGTGGTTACTCTTTATTTTGAAATTGTCTTATCTTAAGATTAGAGAAAAGAAACTCCAATTTTAGATATTACATATATACCTGAAAAAGGATTAAGCCTATTTTTAAAGACAAAAGTGTCTGAAAACAAGGAGTGGTTTTTTTTGGGGGGGTTGGACAACACTGTCACTCTAATTGGGTGAGTTGACTCAAAAAAATCGGATATAAAAGCAGTCTGGAAAATCAGTTGAGGAATTAGATTAGACTATTATTAGATTATTTTATTAGAATATATTGTGAGAGAGACTTTTTAAAAAAATTATTGAAAGTAAAGCAGATAAACATTTTAGTTCTGCTAGATAATTTTTTTTAAATCATTTTTTTATGAAGTTTTGAATGTTGAAAATATAAGAAATGACGGGGTAGAAAAATTATATATGTATCTCATCAAGACCTGACCATCATGTAGCCGCAGATCATATAGGGAAGAAAAGATGTCTTGTCTGAAAAATAATATTCTACACCTTTCAACTGACCAGAGAAATAAGATGTTTTTAAATAGAAGAAAACATTCACCTGCATTTGAAGATCAGAAAGTTGAATTAATCTACTGATAAATATTAATCATCAAGTCCAATTAATTGTTCCAGCAACTGAGTTTAAAACACAGGAAATTTATAAATGTGAAAACAACTGCTGTATTTGTCCACTCAAAGAATCATGCTTGACAGGAAGAGAAGAAAAATTAATGTAATAATTTCCAAATTGTCCACTAAAGCAAATAACCACAATAGGATCATCATCATCAAATAATTATACACTTTAAGAAAGAGATTGTTCCAAAGAAACATGGAAATTGTTGCTGCCAAAGATAGACATTAAACAAGAGAAATTTGACTCACTAGAAGTCGCTACAAAGAACTGGTAGTATATATATATATATATATATATTGATATATTTTCTTTATGATATCAGAGTCTTAATAAACCTTTAGCAATAAAGTGGTATAGTTTATTTAAAGAACTTTTGAAGACAATTCAGAACGATTAAAAACAATAATTTCTTACTAATAATAACTTTGAGCTCCATAAATGATCTTGAATGTATCAAAATTATTTGTTTATTAATTTACAGTTATGAAATATTAATGTATAATATAATTTTTTTGTATTATTATTTTGGTTTTAAATAATATGTTGTTATTATGGGATAAAACACACACATACATAATAATATTTTTATATGTGTATAATTGTGTGCGAATGTGATTTAATAAGCAGTGTTGAAATATTAAATTATTTTGTTTTAAGAAAGTATAGCATTTCAGAAGTAGAAAAGAGGGGGAGAAAATAATTTAAAACTTGTTCGGTAAAACTCGCTCTTTCAATTCTATTAACATTTTTTTTAACATCCTGCTTATCTGTTAGATTATAAGGTATGTGTGTCAATGAGTGAATACTTTTTTTTATATGAAATACTTTTCTTGTGAATACAATATACTTTTGAAATACATTTACAGGAAAAAGGGGAGAATTTAAAATTTAATGTTATGATTTTAAAACAGTCGATTATCATTATTGTTGTTATTGTTAATATAAATTTTCATGTAAATATAGAAATTTTTATGTATATGTTAGAAATGCAGTAATAAATATTAGTTATATTATTAAACGAGGCATATATAATTCATTAAATGTAGTCTTTATCAAGTGTGATCATTCATCATCAATGGTTGAATATTAGTTGTTTAAGATATCATGAAATATGCTAAGATTAACAATAATTATGAATTTCTTTATAAAAATTAGGTTTTATGTTTAGGCTTATTCCTAAAGCTGTGGTTGAACCATTGTCATTATCATTATTATCATCATCATCATCATCATCACATTGCTGTTTAAATGTTTAAAGGCCATAAATAAATATTGATTTCATAGTATTTAATGATTTCTTAGTAATATTATAACCACCATCCCATCATCTATTTCATGCAAGGATGAGTGAATTGCCATCTTAAATCAATAGTAATCTGAGCTAGTAAAACTTATAAAAAATAGTGAAACACATTTGTTATGCTAAGATCTAAGAAATGATGTATGTCTAATGAATTTTATGAATTCCATTGCAGTTTAAAGATGTTTTATGTTACCTAGGTGTTTAATTAAATATTAGTGCATATAGGGCTATGGGTCTAAAATCAAAATCATACATTTTGTAAGAAATAAGGTACCAAAAGGGATTCAAACCCAGTACATGTGAAAGGTTATTAGATATAACTGTGTCTAGATTCAGATAATCTAGTGGCACCCTGATAGACCCTATTCACTTGTTGCTCACTTAGACATGCACTTAACATCAAACAAAGAAATGAAAGTGAGTAAAATCTACAGTTGGATATACCTGAGAAGATATTTTATTGAGTTACTAGTGTACTCACCTCACTTAGTTTCCATATACCTGAGTTATAATAGTTCTTATTAATAATTTGTTTATAATTATTGATATTGTGATATCTTGAGGAATCTAATTATAGAAGTATGTTTCATTTAGTCCAATGACCATTAGTATGATTGATAACTCAGTCTGACATTTTTGTTTAATAGCCACTACTCAGGTATTCTTCTCATAATTTAATTTAAGCTACAATGCTTTTCATTTATTAAGCTAAATATTTATATTTGAATTGTTTCTTAATTAAATAATCTTTTATAATCCTTTTGATCAGTTTATTTATGTTACAATGAATATAATATTTTAATATTTGAGATTTTAATAATATTTGGATTTTTGACAAATCCAATGATATTTTAATATACAATTAAATTTTTTTTTAATAATATTTCTGTTGAGTTACTTTAATTTTGTTACAATATATATGCATTTATTAAACAATTGAAGACTCTTATTTAGTCTTTTATTTTTATAATTATTCGTTTAGTCAAAATATGTGTTGGTGTTTTCCAAATAGTTCAATATGATCTACTCTTTTATTAACACATTCCCATCAGTATAAATACTACCTGCACTGAGTGATCTAGCTATTGGTCAGGCTTTTAATTTGTGAACTATCATCAATCTTATCCATCCTTCAGAATAATTCTTATGAAAACCATAGGATTGGCGCTTGGAATCAGATAATGCTGATGTCCATAAATAGGTTGATATTTATTACCGGTTTGGATAGTTTAATGCTAGTATATATATATATATATATATATATATATATATATATACTATATATAAATATATATACTATATAGGTCACATATATATATATATATATATATATATATATATTGTGACCTTCCAAGTTGGCACCAGGAAGAAATGTGGGAAGTTTCACATTTGTGTTAACAATGGCTAAAGATATTTATCTGAGAAAAATGAATTGAGATGAGATTTGCTATTTGAAATTATATTTTAAAAAAATTAAACTTTAGTTGGATGTACCAATTGATAGGATTTTAAGTTATATATTTAGTAGTGGAAGAGGAAGACAGAAAAACATCAGGGAATGTTGGTATAAGAGTAGAGTTAATAGGAAGGTTATAACAGGTGTTGTTCATTGGTGTTCTAGATTATTGTCTACTCCAATCCAAGATTTATCTTGTATATATGGATGGATGTTCATTTACATCATTTCAAACTTTGTCCATTTTTTTAATATAATTACTTATAATGTCTAGGTTGTAATAGTAAAATTTACATGCAAAGCAAAACAAATATACTCATATTTAATTGATTAAAATGATTTTCTTATTTATATATATTTTTTATTTACTGGTTATGTATTGTTTCTAATATTACATTTGGAATTGTAAAGATTATCTCTGTGTTATTGAGTGACATTTGTAAATCAATATTTAATATTTGATATTTTTTTTTTCTTCTTATATTTCAATACTTTATTGTTGACATTTTCAAAAAAACAAGCAAGTTTTGGAGTGTTGCCAAGTGATTAATAATAATAAAAAAGAGGGTGTGAGTGTGTGTTGACAATAAAAGTTTTTAACAGACTATTTAAGAGAAAAATAAGATGAACATGAAAAAATAAACCTACAAGGTTCAGCTCTGACTTCACCAGCAACAATTTGAGTTCACTGTTATAATGCCTGAATACCATGTAAGAATATCCACTATAAA
Source organism: Epiperipatus broadwayi (assembly GCA_028023455.1). Classification (NCBI taxonomy): domain Eukaryota; kingdom Metazoa; phylum Onychophora; class Udeonychophora; order Euonychophora; family Peripatidae; genus Epiperipatus; species Epiperipatus broadwayi. The sequence goes on from JAQFVV010006638.1 coordinate 389,416, forward strand.
TCATTTAACATTTTGTTGTAAATTGATAATACTTGAATTATAAAAAATATTAGAAATGAAAATAATTGTGAGAAAACATATTCAATACTATTGCAAAACGCTTTATCTTTTTTCAATTTTTAAAAACCTATTCTGAATATTACATAAAGTGAAATTAAAAAAAAAAGAATTTATCCAATATAATTTGTTATCTTAGTAAAAGAATTATAAACTAAGGAATTTATTATTCACATATATGACTGAAATAAATAATGAAATACATCACTGAACGCCAGTTAGTAATCATCTATAGTAACTGTATACTGACATGGAGAAATTGTTAACAATGGGAATAAAAAATTATATCAAATTTAAAATTAAAAGGATAAAACCATAAAACTTTACTAGAATTGTTTCACAAAATTGGAGATTTTATTTCGGGTGATTAATCAAATAATTCCAGTGCATGCTAATATATTTATAATGTTTATTACAAGATTTTCAATATTGGAAACTTTCGCAGTTATATCAAGTTATTTATTAACCGTCAGGATTAACTTTTTGTTTGTGATTCATTTATTATAAATAGAAGCAGCGTATACATCGTATATATATATTGCTGACATTTCAAATAATGACTTTCAAGTTAATAATAATTCATCATCTAATGATTACATATCGATAAGTATTTCTTTGTATACTAGAAATGTAATTTTTATATTTTTTTTAAAAGCTAATGTAACTGGTTATTATTATTGTAAGAAAATATATTGTCTTACATGATTAATAAAAATCATTCTATACATAAGTTTTATATTCGAATGTGTATGTACTGTTATAAATATTATTATTGTTTCCAAAATTATACTTTTGTTTTATTTCAATTATTTCGTAGATAAATTATAAATATTATTTGTGATAAATTCATTATATTTATAACATTTTTAATGCACACATAATCGACAATATCGGTAATAAAAAAATAGTATAGAAAACCATTATTAAAATTAGTGTTTGCAAATTAATATTAAAATTTTTATAACATATCATATTAATATCATATTCATTTCATGTTTTTTTTTAACAATTCATTCTTTCAGTGTAAATGAGATATTAGTTTAAGAGAAGTGTAATTTATTTAAGTAAGAAGGGAAGTGTTAGAGTTAATAGCAAGATGTATAAAATAATATAGGTTGTTTTTGTTATTTTGTCTTTATTTTTAATAAATGTTTTATTGAATTAATATTCCATATGAATTTTGTTATATACGTTCGATTCTCCATTTTTACACACACACATATGGTTAACATAACATAGTTATAAAATATCTAGATTTGCCAGTAGAAGTCAAATTTATTTAATTTGTCTGGAGTTGATAGATCTCAACATTACAGTGCCAATGTATTATACTTTGCTTAGAGTAGATGGTGATGTGGATATAAAGGTACCCAATCCTCATCATTGTCTATCCTGTAATAAATGTGATAATTGATAATTTTGCAATAGTTTTATAATTGAATAAATGCATGGAATATGATTAAATTAGTGTTACAGAATCATTATCCATAACTGTTCTATTACTCTTATTTGCATCCTATATGAATATCATATCCTATAACCTCAACTGAGCTAAGCCATAGAGTAATTATAGTATAAGAATCTTTTTAAATAAGTTAAAAAGCAATTACAGTTATACATTTTATTCTAACTTGTATAGAATTGGTGCCTGGTCATTTATAAATATAATAAAGTGAATAGGTGAAGAAGACAAAGGTTACAGGGTGGGTAAATGGCTTGCCCAATGTGGACGCCTCAACATTTATGGGTTAAATGCTCAATATATTTATGGATAAATGGTTCCCAATGATTGGGGCATGATATATAGAGGTTGCTGAGGATATAAATGGCCACACAATGATTGGTGATTGATTCGTCTATGTTCATATATGTATTTTGTTTCTTATTGGAGATTATATACTGTATTTTCTATTATGAATGGCAGGCAATGTGGATGACATGATTAGTTAATGATAGTGGAGTGGAATAACAGCCAGCATGTTGGATTTGATTGATGATTATTGTACAATGGGATAAATGGCTGCCCAATCATGGGGTCTTGATTACTTAAGTCTCATATCTTGTAAAGTGTTTATATTTTTGTTGATATATATTGTCATATACCTGAGATGAGAAGTAATCCAGTACCATTAGAATTACTTTATTCCTGTTTTAAATATACAGTTATTGCAAAATTGGGTCCAAAATAGAATCAAGTTGGCAGTGTTCTTATTCAAGGATTTTTTTTATATCAATCTGGAAGATTAATAAAAATGTTTCACAAAATGGAACTAGGGGTAAATGGAGCATTAACTAAGGTTTGAAATAAGCCAATACCTGAAAGATGTGTCATAGATATTTTAATGTCAGATGTATAGTTTAAAAAAAAAACATTTTTTTATGTGAAATAAATAAATACAGACATGAAACAGCTTAATTTAAATTTTAAAGCTACATAAATATCACAACTTATAGTAAATGTTAACATTGATAGCATTATTTTATTTTTTTGATATTTTGCTTGTCAATGAAATATAGCATTGCTGCCAGATAAGCATAGAATTATTGATGGTGTTCAATTATAAAGTAGTAATGTTGTTCATATTCGAAATATTTCTGTTATAGAAAGTCTATAATTTTGAAGGTTAAATAGGATGCTTGATTGTTGGAGTTTTGTTGGTTGTATTGCAAGTTTTGGTGATGTATGGAGAGTTTTTGTTATTATCTTGAGGATATGGTGTATTCATGTCACTGGTGACTGATTGTTCTCATTCACTGCTCCAACCCAAATTATGATATCAGTTCTTAGTTATCATGAAGCAGTTAACAGTAGTCCTACCATGAGTTTGCTTTTAAGACTCCAGAGAGAGCAAGGTGCAATTCTTTCTAATATATATATATATATATATATATATATATATATATATAAACTTTATATATATATATTGTACCGGTAAAAAAAATCACCATGCTTCATCACACACAGTAATCCGAATTCAAACCCAGTCCATGTCTAGGAATAGATTCCAAAATGCAAACTAAATTCAAACCCAACCCTGGCATGACCCACCGATGACAATATTACAATGGTACGGGGTTTTCCCTTTACTAGCTCATCGAAAAACACAGACTAAATTACCTACAATCAGCTATTTCATAGATACCTTATAGTCGGGATATTGGCACGGCCAATAATTTAATGTATATATTTAAGTTGTCGATACAGACAGCAGGTGATTGACTAGATGTCGAGAGTAGTAATGCAAGAGAGACAAAATTAGGTTAGATAAATTTTTAATACATTATTGAAAGCATTGAATAATATTATTTACAGGTACGGTAAAACTCTCATATGTATTTTATAATAAATTGCTGCTAGTCATCAATAATCGGTTTGTACTGATTAACAAACTCATGCCAATATTTATGTGTTTAAATGGTTGTACAGGTTGATATGAGAATCAGAGTAATTGGAGCACTTAAAATATTTAACTACTAGCTTATATTAAGTTGTTTTATTTAATAGATTCAAACCATTGCGTATACGGATAAATGGGAGGCGGTTTTATATAAAAATATAATATATAATACTGATGTACTGATGGTTGCAAGGATTAAGGTACACTACAATAATAACTTGCAGTGCATGGACGGAATACCGGGCGGCTTGTACTTTGACAAGTCTTAATGCCCCCAAGTAGATCCGAGACACTACAACCAGCCGGGATCATTTTCGAACCCCGGTGATCCAAGAGATTACCTGGAGAAGAATTTCTTTCTCTCCAACTGGTAGTAAAACGAGACGCCAACTTAGGCGAAGGTAAAGACATTGCCACCGTAACATCGAGGAAGAGTGATCGGAAGTGGATTTTAAAACGAAATTATATAAACCATTTTATCTATCCGTAAATGTTCTACGCAACAGCCTGATATAACTATTCAATAATAACATGGCGAAATCAAACGATCGCAAAAGTAACAATTAATTAATTTCACTCTGAAACCCATAACTCCCCAGATTGTTCGGAAGGTAATAATAGCAATAAACTATTCACTTATTATTATTACTCCGTAATAATATATAAAAAAAATATAATAAAATATTAGACTATTTTAAGTATTTGAGATTTGGAGTGTAGATTATAATATCATGACAAAGTAAAAGAAACAATAAAAATACTTGAATATTTCTCAACTCAACATAAATGAAACAATTTTTAGTTCGATAAAAGAAAATTACTTTTAAATGAATATAATAAATATTATGAGATAAACTTTACTGTCTTTAATTAGAGTTGAGAAATATTATTATTGGCATCGTTTGTTTGTAAAATAAGTAATAGTAAAAATATAAATGTATTCACAAATGGATTATTAGTAGGCACAAATATTAATAATTATTATCTAAAGACTAGAGCATAGAAATATTAGAGAAGAAATTTACTGACAGGTTTTTGGGTAACATTTTCAAATAAAAAACAAGAAATTTACATGCAATTAATTAGGTTAACAGATTAAATTTAAAATTATTACTGAGAGGAAAGTTAAAAAGTTCATGTAACAAAAGTTACCATTCTTTCTTCGTCCGGCTTTTCTTCTTGCGGTGATATGTATGAAGAACGTAGGCGCGCATTTTGAATTTCTTAGAACGGCATGGTTAATTTAAATGTTGGAATTTGGAAGACTGGAAGCACGGAAAACATTACAGATCAGCGGTACGAAAGATTTAAATTGGCAGAACAGGGATCAGCTTCTTGGACTTAGCCCATCATTATTGCAGTTTACCGGGCGACTTCTTAATAACGGTTGAAGTGATTTCTCTGGATCAACTACTTTGCTGTAGCTCGAGACGATCTAAGCACAGCCAAGTCAAAAGTTAGAGTGTCTCTAAGATGGCTACGGTTGACCTTTCTGCCCTAGTTTAGTTCATGACTCCGCCTCCTTTGATTTTTCAGCCTCCAGCAATATCCAATTTTTGACTATACAATAGCATTTGCCTTTCTTGATAAGAGTTCTACATTTCTCATTTCCATTGTTCGGTTTTCATTTATTTTTTTAAATTTAATACATGATTCTAAATTGACAAAACAATTACATCGGAATTCGTGAATACAAAATATAAATTCATTATCTTAATTTATCAAAGTACAAATTAATTATTGTATACCTTTTGTACAAGTAAGATTTTGATTACAAATACTGATCAAAAGAATGTGACTTTTGATCAGCATTTTTAAATGACTTTGTATAATTTGCAAAATTAAAATTTAAAGAAAATATCCATGCAATTGAAACTTTTAAATTGAGCTAATATAAATCCACAAACCACACACACACGAATATTATTCATCATGATTTGTGACATTTATACTCATACTCTTTACATTAAATTCTTTTTAAACAAACACAAACTAAATAACTTAAAATTTATGTGGCTTGGAATAGAAAAAGTCTCATTGCGGGTAAATAGTGGTTTAGAATTACCGTTCTTAAATGACAACCATGAAACTAAGATCGATTCTTCGATCTGTCTGTTTCAATATATATATATATGTAATATTTGTCTCTAAGACTCCCAAAGATGAGCAGGACAATATTTTATAAATAATAGCCCCTAAGACTTGGATGCACACAGGATAGTGAGATAGTGTTTGTAGTAAAATATTATGGGTTGTGGTAGCTTAGAGTGACTAAAGTGGGAGATCATCAGAGTGTTCATGGAGAATTGTCTGTTTTAAAAGCAGTGATGGAATTTCTTCTATCTATCTCAAAATTGTGAACTGCTAATCATTATTTTGGCTGTCAGTATCTGTTGGATCTTTAGAAGAATGGATGAGTATATAACTTGAATATATAGCTCATTCTTAAAAGGCTATGTTCTATATTCTTATGTAAAGGTTAGTGTCTTCCATATTTAATAAAAATTGTATATCAGTTGTCATAGTAAATGCATGTCATCATTAATTTTATTTTGGTTATAAAAATTCATTTTTGGTGGGTTATAAATGCTGGTTGTAATATTTGAATGCATCCAATACAGCATAAAGATAGATGAACATGTGTAAATTATTTTGGTCTTTTTTTCAGTAATTTGAATTGGTGTAGTTTGTAATATAACTATAGTGGATCATGTAAAATTTAATTTATAATTCCAGCTAAGTTTAGATCAATGTTATTTAGTTAAAACTTAATGTCTTCTTGCCTATGTATGTGTGGAAAATCGAACATTAGATGGGAAAATAAAATTGTGGAAATTTTATGTGGTTTTGGGTAATGATGGTGAATTTGAATTGTTGGTTTGGTGGAGGTTGGAGCTGGTAAACCTTAGTTTCTTTAAGTAGTATTAATGAATTTTTAAGAGATTATAAAATGGATGAGTTTAGCTTATATGATAGTTTGGGTTGGTCTCAAGAGACACCATCTCCAGACATTGTTGTGATGTCCCCTGACCTTGAATCAGGAAATAAAGCTATAGATATGTTATATGGAGAGTCTAGTAAAAGCTAGTATAGTTAGGCAGATGCAAGTTGTGGAGGACAAAATAGAAAGTCATGAATCAGAGATAGCAATAGAAATAAAATTGAGTCAAGAGAAATCAGAGAAGAGGATGGCTGAAATAAAGTCAGAAATATCAGAGATAAAATTAGAAGTGAAACTAAAAGCAAAATTATAAATAAAGTTAGAAGTGTTAGAAATGAAGCCAGAAATGCAAGAGAATATAAAAGATCAGGTAATCAAATCAGTATTGTTAGAGACAAGTTTTAAGAACTCACTACAGAAAGTTAAAATCTCTATCTGATCATGATTCGATAGTGCTGTTTAAGAAAGAAAATTAGAAGGTTGTTAAACTAGTTAGTAAAAACATTGGTTTAACCAAGGAAGAATTAAAGGCATAAAAAGAACTTAAATTAAATCAAATAGAAAATGGAAAACCTAAATCTGTAGAGATAGTTAGTATGACTAGTGATCTATCTAATGAAAATGAGGAAGCAAGTTCAGAAGTTATTAAAATAGATGATAAAAATGTAAATGAAGAAAAACCAAATATTAGGTTAATAGATATTATGGAAAAAGATAAACCATTGATGGATTTAGTAGATGAGGAAGATTTGTCAAAAGCCGAATTAAGTTGTGAAAGTTTAAAAGACACTGTTCAGAATTTAGAAATTGGACAGTTAGGTTCTCAAGAGTTAGACAATAGTGCTCTAGAGTTAGAAGAAATGAAAATGCATTATAATAAAATAAATGAAGGTGTTCAAATTTTAGAAGTTAAATTAAATTCACCAGAAAAGATTAAAATTAACTCTCAAAAATTACAAAAAAGAACAGAATGTGTTTCTCAAAGGCAAGTGAGTTTAGATATACAAAAAGAAATAAGATTACATTTTCAAATTACATTGCAAAACATAAGAGCAATGAAAGCAAATTCTCTAAGACATATACAGGAATTGAAGCAAACAGTAGTAGAGATACAAAGATATAATCAAGAATTAGAAGTGCATAGAATAGAATTAGCAGAGAAACTTAGGGAATCACAAGAGAGATCACAAAAGCAGTCAGTAGAGATGAGTGTAAATTTTCAAGGTTATCCCAAAGAGATAAAACCAAATGATCCTAATCATTCAAAAGAGATAGAATTGATTTTGCATAGTCAATATAAATAAAATCAAGAATTGGTTGTAGAAATAGTTAGTGAAAATGAGCAAATAAATAAAGAGTCTTAGTAGTTGATATTAAGATAGAAAACAAAGAAGTTGCACAGTCTGTAGAAAATGTTAGTACAGATGTAGAAATAACCAAAGAACATGTGATATTAACTAATAAAGAAGTTAGTGAAATTAATGTAAATTTTAAATATAAATTAAGAAAGATATTTAGTGGAAATAATAAATTATGTGAAGAAATAGTGAAAGAACCTGAAGAATCATTTAAGTTGATTAATGAAGATAAAAGAGCTAATGAGGACTTAGAAATAAAATTAAACCCATTAAATGAAAAATATCTAGAGTTATTAGATAAGGAATTACCGAAGATTACTGACAATACTAGAAATAAATTCAAGAATAAAATACAAAATATAATTCAGAAATATAATATTAAGTATGAAAATATGTATCTAAAACTTGATATTTACAAAGAATTAGTATTTACAAAGATTAAAAATACAATGCCTAATATAAAGTTTATCAGATTAGAAATTGATCCGAATAAAGACATAAAAATAGCCAAAATAAAACTTAAGTTCAGAACAAAGGAGAAAATTAAAATAGATTTTCTTAAAGAAATACTTAGTCATAATAAGAATATGAGAAAAATTAAAGTAAAATTTAAAGAATTTAGTGGAAGGAAAATTAATATAAGTTATTTTAGTGAAGGCATAGATTATGTAAGAGATCTGGGAAAAGCCAAGATCAAACTAAAGAATGTGAACACAAAGTTGATCAATGATATTGGTTTTAAGAGATCTAGAAATAAAATGATTGAACATAGAAAAGCAAAAACTAGACTAAAGAAGGTTGAGATAATGTCTCTTAGAGATAAACTTGTCAGAAGAAAGGAAATAAAGAATAATCTAGCAAGGTTTAAAGTTACTTATAATGCTCACAGTTTGATTCCATGTCTTGCAAGACATGATTAATGAGTTATACATATTGTTCAATATAGAATTTAGTTATTTTTTTGCTTAATTAATGTTGCTAAAATATAATATAAACATGTGTTTGTAAAAGCATTAAATGTTTTTATTGTTTTATGTTTCTTCAACCAACATAATTTTCCAATTGTGGAATAATCTGAGAGTAAAATTTGATGTGCTATTAATATTGATTGTTGTTTATCCAATTCATTTTTTTTTCATAAGGAGGGAGGATTGTGACCTTCCAGGTTGGCACCAGGAAGAAATATGGAAAGTTCACATTTGTGTTAACAATGGCTAAAGATAGTTATCTGAAAAAATGAATTGAGATGAGATTTGCTATTTGAAATTAGATTTTAAAAAAAATAAACTTTAGTTGGATGAACCAATTGATAGGATTTTAAGTTTTATATTTAGTAGTGGAAGAGGAAGACAGAAAAACATCAGGGAATGTTGGTATAAGAGTAGAGTTAATAGGAAGGTTATAACAGGTGTTGGTCATTGGTGTTCTAGATTATTGTCTACTCCAATCCAAGATTTAGCTTGTATATATGGATGTATGTTCATTTACATCATTTCATACTTTGTCCATTTTTTTAATATAATTACTTATAATGTCAAGGTTGTAATAGTAAAATTTACATGCAAAGCAAAACAAATATACTCATATATAATTGATGAAAATGATTGTTTTATTTATATATATATTTTTTTATTTACTGTTTATGTATTGTTTCTAATATTATATTTGGAATTGTAAAGATTATCTCTCTGTTATTGAGTGACATTTGTAAATCAATATTTAATATTTGATATTTAATTTTTTTTTCTCCTTATATTTTAATACTCTATTGTTGACATTTAAAAAAAAGCAAGCAAGTTTTGGAGTGTTGCCAAGTGATTAATAATAATAAAAAAGAGGGTGTGAGTGTGTGTTGACAAGAAAAGTTTTGGACAGACTATTTAAGAGAAAAATAAGATGAACATGAAGAAATAAATCTACAAGGTTCAGCTTTAACTTTACCAGCAACGATTTGAGTTTGCTATTATAATGCCTGAATACCATGTAAGAATATCCACTATAAATCATTTAACATTTTATTGTAAATTGATAATACTTGAATTATAGAAAATATAAGAAATGAAAATATTTGTGAGAAAACATATTCAATACTATTGTGAAACATTTTATTTATTTTCAATTTTTAAAAGCCTATTCTTAATATTATATCAAGTGAAATTAAAAAAAAAAGAATTTATCCAATATAATTTGTTTTCTTAGTAAAAGAATTATAAACTAAAGAATTTATTATTCACATATATGACTGAAATAAATAATGAAATACATCACTGAACGCCAGTTAGTAATCATCTATAGTAACTGTATACTGACATGGAGAAATTGTTAACAATGGGAATAAAAAATTATATCAAATTTAAAATTAAAAGGATAAAACCATAAAACTTTACTAGAATTGTTTCACAAAATTGGAGATTTTATTTTGGGTGATTAATCAAATAATTCCAGTGCATGCTAATATATTTATAATGTTTATTACAAGATTTTCAATATTGGAAACTTTCGCAGTTATATCAAGTTATTTATTAACCATCAGGTTTAACTTTTTGTTTGTGATTCATTTATTATTAATAGAAGCAGTGTATACATCATATATATATATATATATATATATATATATATATATATATATATATATATATATATCGTTGTCATTTTAAATAATGACTTTCAAGTTATTAATAATTCATCATCTAATGATTACATATCGATAAGTATTTTTTTTGTATACTAGAAATATAATTTTTATATATTTTTTTTAAAAGCTAATGGAACTGGTTATTATTATTGTAAGACAATATATTGTCTTACATGATTTAAAAAAATAATTCTATACATAAGTTTTATATTCGAATGTGTGTGTACTGTTATAAATATTATTATTATTATTATTATTGTTTCCAAAATTATACTTTTGTTTATTTCAATTATCTCATAGATAAATTATAAATATTATGATTGATAAATGCATTATATTTATAACATTTTAAAGGCACACATAATCGAGAATATCGGTAATAAAGAAATAGTATAGAAAACTATTATTAAAGTTAGTGTTTGCAAATGAATATTAAAATTTTTATAACATATCATATTAATATCATATTCATTTCATGTCTTTTTAACAATTCATTTTTTTCAGAATAAATGAAATATTAGTTTAAGCGAAGTGTAATTTATCTAAGTAAGAAGGGAAGTGTTAGAGTTAATAGCAAGATGTATAAAATAATATATTTTGTTTTTGTTATTTTTGTTCTATCCGTGCTTACGACTGTGCCAATATTATAACTGCAAGTCATACTGTGCGGTCAGCAAAAAAACGTTCACTACTGTTCAACTGTGTATGCTCTCCAATGAATGGTCTGCAACGAATGCTCTGAATATTCTCTGTATTCTCTGCAAGTGGATGCTTTCCAAACGAATGGTCTGCAATCATCTATTTCTACAGTTCGCTAAAGTTCAATTCCCACGATGTTTTTTCAGGCTGGCTGCTACAAAATGGTTCACAATGGACCTACTTTAGCCCCAGTCCAGTGTAGTTGTACACGAACTCTTCATAGTAAGCACTGCGACTGCAGTAAGCTGTCTCCTACTGGTATTGAACAGTAACTCTACTGTAGATGTGCTCCATACTGTCTGCTCCTCGCTACTGCATGACTGCTCTCTACTGCTCTCTATGTTACACTACTAGATGTTACCCAGTCTTCTTATTGCTCTCTGACAACTGCAATAATCAATCAATACACTGAGCAATAAGGTAACATCTCTTATCTAGAAATATTTGTAATTTGCAAATATTTCTAGGAATTGTCGATCGCCATTACGTCAATGCACTAATTAAATTCCTCAGCTATCAGAGCATGATCTAAAAACAATCTTACGAATAAATTCTAGTTTTTTCTGGAGTGCACAAAATGTCTGCCATTTTACAAAACACTACACATGTCCCTCCACTCCAGAAAAACCCTTGTTGCTAACATTACTAATTGGGATTGATGTTTTCACCCAGTTTTTTTGTCTATGGCTAAACTTGTAGTTCAACGTATTCACTACTTCCAGGTTCCAAATGCAACTGCGCCAATGTTCTATCTGCACTTACAACTCTGCCAATGTTATAACTGCAAGTCATACTGTGCAGTTAGCAAATAACATTTGCTACTGTTCAACTGTGTATGCTCTCCAACAAATGATCTGCAATGAGTGCCCTGAATATTCTCTGCAATGGATGCTCTCCAAATGAATGGTTTACACTGAATTCTCTGCCATGGATGCTCTCCAATGAATGGTCTGCTCTGACTGCTCTCCAATGAATGGTCTGCAAGCAGATGCTCTCCAAAACGAATGGTCTGCAACGAATGCAATCCAACAAATTGGTCTGCCATGAATGCTCTCAAAACGAAATGGTCTGCAACAAAGCTCTCCAATGAATTGGTCTGCAACGAAGCTCTTCAACGAATGCTCTCAATATCTCTGCTGTGGTCTCTGTCAGCTACACCCATGAACTACATTTCCACTTGGCGCTGATCATTAACCACCAGCACTGATGTGAGATAACTCTTACTTAAATACTGCTACTCAACTGCTGCTTCAATGAATGGTCTGCAAGTGGATGCTCTCCAAATGAATAGTCTGCAATGATTTATTTCTACAGTTCGCTAAAGTGCAATTCCCACAATGTTCTTTCAGGCTGGCTGCTACAAAATGGTTCACAATGGACCTACTTTAGCCCCAGTCCAGTGTAGCTGTACACAAACTCTTCATAGTAAGCCCTGCGACTTCCATCAGCTATCTCCTACTGGAATTGAACAGTAACTCTACTGTAGATGTGCTCCATACTGTCTGCTACTCGCTACTGTATGACTGCTCTCTACTGTTCTTTATGTTACACTGCTATATGTTACCCAGTCTTTTTATCACTCTCTGACAACTGCAATGATCAAAAAATGCACTGACCAATAAGGTAATGTCTGTTATCTAGAAAGATTTGTAATTAGTAAATATTTCTAGGAATTGTCGATCGCCATTATATCAATGCACGAATGAAATTCCTCAGCTATCAGATCACGATCTAAAAACAGCCTTATGAATAAATTCTAGTTTTTTCTGGAGTGTACAAAATGTCTGCCATTTTACAAAACACTACAATTTTGTCTTCATTTTTAATAAATGTTTTATTGAATTAATATCTAATATGAATTTTGTTATATACATATGATTCTCCATTTCCACACACACACACATATGGTTAACATAACATAGATATAGAATATCTAGATTTGCTAGTAGAAGTCAAATTTATTTAATTTGTCTGGAGGTGATAGATCCCAACATTACAGTGCCAATATATTTTACTTTTCTTAGAGTAGATGGTGATGTGGATATAAAGGTACCCGATCCTCATCATTGTCTATTCTGTAATAAATGTGATAATTGATAATTTTGCAATAGTTTTATAATTGAATAAATGCATGGAATATTATTAAATTAGTGTTACAGAATCGTTATCCGTAAATGTTCTATTACTCTTATTTGCATCCTATATGAATACCATATCCTATAACCTCAACTGCGCTATGCCATAGAGTAATTACAGCATAATAATCTTTTTAAATAAGTTAAAAAACAATTACAGTTATAAATGTTATTCTATCTTGTATTTCTTTTTTTAATTGGCAGGTAGAAAAATAAAAAGATTTTTCTAAAACACTTTTTAATAATGTTTTTATATTTTTAATTTTTTTTTTTTTTTCAAACAGTGCAATCACTACTTATTAAGTAGTTATTAATGATGGATAAGTGACCGTAAAAAAAAATTCCCACACATATATATTATTCATAAAATTTTATTACTAAGAAAACATCAATCTTAATAAAAAAAAAGTTGTACACCGTTATATATATATGTTGGTCATTTGTTTTGTATTGTGTTAATTGATTTGACAATGACTTAAATAAAAAAAAAACAATAATTATAACAGTAGAAGGTGAATCAATATTTTAAATATAGGGTGAGATAAAAATATTATAAATGTATTTTAGAACGTGTTGTATTATTTTTTCTTAATGAATCAATGTAAAAAAAAATATATTTTAAAAGCTGAAACACTTGTTTTCAAATAATAGAAATAGCGCCAAGTTAAAAAAGAAACAATTAAGAAATTGTCTGCTTTTTTTTTCTTGTTGGAAAAAGGAAATCGGTCAAGCTAGTTAGATCGGAAAGATTACATTTTTATATTGTTCTACAAAATAGACAATTTTTCTTAATTAATTTGACATTCAAAAAAAAAATTAAAGAAATGGATGGAACATTAATCTCATTTATTCGATAGAGAAGTGGAAATCATTATTAATTCAAATTTTTTAAAAAAAGAAAAGTAACCTGATGCTTGTTTAAAAGGAACTAAAAAAGAAAAAAGGAATTAAAACAGTTAAGTTTTATTCAGTTTGTAAAATATTTTATTAGACTATAAATTTATGTAAAGTTGTATATATATATATATGTAGTTCAAGCACGAAATATTTTGGCTAAAAAGCGTAATTGTGTCGGGGTTGAAGCATTGTTCCTATTGACTATGGCCATATAAAAATATAAAGATACGACTGTCTGTTTGCCGGAGGAGTTGACATTTACATCGGATAAAAATCTATGGGATGAATAACACCTAACTACACACAGACTGCCCACTGAAATACTTCAGGATGCTCTGTAAATGAAACGGGAGTTCTACCAAGATCTATTTAACAAAATACATCATCCGTAAGGACTTTGTATAAAGGAAAATTGTATATTATGTTTTATTTTATTTTATATATCAATTTGTATTTTTTTTGTTTTAATTTTTATCTCATCTTATATTTGGAAAAAGCAATTGCTAATTATATATAGAGGGAACAATCCAATATGGGAAAATATCAAAAGAGTAAGGGAGGGATAGGTTGAAAAGTTTATTTTTTTTAATAAAGTTTAGATGATTTACTTTCTACTGACAGATGTGAGATAGAAATATGCACAAACAATTAAGTGCTTCACTAGACTATTTTACAGTAAGAGATTTTTTTATTATTATTATTTTTTAAAAGCCACTGATATAAAATATGTACCACATGACACGACTAATTATATATATGTTACTAATATTTCTTAAGATAAATTGAATAAATGACTAACATTTTTCTTTTAAATAGTATTTTTTATCTTATGTTCTATCATATTCTGTGTTGCGTTATCATTATATTTTTTCACGATTATTATATCTTAGGTTGCATTTAAATTTACTTAGAGTTGGCAGTCTCATTGTGAATTAATCATTTTTTTATTATTATCATAATAGACATAAAAACTGTAAATCCATAGAGATATCCAAGTAATTTATTGGCATCATTTTTTTTATATATATTTTTCTTTATTGAGATTTTTTAAATATTTTTCTATATAGAAATTTTCTTTGCTTTTCTAAATTGTGTAAGAATTTATATTTATGTTTAAATATATCCTATTTTTGTTTGTAAATAAATATTATGAAGTTGTGTTAATTAACAGGATCTCTGTAGTTTTTTTTTGATCCGGCATTAACATTCAATTAAGCACTTACATTGCATCTTATAACCAGTGTTATACACATGCACACATCCACATTATTGTTTAATAAACATGGGAGAGAACATTAAATGCAGGTTATATTTTATTTGATAGATAGGATGTATTATTTTAGTTGTTAATTAAGAGTATGCATAGATACATACCTGTTAAGAGAGTCGAATGTGAATTTTTCCTGAGTTCGAATATCTGAGGCAACGGTTTTGGAAAAGAGTAGTGAGATGTGAGATGAACTGATTTGGATTGCATGTAGATTTGATGGATTATGCTTAGGCTTGTCTATTGAAGATGGATGTAATCATGAGTCAGGTGTTTCATCGTTTTATCTCTAGCATCCTACATGAAGACCCTAGGTCTGACAGTAGTTAGATGCGAGCTTGCTCTCTTTCACCTATATACATGGATGGGCCGGTTTGTTGCATTGGGCACTATCAACTTTGGGATATGGCAAATAAGTGCACTAGCACTTTTAGATAGAACGTAACTTGGTTATATGTTATGGACGAACCAGCTGATTGTTAAAGTTGATCTGTCTGTTCAAATGTATTAGCAGACCGGAACATCCGGGTATATCGGACCATACCATTATGATATATATATATATATATATATATATATATATGTAATAGTGTATGTGTGCATATACCATTATGTTTATTTTTTTTTGGGTGGGGGTGAGTTTGTAGAATAACTTAATTCAGGTCAATGACTACCATATGACAATGTTTTTAACTCACAAATGATAGATTTAAGTCTGATTGCAAGACCAAATATAATTTCATAAAAAGGAAAAAGGTATATCACCCATTACAATATATATTAAGACATGCAAATGCATCAATATTATCTATCTATTCTATACAGATAAATAAATAAAGAAAACAATCGGAAATTATTTATATTTAAGAAATAAATTTAAAGTGAATGAATGATTTACTTAAGTGAAAATAAAAATATTTGCTTTGCTATATCAAATATTAATAATAGGCTTTGTTAAGACTAAAAGAAAGAAATTGCATGCTCCAAGAGCTAGATTAGTGAATGCATTGTTGTCAGGTAATAGAAAATTCAGCAAAAAAATACTTTCTTTTTCTTTAGAAAGATTTTGGTTATTTTATCTGCTTTTTTAAAAATATTCTGTGCATTTTATATGATATATAATGTACTCTGAGTAGAGATTACAAAAAGGAGAGCATGAGGTCTTTTCAGTTGTTGCCTGCACAAATCAATGAAATGTACAACAAATACTATGTTGAACAATTTACTGCCATTGAACCATTGGATTTGATACGAACTGTAATATTTAATTAAAAAAAAAGTTGGGCACCATCTTGTAATAATGTACAGAGAATGCTACATGATCATTATTCATGGTGGGAATGTTAAAGAAAACATCATAAAAGAATGGCACTGCAATCGGAATGTTAAAATTTTGACCAAACACTATTATAAACAAATACTTTCTAAAATTCATTGCTAAACTGACTTTTATTTTATCTTCAATATTAAAAAAATACAATAATAATATTCTGATAGAGATATATTAAATGTCTTTTTTTAAAAAAAGATTTAAATTATTAATGCAGGTTTATATTATTCAATAAGTACTTAATTAATAGATTAAGTAAGACTTAAACTGATTATTGACATTAATAATTAGAAAATAAATCAAAATTAAAAATATAGTTAACATTTAAAGTTTATTTTAAACATAGAAAAATAATTATTATGATGAAACATTATTTGATCTTAGATCTAAAAGATATTTAAAAAAGAGAATTTTTCATAGTGTGAAACATAATATGTATATATTAACCCTATTCTGAACATGCATGTTTAACAATCGTTAAGATATAGAACACATTATAGCAATTGCAATCTAGCATGAAAAGATTTTAATAATAGAGTACTTGTGTATTATTCCTGCAATAAAGAAAAGATAGGAGGTTTTTTCCCTTACCCAATAAAGTAATAATATTTCTAACATGAAATAAACATTGCAATTTGATTGTTATTTTTTATTAAAAAACGGGTTTGTAAATGTGCACAATGTGTCCCAAACAAAAGCTATTCTACTGCTGACTTTTAGAGATGTAGGTTGTGAATCATTTTGAATGTGTTTTTTTTTTTTTGCCTCACTAAAAAGTTTGTTGTTAAAATTTCAAATTAGTTGTTTTTGTTTCTTAATTCTGCATTTAAAACGTTTGTTGTTGAAATTTGATATTAGTTGTTGTTATTAGTTAATTGTGGCTTTTTAGTGTGAATTTTTGGTTAATTTCTCAGTTTTAATTTCAATTTAGTTCTTTTGTAAGTGTGAACCCCAGTTTGTGGATCCACCAAATTAGACGTCTCACCACTGTCTGATCTTTAACTGCCATGTCTAAATATTTGTCTTTGGTCTCTCTACATATGCCACAAAAAAAAAGAAAAAAACAAATAAACAAATAATTCAGAACAATAAAGAAATATAAAGTACAAAACTTTATCACCATTTTTACTATTCATGTGAAAAAAAATGAAATCAAAATTTTAGTAAACCTATCCCTTCTTTGGAAATACACAAAACAAAACCAATAATTCAGAACAACAACACAAAACAGATATCAAATGTAAGCATTTCAATGCAGAAATGAGGATATCAAAAATGTTTTTCTATCATTGAGTAGAGAGAAAAAGTGTCTAGACTGTTATGCACCAAATCCTATAGATTATTTTCATTCTAATCAATAAATTCAGTAGAGAAACAATTCTTTATCTTTCTTTATTAATAAGCAAAAAAATGTGTGTTTACAAAGGAAACAAAAGCATTTATTTCCACTAAGGAAATGAAATTAAGATCAAAAAGCAACCCCATAATATTTTCACTATTTGGGGGTGAACCCCAGTTTGTGGATCCACCACATTATAAGTGTCAGTCTCTCTGCATAAACAACAAAACTTCCACTGTTGATAAATAATTTGGCCTTGTTGGTTTTTTCCTCCATGAAAAAAAAGTCAGCCATCAATTGACAAATAGAAATAATGCAACTAGAAATAAGACAAAATAACTGCCATCCAAGCAGATTTTTAAAAAGACAATGTTTTTGTAACTGACAAATATAAATAAATAAGGTAAAAGAACAACAATCAAACACACATTTTTCAAGATACATTGCAGGGTTGATTTTCTTTCAATTTGATATCATCGCAAGATAACATCTTGTTCGCTGTTTCCTCCAGTCTAAAAAAACATCTCATCGAAGTGCGGCAAATTAAACTTACTTTTTTTATTTGCTTATTCAATTACAACATTGACTAGGTTTTTACAATTATTTTTTTTGGCATTTCTGTTGTTGTTGTTTTCATTCTTTTTTTTTTAATTAAGAAAAAAATGAATTGCCATTTGTTGATTTGAAAATGTACATTGTGTAGCAAAATTCTGTTTATACCATGTACTGTGAAATCACATGCTCTGTAAGCATTTCGAACAGGGAATTGGGGGGGGGGGGTTTCCTATGAAAAAAAATCTCCATGTTTCTGCAAGAAGACAATTCAAAATTGGTTATTATTTCAACTACATGAAATGATTTATTATGAGCTGGAAAGTACCATATGTGTGTATGTAAAATTTTGTTTTTAAAAACAGTTTCTAATTATTATTTTTTTGAAATTGATTGAATTAATTATCAAAGCTTCATCATCTGTGTATGTGTATATTTCAAAGAAGTATGTGTACATTCTGTATAATTTTTATTCCATTTAATATATATATATATATATATATATATATATTTTAATATTTATTTATATATATATATATATATATATATATATATATATATATACATTTATAAATAAATATTAAAAAATAGTGTACTTAAAAGTTTATAAAAAATATATCTATAAACGTCACTTAAGAGCACTTTCAACTATCCTTGTAGTTTTGGTCAACTAATAATTTGATAGGTCAACTTTCCTATAATTTCATGATGTTAACATTCCCATAATTCTGTGATCTTAATGTTTGCTGCTTGCCTATTGATTAAATCTTGCTTGTATTTATGTATTAACATACTTTTCTTATTTTTTCTTTAATTATTATTTCTTTCAATTTCCAATATTATTTTATTACTATAATTAAAATCAAAACCATATATACACCTGGATCTCGTTTTACGCGATAGATAGGTTCCTCAGAAAACACGCGCAAACAAAATAGTACAAAAATATACATAACTTACATTGAAAAAGGGGGGATGCAGACTATGATTTTTCAAAATTTGCATAAAAGCAAAGCACCAACGCAAAACTACTTTAAAATTCGTGCAAAAAAAAATAAGGAAATAAAATATGACTAATAAAATATTTTAAATTTGAAAAAAATTGATACAAGACACACTTTTTTTAACTATAATATTTAATTTTATTCAAAACAATATATTTTTATGCATAATTTACAGTAATTTATATTTTTTATACACATTTTATTTATTATCATGTTTTTCCCGTAAACAGGTTCGTTTGCAAACTGATAAAAAAATCAGATTCTTCACAAGATGAAATGTAACTAGCACCAACGTCACTCTCATGTTGTGTTAATTAATGGTTTTCTGGTGACAACGTAATTAGTAATTAATCTAACAACTAAAAATTAAATTCTTATTTTTGTCTTTAATTTTCAATTTTAATTGTGCCCACTGCTATTACTCACTTTTTAAAAATAAATGATTAATAATTGATTACGTTTTTTTTTTTTAAAAGCAAAAACAGAATGTGATTTAAAATGCAAAATTAACACGCACAATGTTTGAACAAATTTACATTATAATCTTGTAAAATTTAATGTGTGTATACATAAAATGTGGAAATCATGATTTTAATTTCATTATTGCATAAAATCTTACTATTATAAAGCACTGAAAATATTGAAATTACTAAGTTAAAAGTCGAATTTCAATAATGTGCTATTACTTTCAATATAATGTAAGTGTGCAAAATTTATTATTTAAAGTAATAGCGCAATATCGGAGTTTGACTTCCGGTGAAACACGAATCGCGTAACTTTAAAATCATGTTAAATAAGTCTGCGTAAAAAGAGACCCAGGTATACATAATTTATTATGGTCATAAAAAACAGTAGCTGATAAATTATCATTAATACTTAGCAATAGGGATAGATGGAATTTAAAATTAAGTACATACAAAAGCATATGCCCAATGGCATTAAATACCATACCAATATTAGCCCTTAACAAAACAAATTATATTCCAATGACTAACAATACAGAAAAATAAATCCTTAATAAAATAATTAAAATTCTTAATTAAATTATACTATTATTCATTCCAAACTCTCTAATTTTATCCTTAATATATTCTATTTTATAATACTATTTAAATAAATTTCTCAGGGAAAGATTGTTTCTCATTCTGATAACCTCTAATATACAATCAATTATAATGAGTGATTTTACTTATATCCAAGTATAATCAATAATTACAAATAATAATTTGGCTATAACCACTCATGATTTACCACAACATCAAATAATCATAATAACTTATTTAATGTAATTTCCTAGTATAAATTATAAGGAATATTTACTCAATTTTCCAATCTTAGCTCAGTTTACACTTTTCCTTTTTTTATCTAATAATAATAATAATAATAATAATAATAATAATAATAATAATAATAATAATAATAATAATAATAATAATAATAATGATGATGATGATGATGATGATGATGATGATGATAATAATAATAATAATAATAATAATAATAATAATAATAATAAATACATGAAAAGATAATAAAAGAAAAAAATGAACAATACATAGTTCAAATAATATCACAACACAAATATGCAAAAAAGGGTTCGTCTACATGGCAAACTGCACTGATATATATAAAAATGTAATCAACTCAGTTATTAAACACAAAAAATATGCACCAATAGTAGTGCAATTAGATTTTGAGAGTGCTTTTAATTCAGTGTCAATAAAATCATGATTAAATCAATTAAAAAAACACAGATTCTTATATCAATATTATATACAATATCCAATTTGCTTGTAAATAGAGATGTCACTCTCAATGGATGATCTGCATCATCATTATATCTTAGCTGATCAATCCTGCAAGGTTCTCCACTAAGTGCACTGCCATTCACCTTTTATTTAAACCCCTTACTAGAGAAAATCAATAAAAAATCCAAGGAATTCAAGTAACAAATACAAATACATACATCCCCTGCATACCTTATATGGATGATGGCACAGTATTTCTAAACTCAAAGAAGCAATACAGATACTACAACAAATAATAGAAGACTACACAACAAAAGTCATTTTAAAAATTATTATCAATAAGTCAGCAGCATGGGAAATATATACAGGGAAAATGTACACAAATTTATCAAGGTAGACCCAGTATTTTTCTGGGGTTTCCTTTCCACTTGGGAATGAGTCAGATGAGAAGAAATATACAAAATAAGCTCAAATCCTGAAGCAGGCAGAATCATAGTCTCACTCTCCAGATTGTATCTCTCAATCTTTGCAAAAGTATCTCTATATAATCAATGTGTAATGACCAAAATAGCATACTACTTGCCAATAATTACTTTTACAAAACAATTTATAAAGTCAATTAATTTAGAATATAATAAAGCACTATGGAACAGAAACATAGTAGCAATTTCAATAAAACAACTAAACCAATGAACAAAATGGAATGGCCTTGGACTGAATGCAATACAAACTTTCTGCACACAAAAAGTAGCAAATCTACTGATTAAACAAGGCAAAACTCTCCATACTGCAGTGCCAACCAGAATAATCAATGGATTCCAGAAGGCTTGTGCATAAAATCCCTATCTGGTGCCTAATCATCCAATATCACTAGACTAGTTTCTGGCTTGTGTCCTTCATCAGTCAGAAGCCTTAGATCTGAGAGCACTGCACCTAGATCTTAGGATCTAATGCACCCCTCCAGCACAAGCCTTCTGGCATCCATTTATTGCTCTTGTTGACACAGGGTAGCACTACTGTATGGAGAGTCTTGCCTTGTTTAATAACCATTATGTGCTAGTATAAGAGATAGTGATCATGTGATGTTTAGTGATTTAAATCCACTGATTGTTATATTTAGAAGTTTCCCAAACATATAGCAAAAACTAGAAATCACATCCATTGACGAAACCTCTCCCATAGATAATTATATATATATATATATATATATATATATATATATATATATATATATATATATATATATATATATATATATATATATATATATATATATATATATATATATTTAGGTTTGGCAAGCAGCAGCTTCACAGGTGTTTTTTTCATTAGGAGTTGGATTTGGTCCAATAATTACTTATAGTAGTTATAATACTTTTCGTTTTCGAATGATCAAGTAAGTATATTTTCATTTGTTTTTAATTTGATGATACACATACACACAAAATTATATATGCCAATTTTAACATTTTTATTGATTCGATAGGAGGTAAATATTGATAATGATTGAGTAAATATGTGGCTAATTAGAACAAATAATTTTAAGGAGATAAAATTAATATTGCAGCTTCTAAACATGATGTGGGACATATACAGATTTTTGTTTTCAAAAAGTTTACTTTTATTTTGAAAAACACTTGATATATAAATATCAAAGATGAAGTGTCCATGTTTTGAAAGGAATAAGTGCATCAGTAGAAAAATTCACTAAAACTTTCAAAAGCTTTAATTAAACTTCAAATTAAAAAATTCACTTTCAATTTTTTTTACCAACAGTTCAATTGTTTTATATACACAAAGAATCAATTTGACCTATGCATTCTCCTTGATTATAAGAAGTTCAAGCAATGTTAATATCTAATTTACAGTAATCTTTTAAAAATGTGAAAAAGAGTTGGAAGATAAAAATATATTGATAATATATTCTCTGATTTACAGATAAGAGAGTTTCAGATTTTTGTAGATGTGTGTAATATATATATATATATATATATATATATTACACATATATATATATATATATATATATATATATATATATATATAATGTTTTCACTGTTATATGATGTAGATAATACAATGTTTTTGGGTATGAACTGTGTATTATTTTGCATTACAATCTGATAGTTCTATGGACTAGCAACTGCCATTATCAAGGTTAACTTTTGAAAAAACAATTTCATTAGATCTCAAAGAATAAAATGACTCAGTGTGAAATGAGAAGCGAGATTCAACTTGAAGTAGTTCAGAATTCACAATATGAGGCTTATCAAAATGTTTATTTCCCTCAGTTTTTCCACCTATTAATTTCAAGTTAATATTAGATAAAATGAGAGATTTCCACATAGCTAGAATATGTTGTGCTTCACCAGCCCTATTTAAACTAGTAGGTCTCTTTAATATTTCAATTGACTCTCTCATGTTTCTTAAATCATATCGTTCCAAAATTGCAAGTATTTTTGTATTGTCAAAATCAGATCTGTGACCAATTTCTAAAAAATGAGAAGTAAAAACAGATGTGCTAATTTTTTGATTAAAAATATTTTTATGTTCCTTAATTCTGACATTTATTTGTCTAATAGAATAACCCACATAGCTTCTTGAGCACTGCAAACATTGAATTTCATAAACTCCTTGGTGTTCCAAAAATATTATGTTTTTAGGTTTATATAAAAATCACCATTTTTTTTGCCAGTAGAAAAAGTAGTCTTTATATTAAAACAAGATAGTCTTCTACTGATTTTATTAGTAAACCCTTTAATGTAAGGTAAAATTACTCTATTAAAAGAGGAATTGTCAATTCTATTCTCTTTTTTTTTTAGTATTAATGTTATGTAAAGCCTTACATGTGACATTTTTATTATAATTATTAAAAAGTAGAATATTTTGTGTAAGTTCTATTTCTTGAGTAAGATGTTCTTTATCAGATAAATTATAAGCTTTACTCAAAAGATTTTTTGCTACAGAAAAAATGTATACAGGATTATGATGAGAATTAAAATCAAAATATATGTTTGTATGGGTGGATTTTCTGTAAACTGATATTGATAATGTTTCATCACATTTTCTTCCAATTAAAATATCTAGAAAAGAAATTGATCTGTTATTTTCTACTTCCATAGTAAATTTAATATTTGGATGCGAATTATTTATAAAAACAAGAAAAGAATTTAAGGCATCAATGCCATGAGGCCATATGAAAAAAGTATCATCCACATTTCTAAGCCAGATAGATGGTATTTTAGTAGCTGTACATAATACTTGACTTTCAAAATTATCCATGAAAAGATCAGCAATTACAGGTGACAGTGGAGAAACCCATAGAAAGTCTTTTAATTTGTTTAAACTTTTTATAATTATAAAGAAAATATGTATTTTCAAGGCAATGTTTTGCTAATGGAATTATAAAATCAGGTAAATTATTGTTGTGTGCTATTACACTTAATGCTTCTTCAACCGGAATATTAGTAAACATAGAAAAAACATGAAAACTAACCAATAAATCAGTTTCAGTCAGTTTTAAGTTTTTAATTATAGAAATAAAATGACTTGAATTTTTAATTCTTAATGGAATCCTGTCTGCTAATGGTTGTAAACATTGGGCTAAATATCGAGCCAAAGGATGTGTGGGAGAACCTATAGCACACACAATCAGTTGCAATCGTATCTCAGGTTTATGAATTTTAGGCAAACCATAAAATTTAGGATATAATGAAAAACCTTCCCTTGAAGAAATTTTAATTTTCATATCTTCATCTATACTAAAAAACTAGATTAGACATTTTGTCTTTTTCTCTAAATATGTCAGAGGATCTCTAATAATTTTTATAAGTTCCATCATATATATATATATTGAAGCAATCAATGTCTAATCATCATCGAAACTTCATGTTTCACCATCTATACTAGTCCGCAATTCTGACTTTGTTATAAATATATGCTATTCACCCACACACTGTATGCATAATGGTTAGAGAAATTAATAAAATTAAAACTATTTAGTAAAGTAAAACAGTGATGTGTGTGATGCAGTGGTGTGTGTGATGCGTATATATATGAATGAAGCAATAATGTTATTAATGTGTATTGCTGACAACTAAACATTTTTCTTTATATAATTGTAAATTTTATTGTTATATCTATATGTATTTAATTAAACTATTTAATGTGACAACAAAGAAGAATGGGGGAGGCCTGAAATGCTAAAATAATCTTTGTTTAAATTCACCTTGTTGCCTTTAATTAAAATTGTCAATCGCAAGATCGAAAACAAATCGTTTATCAGTTGATGTCAAATGATTTAAAATAGCTAAAAACGATATTTTGAGCCTTATCTGTATAAAAACATGTTGTTAATTAAATGTTGTCTGAAAAGGGATTATAGAGATAGGGTTGGTATATGAAATTGCATTCTGGGTGGTATTAAAATATTATAAAAGGAACCACAGAAAAAAAAGGACTTTTTAGTTACATTCAGTTTTTAGTTGAGTTCAGAGGAGTTTTTAGTGAGTTGAGTTTAATTACTTAAGAAGCCAACATAAGTTCTGCATGATGAAGCATGAGTAGTGGAGCCATCTGCCTCTCATTTTCTCTCGGAGAACTGTCTACCAGCCATCAAAATTCCAGCTGACTGGCCATATAAGACAATGTAGAATTGCCAATCAACCTGCCTGCCTGCCGCTATGCTGATATCTTAGGTAAAATCATGTAATTTAGATCTGCCTTAATACGAACATGCATGGGTGATTTATAATTAGTAGATAAATTAAGTCATAGATCCATTTATGATGTTTTGCTAGTTTTGCTCATAAACTCTCTCTCTATAATCCTTTATTAATAAATACTTATGTAATTCTAAATATATGTTGGCTTTCATGCTTAATTTTTGTTATAACTTTATGCAGCTCAATTAAATGTATACAACTTATTTTGTTTAATATATATATATATATATATATATATATACAAAATATTATGTAAACATAATATATATATATATATATATATATATATATATATTATTTTCTCTAATATGTCAGTATCAATCAATCTCGCAACTTTAATTAAATTCATTAGTAAAATTATATTCATTTGTTTATTTAAAATAGAAATCGTTTGCTAGGTTGGTTGAATACCTAAAAGTATTTTATTATGGTTGCTTATTTTATTTGTTTAGTTGCCTTTATAAAAGATCGTGACAATATGAAATTCTATTTTTTTTCTTACCATTGCCTGAAGGGTGAATTCTACCAGTTAATATGTATTTGGCAATCGATTCTTTAAATATAAATGTTGTTAGTTTAATAATATTATAAATAGAAGCATTATTATTCATTATGATTAGTTAAATGATTCAGAATTGAAAGCAGATTATTGCGCAAGAGGTTAGACCATTTCCAAACTTTAAATAATATTTTAAAATTATATAAACATTGCTGGCATACAGTTTCTTTTATTCTGATATTTTATTTTTCCATTTC
The DNA here is from genome assembly GCA_028023455.1 of Epiperipatus broadwayi. NCBI lineage: Eukaryota > Metazoa > Onychophora > Udeonychophora > Euonychophora > Peripatidae > Epiperipatus > Epiperipatus broadwayi. The sequence continues at coordinate 416,256 of JAQFVV010006638.1, forward strand.
TTGATTGCTTTGTCATTGGGGCATCGGAAGTATGAAGCTCTCATCCTATTTTTCAAAACCGTTCGTAATCAGAGACAGTACTCTCTCTGTGGAATGTAAGGTTTATGAGGATTATGTGCTGCGGATGGCAGTACATAATGATCTGCGGTATCAAACTCAGCCTCTCCTTTGATATCACTCCACCAGAATGCACAGACATATCAAATCTAAGTTTGTCTCAAGTATTCTTTTTAATGATAAAATATCCAATCGCCATGAGGCCTTATATCATTATTGTATGCTAGTATGGTTAATTTGCTCTTGAATTTGATCATCCGTCCGTCTAATCTTAGTAAGTCACAATGATGTATTAAAGATAATGATTCATTTCGTAAAATGCGTTCAGTATGTTGATTTTAAAACTGCTTTCATTTACAAAAACTTTATCGATTCCCAGAGACGTAAATCAATTTGTATAATTTATTCTCGTAAATATTGTGCATTGTTTGTTTCTTATGTATACTTATTCTAAAGATGCTATGTCCAAACAATGCCTGTCAAACATATGTAATGATTTTAAGATTGTAAATAAATGATTGAGACCATACATTTATATTTATTTGTCAAAATGATTAATGTTAAATTATCATGTAACCATCTGTAATCCGAATCTATTCCGATCTTGTAGATTATTTTGTACATCCACAACATTTTATTTGTAAACATTTGTAAATTGGCATATCAACCCCGCACAACTTATAGCATATTCTATAAAATTATATTCATGAAATAATTGATGTAAAAGGGATTTTTATAAAACAAATCCCAAGTTTTCAAAATGTATAAGGTCACTCCAAGCATGAAACAATTTTGTAACATATTTATGCATTCGTTTAATATTAATTAAATATATATAATTTCATGTAAATCCTGGTTTGTTTTGAATTATTTCTAATTAGTATTTAGAATTATTTCTTTAGCTAATAGCTTAGCATTAATGAAAATAACTATAATAAATGTAATTCCTGGGCTACTCCGACTACGATCATCATCATCAGTTTGATCTTATGCTCTTCTGCTTTGCTTCTGGACACAGATTTAAAATAATTTTACTGTGTCATTAGAATTGTTGTTCATTGGTTCAGAGAATCGAAGTATAGGTAAATAGGTTAGAATTCAGGATTGCTCCAGACCTGTGTATCTCGAGCATGATCAGATTCCAGGTACTTTTGCTTAGGATTTGAATCTTGTTAAGTGAGCATACTATTTTGACCGGTACAGTGGATTTTTTTTTCCGGGCTTGGCTTCCCAAGTGGGGCATTGATATAAATACCCACATACCCTGAGTACTGATTTCTGTTTATATGTATGCTTTTAAAAAAAAAGGTTGTAAGAGATCATTGATGATAGATATGTATATTACCTTTCTACCCGAGTTTGTTTTCCGATTTTATATATTATAAAATATGAAAATTTTGTATTAAAACCAATGTCCATGTGTTGCAACCATAAATGTAAATGGTTTTTTGTTGTATCTGGTTTTGCAAATATAGAAAAATATTGTTTTCTATGTTAATAGCTACAAATGTAAAAATCTTGTTTTAAAAAAGGAAAAGAATTTTGATACCCATGTGTTACAACCATAAGTGATTTTTTTTTGTATCTGGTTTTATAAATATATAAAATGTGTTTCTTATGTTATATACATAAAAATAAAAATGGTTTGCATATAAAACTCATGTACTTCAGCCATAAGTTATAAACCTTGATTGTAACAAGGTGCATTTCATGTTTCATTCATTTTCTGTACATTATATATGTAATAGAGTTTATAATGTGTAACAAATACTTAGTTATATTTACTAGCTGAGTAGCCCAGATGTGTTTGGAATTTTTTATATACTGTTGTCTGGCGCTATATAAATGTTCCAACAGTAATTTAATAAATTATGTATCAAAATGAGTTCAAACCAGGATGTTAGGTGTTGAGAGAGTGATTAATTATTTTCCACTATTTTGCTATGTATAATTGTAATGAGCAAACATATATGATATTGCTGAAACAAATCACTAATCAAATTTTTTTATGTAAGAGTCTATTATAGGGGCAAAAAAACAACCAAAAGTCAAGCAGCAAGGCAGTTTGAATTCCAGTAGATCATACACATACATGTTATGATCAAAAATTTTTACCTGTTATCAGCAGTAGACAGCAGCAACAAAAAATGGCAAAATGAAGACAGTTGAAGAGAGGAGGGGGAGAGGTGTATATCCTGTATAAAATAAAAGAAGAAAGAAACAAGCCTTATTTTCAAATCATTAGAAGTGACAATACATTTAAAATAAAATAAAAAGAAGAAAGAAACAAGCCTTATTTTTCAAATAATTAGAAGTGACAATAAGTTTAAATCAAAATATTAAAATATATTTCACAGAGACATTTCAAAATTGACTATCTTTCAAAAGAAAAACAAAAGTGAATTGTGGAGAAACCATAGGAGCAATTATGCCAGAGCAAAAAAAGCAGATCTTGCAACTCATGCAAGAAATGATGAAACAAAGTCAAAACCGAGCAGAACAAATGATGAAACACGAAAAAGACCAAGCAGAAAGAGATGCAGATTTTATGGAAGTGATGAAGGAGTTTAGAAGTGATCTTGATTAATTAAAAAGTCTAAAATCAAATAATGATCTTACTATCACCCAGGACATACAAGCTGATAGTTTCAAAGATGTACCTGCTCTCAAGCAAAGGGAGACTATTGATGCAAGCAAATCCCACCAGGAGAGAAAGCCTCATGAAGCCAGGTCAGCAGAAATGATCGATTTCATCCAAGAAATGAGAGAAGACCGAAGATACTGGTAAGAAACGATGGCCATAATCCAACATAAAAAAGAAAAGCCATAGAAGATCTGAAACAAAAAATAAGTCATCTCAAAAGAAGCATGAAACCGGTAGTAAATGAAGAGACAGAAATCAAATTACCACAAGCCATAAGAGATCTAAAGTCATACCAGGAACTAGATTACCAGAATGACAAAAGGAAAATAAATGCAGAATCACCAGAAATAGTCACCAACACAATTTTGGAAAATACAGTAATGGAAGACATGAAAGTAGTGAATGGAATTGAAGATACTGCAAAGAAGCAGAATGTTAACCAAATAGAAAATATGATGAACCAAACAAGAGAACTGGAAAGATTTGAAGATGGTTCTACCTTCGGATCAAAGGATATTGATGCTGAAACCAAAGATAAGACAGTTTTCATGGAAGCATTTTTAAAAGACAGTAGAGCAGAGGACACAGAACCTCAACCAACTAAAATAAGGTTGGAACCTCATGAGATTATGTTAGTGAATACAAATTCCAATTCTACTCAACAAAAATGTAAAGAAGTAGATTTGACAGAGATTACTCATAGTCAAAGTTTTACTCTAGCAGATTTAGCTAAAGATGAAACAAATACTGAGGAAATAATGATTTCAAAACTCTGCAAGCCAGCCCATCTCAAAGTGGTGATACCAGTTTAGTACATTCTATTAAAGTGGCTGTATCGATGATGAAAAATATCAATAGAACAATACATACTGCTTTGGATGAGTCTTCTGAAATCATAATTAATAATTCTGAGTTATATTTTGATAATAATTATGAAGATGTTCTGTGGAAAAGTGATGATAAAGGATTAATGAAAGGATTAATGAAGACATCAAAGTTAAAGTTTAGAAATGATGCTGAATGGCCTCCTGATATCAAAATAAAAAAAGTGGACAGATCTTTAGTTGTGTGCAATACTGCCCAGTTCAATATTTCCCATAATTATTTATTTATGAAATATGATGAGGAGCTGAACTCATTAAACAGAAATGATAAACTTTGTTTTAAAGCATGGACATATGTTGAAAAAAACGGTTTCATAAAAGATGGAGGAAAACTTCTCAACGTCCAAAGTGAATATGTTATAATGGATGCATTAGATCACAGAAAGTTAGAGAAATTCTTTTAAAGCCAGATACGTTTAATAATAAAAAATATAATAATATACCAAAGCACAATATTGTGACTGCTTTTGATATTTTTGCAAGATATCTAAAAACACATACATATAACCCTTATATACCTCCAGATCCCAGAAAATGAAAAAAAAAAAGAAGCAGCAGCCCTGGATAAACAACATTGAAGACAATGGAAAATGAAAATGGACATTTTCATGTTTGGAATCCTTATACCAAATGTAAAGTAATAATAAGTTGCAACAAGGAAAAAATGAATGAAAGATTTTGTCATTTCCATACTAGAAACACGATTCAAATAACAGGCAGTTTTTTTATGATCATTTATTAGGGTTGTTTTTCTCACCAAAATGAGAGTAGACTCCAACTAAGGTATTTTTTATTGATTTTTTGTCATTTTAAGTGGGAAAAAAGAAGCAATCAATGTCTAATCATCATCGATGCTTCATGTTTCACCATCTATACTGGTCTGCAATTCAGACCTTGCTATAAATATATGCTATTCACCCACACACTGTATGCATAATGGCTAGAGAAATTAATAAAATTAAAACTATTTAGTCAAGTAAAACAGTAGTGTGCATGATGCGTATATATAAATGAATGAAGCAATAATGTTATTAATGTGTACTGCTGACAACTAAACATTTTTCTTTATATAATTGTAAATTTTTTTGTTATATCTATATGTATTTTGATTTAAAGTATTTAATTAAACTATTTAATGTGACAACAAAGAAGAATGGGGGAGGCTCGAAATGCTAAAATAATATTTGTTTAAAATCAACTTGTTGCCTTTAATTAAAATTGTCAATCACAATTAAGATCGAAAACAAATCGTTTATCAGTTGTTGTCGAATGATTTAAAATAACTAAAAATGGTATTTTAAGCCTTATTTGTATAAAAACATGTTGTTAATTAAATGTTGTCTGAAAAGGGATTATAGATACAGGGTTGGTATATGAAATTGCATTCTGGGCAGTATTAAAATGTTATAAAAGAAACCACAGAACAAAGGAGTTTTTAGTTACTCTCAGTTTTTAATTGAGTTCAGAGGAGTTTTTAGTGAGTTGAGTTTAATTACTTAAGAAGCCAACACAAGTTTGTGTGATGAAGCATGAGCAGTGGAGCCGTCCACCTCTCTCTTTCTCTCAGAGAACTATCTACCAGCCATCAAAATTCCAGCTGACCAGCCATATGAGATGACGTAGAATTGCAAACCAACCTGCCTGCCTGCCGCTATGCTGATATCTTAGGTAAAATCATGTAATTTAGAGCTGCCTTAATATGAACATTCACAGGTGATTTATAATTTGTAGCTAAATTAAGTCATAGATCCATTTATAATGTTTTGCTAGTTTTTCTCGTAAACTCTCTCTCTATAATCCTTTATTAATAAATACTTATGTAATCTAAATATACGTTGGCTTTCATGCTAATTTTTGTTATAACTTTATGCGACTCAATTAAATGTATACAACTTATTATGTTTAATAAATATATATATATATATATATATATTATTTTCTCTAATATGTCGGTATCAATCAATCTCGCGACTTTAATTAAATTCATTAGTAAAATTATATTCATTTCTTTATTTAAAATAGAAATCGTTCACTAGGTTGGTTGAATATCTAAAAGTACTTTATTGTGGTTGCTTATTTTATTTGTTTAGTTGCCTTTATAAAAGATTGCGACACTTAATATGAAATTCTATTTTTTTTTCTTACCATTGCCTGAAGGGCAAATTCTACCAGTTAATATGTATTTGAGAATCGATTCTTTAAATATAAATGTTGTTAGTTTAATAATATTATAAACAGAAGCATTATTATTCATTATGATTAGTTAAATGATTCAGAATTGAAAGCAGATTATTGCGCAAGAGGTTAGACCATTTCCAAACTTTAAATAATATTATAAAATTATATAAACATTGCTGGCATACAGTTTCTTTTATTCTGATATTTTATCTTTCCATTTCTTGATTGCTTTGTCATTGGAGCGTTGGCAGTATGAAGCTCCCGTCCTACTTTTCAAAATCGTTCATAATTAGAGACACTACTTTCTCTGTGGAACATAAGGTTTATGAAAATTATGTGCTGCGGATGGCAGTACATAATGATCTGGGGTCTTAAACTCAGCCTCTCCTTCGATATCGCTCTGCCAGAATGTGTGGACATATCAAATCTAAGTTCATCTCAAGTATTCTTTTTAATGATAAAATATCCAATCACCACGAGGCCTTATTTCGTTATTGTATGCTAGTACCGTTAATTTGCTCTTGAATTTGATCATCCGTCTGTCTAATCTTAGTAAGTCACAATGATGTGTTAAAGATAATGATTCATTTCATAAAATATGTTCAGTATGTTGATCTTAAAACTGCTTTCATTTACAAAAACTTTATCGATTTCCAGAGACGTAAATCAATTTGTATAATTTATTCTCGTAAATATTGTGCATTATTTGTTTCTTATGTATACTTATTCTAAAGACGCTATGTCCAAACAATGTCTGTCAAACATATGTAATGATTTTAAGATTGTAAATAAATGATTGAGACTGTACATTTATATTTATTTGTCAAAATGATTAATGTTAAATTATCATGTATCCTTCTGTAATCGGAATCTATTCTGATCTTGTAGATTATTTTGTACATCCACAACATTTTATTTGTAAACACTTATAAATTGGCATATCAACCCCAAAAAAACTTATAGCATATTCAATAAAATTATATTGATGTAATAATTGATGTAAAGGGGATTTTTATAAAACAAATCCCAAGTTTTCAAAAAGTCACTCCAAGCGTGAAACAATTTTGTAACATATTAATGCGTTCGTTTAATATTTATTAAGTATATATAATTTCATGTAAATCCTGGTTTGTTTTGAATTATTTCTAATTAGTATTTAGAATTATTTCTTTAGCTAATAGCTTAGCATTAATGAAAATAACTATAATAAATGTAATTCCTGGGCTACTCTGATCTCGATCATCATCATCAGTTTGATCTTATGCTCTTCCGCTTTGCTTCTGGGCACAGATTTAAAATAATTTTACTGTGTCATCAGAATTGTTGTTCAATGGGTCAGAGATTCGAAGAATAGGCAAATATGTTAGAATTCAGGATTGCTCCAGACCTGTGTATCTCGAGCATGATCGGATTCGAGGTACTTTTGCTTAGGATTTGAATCTTGTTAAGTGAGCATACTATTTTGACCGGTACAATATATATATATATATATATATATATATATAATGATCAGGGAACTGGACTAGGTTATTGGAACCTAGAAAATTTATAGTGTTGGCACATAATTCCTGCTAAGATCTAAATTTAACTTATTGTTGACTGTTAGCTCTTGCGACTAGCTCATGGAGACACAGAGATTTAATATATATTTATTAAATGTGTTTCAATATCAAAAGAAACAAATAAATAAGCCACTGCAAGTAATAATCACAAAAAAAAACTTTATTGACTCACATATATAAATTTAAATTTAAGGAATATATTAATTTGTTATTATTTTATTATTAATTTTAATATTATATTGTAATTTTAATAAGTTCACACAGATGGACATTTTAATATTATTTTTATTTAGAATGTTGGTTATAGATAGGCTACATAGATTACACAATTAAATCTTTTCAAAATATTTGACCTCAGGCTAAAAGTTCATAGCTGAACCAATGATCACCTCCTGATATACAGATGCAAACAATACAATATGAAAATGTTAGCATAAAATCACACTGACAGAAATATGCATCTGCAATGTGATATTATTTCATCAAGATGATCCTTATCCAGTATAGGAATGTGCATCTGGCTGGCAAAGGAATCATGTATCAGATCACGTTGGATGGGAGGATATATTTGACCAGTACAGTGCTTATGTTTTTGGCTGCCCAATCATTGGGGCTTCGATTTGTTAAATCCCACACCCTGTAGAGTGTTATATGTTTTGAAAAAAAAAAGTTATGAAATTTATAATGCTTAACCATAATGATTTCATTTTAGTTTCTTATATTTAAATGTCTCCAAATGTAATATATGTCAATCATTTGATGGTTTGGTGAATCTGATTTATTATCTAAATGTTTTGTTGTTCATTAATAAACTTTGTTAGTTTAAATACTGTTAAACTTTATGAAGAAAATAGTATTATTAGTTGTAAAAACAATCATTAAAAAATAATAAAACGGTTAACATATATAGATTAATTATATGTGAATATGTGATAGCACTTTGTACTATCACAGTGTGTATATTATATGGTTGTTGTACGTGTCGTGACAATAAGGAAGAAAGTTAAAGCGTTTAGAAAAGTAGGAGAGTATATTCAAGCATAAGGTAGAATAGATGAAAAAAATATTTTTCTTTGTCAAAATTAAACAGTGTATATTTTAGTTTTTATATGTCAAAATTAAACAGTGTATATTTCAGTTTTTATATTTAGAAGTAGTCAATATCGATATCACATTGAAAGTTTTAATTTAAAAGTATTGCTTGCTAGCAGATATTTTATATGTTCATTTTCCTATTATTAGTAGCCTCAAAGAGGTGAATATGTTTAAACTGGGAATTGTATGTCAAGTGGTCTGATGTATTGGACATTATGCTTCAATGACATTGATTTTTAGAGTAACCTAAAAGCAGGTGAAAACCTTTATGCAACACAATGCAGCCAGATGCAGTTAGCAAAGTACTTTAATGGTTTACATGTCCTTATGCTAGAAAAAGTGAAATCAATATTGATAAATAAAAATTATTTTAAAGAATATTAAGTTTGACATTTTTTGTGATAGCCTCATGCTTTATGGAAATGAGATAGCTGATTGATTCAAATCCCTATTTTCAAGCATAGGTTAGTCACACGTTGTCACGTTGCATTAAATAATAGTTATTCATAAATTAATTTGTTTTATTCTAAATTGTATCAATCATATATGGTTTGGGTGGTTAATGGGTTATTTGAGATATCTGATTGCTCTTATTTTGCTGGCTGGTGCACATATAAATAAATTTGTCAGCAAATATGATTGTCAGTACAACAGTGAATGAATTGCCTAAATAAATAAAGACCATTTATATCCAACGTAAATAGAGAATTACTAATAGTACTCTGCTAATATTTATCAAACACTGTAATGTTTTACTAATCTAGACTTGGGAGAACAGCAGAACAAAAAGGGAAAGTAAGTAATGCTTTCTTTGTTGTATATAATAGTTAAAGAAATATGTTTCATTCACATAGTTAACAGTAGGAGCCGATCAAGACAAATGTAGGTGAGCTAGATAGGGCAGATTAGTATAGGTTGGTAAAATAAAATGCAGCAGCTGATGAAGATGGGGACAAAGGGTACCAATAGTCAGAAACCTAATTATATGTATAGAATTAATTCAGCATCTAAATGTTAATATTGATAGTGCCATGTCATTATACATTTTATTATTATCTGTTTTTACATATTATTTTAAGAGAAAAGAAATGGGAGGAGAGCAATTAAGCCAATAGTCAAATGTGGATAGTGATGCACCTTCAACAACATCTAGTGATCAGCATTACAAAATTACTTTCAAAGATCCAGTCAAAATGAAACAGCACAATCATTGAAGCAGAAATAAAACTAAAGATGATTGTTATGATTGAGAAATATTACCTATGCACATTAGGGAAATGAGAGAAGATAGAAAAATGATGCTCATGATGATGGAAAGGTTTTTAAAAATTGAGCAAAAATGATGTATCCAGAATAACCCAAACACAAAAGGGTGGAGCATTGCAGAGCAACAAATACATATGAGGCACCAAGAAGAGGTGGAAAATATCATCAGACCATACTGAAAAGGACTGTGGACAGTGATGAGGGTCATAGCATAATAGAAGAAGAATTAAATCAGGAGTTGGCCAAAGAAACTAACAATGGTGATGTAAATTTAGAGATTGAGAAGGAAGATGACAAGGTCCTAATATCAAAAGAATAAAAAAATACCACTATAAATATCAAACTAAATAAGATAGAAATGAGACAAAGAATAAACCCACAATTCAGTATTATTAAATTTAAGGTACTTTCCAAGTATCTTCTATCCAGATCCAAGTTTTTAAGTAAGAACCAGGTGAGAATCCTTTGTTCACTTAGACAGTGTGAAAAAAATATTCAGTTTTCATCCAGTTACAGATAGAGAGAAAATGATATTAGCCAGCCATTACCTACGAGATACTGCAAAAGAATGGTGTAAGCTGTTAAAACACCCACCTAAAACAATCAAATGTTATAAGAATGTAATACTAAAGAAATACTGGAGTGATGAATGGCAAGAAGGCATCTTACAAGGATTGATTACCCAGAGATATCAGGAAAACTTCAAGCAGGGATACATATCATACTTTATACAGCAGGTCACAACCTTCAAATCCCTCGTGCCATTTAAATGCACTGCCCAACATATCATCCGAACAGTGAGACATAATTTCCCATCTTGGATTCAGAAAATTATGATTGGAATGTACACAATGTTCTTAGAAAGTGCCATGGAGTTATTTACTGCCATCGATTATTGAAACTTGGCTTCAAGTAGAGGACACAAATACCATTACCACCTCAAAAATTGATAACATACATGCCACCTTATTCAGGTAAATGATAAAATGAATAGTAAGTTTAGGGACTGGTATATTGATGGATAAAATGATACAACCTTAAACATAATGAGACCAAATGAATGGACTTACTTCATATTATAAATAGGTAACATTTGACCACAGTAATTTAGAATTAGGCATATATATTTTTTGTTTTCTTTATACAAGTGATAGTACTCGTACTTATGCTGTTCTTCTGGAGTCTGCCAATTATTAAATTTAAATAAAAAAATGTATGAGATGTTAATGCAGACATTTTTTTTTTCATTGTTGGTTTTTTTTTTTTTTGAAGTGGAAAAAAAATGAAGCGGTCGGATCTAAATTCAATCTGAGATTTCATGCGATCCCACCTTTAACCTGGTTCAAACCCAGTCACTAACAGTGAATATTTCCGAATACAATGAGACTTAATACTATCTGCAATACACGGTATTTTCAGTTAAAACTGAGATTATTATTTAAGTATTTATTGAAGCTAATTATATTATGTTTAAATTTGGTAATGTTATTAATTACTTCATTATAAAATATTCATAAAAAATATCTACTTTAATTATTGGGATTGTATTATATATTTGTAAATAGTTAAATATATATTCGTTATAATGTTTTACTACATCAGAATGTTTTATTTCATATTTTGCCATTTTGTTCAAATTTATATGATTAAAAGTTACATTCTTTCGATAAGCTTTCAGGTCGTCCTTTCCCAAAGACATTAGGAAATCTTTTATTAATTCGTTAAATAATAAGTTAAAACTTTAAGGATGGTTCTAAATCAAAATCATTTGTTCAGATTTTACAAATTAATTTTCTAATTAGAAAATGAATTCAAACTTAATGGATTTGAAAGTCTTATCAGAGGAATGGATCGGAAATTAATTTGAGAAAATTTTAGTTTGTAATAATGTAAAAGATTTAGCCTTAAGGCATCAAAATCAGAATGGGCAGGTAACCGTAGGAAAGAGTATAAGTACCCCAGAAAAGTTTCTATAAGGAAGCCATTATTATTAAATTAAGAAGAGTTGCCACCAGAAGCTACATCTGTTTTAATTATGATTTTTAATAGTATTTTCAGCATGTTACACAGCTAACTTCAAGGATCTGATTGCTGGATCCTGAAGTTCTCCACAAATCTTCAAAATGTAGCTTCTAAATAAACTTTCTAATACCAATCATAAGCTGCTGAAATACAGAATGAAACTCATCTTTAAATGAAGTTTAAATGACATAAGTGCACACCTATGTTGTCTCTTAAATCCAACCAGACTCTGTCGTATGAATTAATGATCAGGCCATTGAAGGACTGGTAACCTTTTATTTTATAAACTGCAACTTTCTGGTCTTTTTATGAACTCCGCCTCAAATTATAATTTAAGTTGAGTACTGTCTAAATTTCTCTATTTAATTCATAATGCATTCAATTTTGTATAGTAATTCTCTATTCTATTAACTCTAGTCTTAAAATTAATATCTTGTTAACTTTCTCCTACTATGACGGTTTGTTTTAACTAATTTTAATTATATTTATTTGAATGATTACTGATGTCATCTATTTGTGATAATATGCTAATAATACTTTCAACTTGATAATAATCTCTTTCATTTAAACTCATGCTAATAAAATAATATTGCATTAAATTTTATAGCTTAATTATTGCCCATTAGAAATAAATTGATACGGTTCTATTAATATCGAGTTGAAGGATTTATTAATGTTTGATTTTTTTTTTTTTACCAATGGCTGAGAAGTATTATTTGCTCAGTTTATAACTTATGCTCTCGGCTATTTTATTTAAGTTATATAAAATATTTATTCATAATGATCATATTTATTAATGTTTTACTAAAGGTTAATAAGAAAAATAAAATAAATATAATTCTAATTTAAATATCGTATTTTATATTATTATTGTTATTCAGTAAGGGCATGATATAAAGGGTATTACTATTATAATTATATGGTTGCATTTAAACAATTTTGTTCCGAGTAAGTTTGATTTTAATCTGATATGATCAAATCATTTTGTTAGGCATCTATTATATAATTTGGGCTTTATTAATCAAATATGATAATCATTGTACCATCACCAGTCAGAATGATGCTAATGCGAGCCACCCTCTTGCTTCTTGGTTTGCCATATCAGTGATAGTATTGATATTTTAAATATGTAGGAAGAAATCACTTCCTCCCTCGCTTGTCCCTATATTGGAACACCAAAGGTTTGTTGCTGTATTCCGACCTGGCTTTCCCTGTGTTCATTCATAGGGCAGAAAAGACTTGTTAAATACAAGCCACCCTTTATACTTCTCAAATCACTGACAAAGCATTTTATTTTATATTCGTTTTACTACTCGCAATGTGTTAGTACTATTTTATTTCTTATTTCAAATAAAGGCCCACTCTTCTGCTTTATGAATTGTAATGAATTTATTTCATAAAAATCAAACAAATTTATATCTATTGATAATTTTAAATAATTTTCATTGTTAAGTATTGAAGTTATACCCTACATATTTATCATGCTTTTCATGAATTTTATGGTTGTGTGGAAAATGAATCTCACATCTTTCTTACATAAAATTAGAATTATATTTTCTTTTACAAATAAAATACCAGATAATGAATAATATATATAATTCGTTCAGCACAAACGCCATAAATACCTTTATTTATCTTTGTTTACTTTGTTGGGTCATAGACAAATATATTTCTTAAATACTTACATTTTAATTATTGGCATATGAGTATGACTGCCATTATTTATTGTACATTATAATTTCACATTCCACAAACTAGAGATAATTTGTAATACTCATAAATATTTGAACAAATATTTGCTTATTATTAAATATTTTATATACATACTTGTTTTGATTGTTTATTATTTTGTAATTAGTTTTAAATATCCATGCTTACTGTTTTTATTGGCAACCCAAATATACATAAGTGAATTTATTCAGAAATATCCATAGTCGTTTTACCATATTTAAGTTAGAGTCAGATATGTGATATCAGTAATCATGAAATCCATTGAGCCAGTTCCTGGTACATAGTCACATGCTGTCAATATGTGTTGTCCATTAGGTTCAATCTGAGCTCATGAATTGGGTTCAAATTCAGTTTGGTCTTTGATATAATTCTTTGGTTTGACTGGGTTTGATGTCCGGTTTTGTGGGTTCAGGTAGTGTTGGGTGGAGAATATCTGTTTACCAGTACAATATAAAATATTAAAAAGAAATGCTATGTATGAATGGGAGAGTGTTAGTATTGCTAATTTTGTAGTCCCTATTGTCCCTATCCATAGAGTGTAAGGGAAACAATGTTACTGGAAATACATCTGCATCCATTGCAACAAGATCACTACATATTTGGATCATGAATTCAGTTGAGCACATTGCCCTGGATGCTAACACACTTCACATTACATTGATATAAACATCCATATATCTCTATACTAGCATCAACTCAACAACGAGACAAATACTTTGAAATTAACCCCCCTTCAAAACTAACAAACTTAAACAAATCTATGCAGCTATCTACACTCAACTTTAAATTTAATAATTTAGTTAATAGATAAAAATAAATAAAAAATGGAAATGATTAGCAAACATATACAAAAAATATTAATAATTGATTTATAATTCTTTAAGTCAGATAAGAGTCAATTTAAAAGTTATATTTTCTTATGGATTTACTATTTATTGAAGACATATATTTTTAAAAAAACGTCAACTGATAACATTTTATACTTTCCATGAGAGATTTTGGTGATTCCTCCAGAATTTATGAAATCCATCACTGATCCTATTATTTACTAATGTTTCTTATGAGAAGTAACCACTATAAGCCATTCATTTGGTCAGGAGCTGTCATCAGGAGGCATCGGCTGGTGCATGCAAAGGAAAATAATTTTTATTGCAAGATTCCTACATCACAGAGACTGCAATAACTGCTACAGTTCATAAAAGATTAATTGTCAGTATCAAAACAACAACTAAACTAATGAATTTAATAATTTTCTCTTTTTATAGTATTAGGTTTCTCTTATCACTAAATTTTCACATCCATTGAACATGATGTCACTGATCCTAAGGTCTAGATATTTTTTCCTGGTCCATGCTGTGGTTTAGTGCTTGTATTGGTCAATCTTTATTTTTTTATTCTCTTATCAGACCTGTCAATTTTTTAATTTTTAAATAATATAAGGACATATGTATGCTGCTACTATATATATATATATATATATATATATATATATATATATATATTGTAACCGGACCCATAGAACCCATTTCTTACCTCGGTTGTAACAATTTCCTGATGAGCATGTTGCAGGAAGGAACTATAGATTGGTATTCTCCAATGCAAATGTTATCCCCCCTGCAGCAATATTTCAAAATCCTCAGAGGATGTAGTACCATAGAGATTGGAAGCATCTAGAAATTTCTGTGTTTGGTTTCCCAAATGGCACCATTAGAGTTCCATCTCACTACAACCTGACTTACTTAGGTCTACTTATGCCAGACATAGCTCAGGAGGCATGAGATTCTCTTGAATAAATGCAATGAATGATAAGTGATGCAAAAAATAGAACTGAACAACTGGATAACTAAAATTAATTTTAAGTAACAACAATTTTATTCTAACAACAATTCATCTGCAAGTCATTCCAATAAAGTTCATTCACATCCATGTGAAGATTTATTTTCAGTTCACTTATGAGAAGAAGTTTAGAAGCACTTTATTAATCAATAATCCATTTGCAAGTCCTTCTAATAAAGTTTATGTAGTTAAGCAGTTTTGATTTATACAGCATTTGAGAATTGTTACACGTAGGTAAACACATAATCTCAGCAATTCTAGGTTTATAGAGCATTTATAATTTAATCAAGTATAGATGCATATTCATAAACATAAATTTTATTATTTTATTTAGATATAAGTAATATGCAGTTGAGCATTTATGATTTATACAGCATTTGATTATTTTGAGAATTACTATGGCTATGTAAACATGTAAACTCAGCAATTCTAGGTTTGTGGAGCATTTATAACTTAATCAAGTATAGATGCATATTCATGCACATAAATTTTATTATTTTATTTAGATATAAGTAATATGCAGTTAAGCATTTATGATTTAAACAGCATTTCATTATTTTGAGAATTATTACAAGTAGGTAAACACATAATCTCAGCAATTCTAAGTTTGTAGAACATTTATAATTTAATCAAGTATAGATGCATATTCATAAACATAAATTTTATTATTTTATTTAGGTAAAAGTAATATGCAGTTAAGCATTTATGATTTATATTTCATTATTCTGATATATAGCTCAGATATTTATTTTTCAGTTAACATAGACAGATAAGTTAGTTATCAGCATCTCTGTGTTGGTAGAGCATTTGAAATATAGAACATAATTAACATTTTCATATTTCTCCATTAATTTTTTTATTATAAACTTTGTTTTATAATTAATAATTGAATTATTATTATTTTTAATACTTACCTTTTTACTTGTTCTCTTTCAATAACATTGAGGCCTGATGAATGACACTGTAGACTGAGGCTGGAGCTTACTTCATGATCATGGATAGAGAGAAAAAGCAGGCTAACTGTCCATGTTAGATTGTTTCTTCATGGATATGTTTGATTTGTCTCTCTTGCTTTACTTAATAAAACTGATAAAAAAACACTATCTAATAATCCAAATTTTCCAGCTTATTTATACTCTCTTTGCTTGATTTTCTTTCTTATTTATTCAATACAACTAATAGAAAAAACTACTTTCTCTTCCTATAAACTGAATTTTCCAGCATATTTATATTCTCTCTGCTTATCAGAATGGGTTCACTTTACATGATGCTTGCTTCAATTGGTGTTGGTATATGTTTTGGTCCACATTCATGCTAATTCCCCCAGCTCATTGCCTATTCTTTTTGGCAGTAAAAGACCGTTTTCAATTATCTTGCTATGTGTTTTCGAATTCCAATTAATTTTAAATGTCCTTGTCTGGAGCATTGGCTTAACACCTAAGTTATTTTGCCTTACAAATTATTTTCTGAAATACAAATTAAGCTTATCTTTTTTTTTTAATGTTTAAATATATATATTTTTTTCTTTTTGGGATTGATGAATTTTAATAAAAAAAGATTTATATTTTTTTTTAATTGCAAATTTAAATGTATTTGTTGTTTTTTTCTTTTTAATTTGACCAAATTACCTTTCTTTCTTTCATTGCTGTCAGTTTTCATGATTCCTTTGTTACTTTATATTTTTAGTTTTCTTAACCATTATTCTTTCCTTTTCTTTTTTAACAACAAATCATGCTAGTCTTTTTAATTGGGGGGGGGATCTTTTGAATATATATGTGGAACAGTATATCTGTTCATTAACCCCCACCAAATTTTGGAATGAAATCGCCTGGAAGTACGATTTTATTCCACATAATATACACATCATTTCTTATTACCACATCTCTACTGGTTTTAGGTTTGTTGATGAAATGGGTAAGATGAGCTAGAGAAGTGAATACATGATCCATAGCCTCCAATGCTAGAATAGGCATATGGCCAAGCACAAACTACTAGTACACACTGCCCCATGGTATCATGAGAAAATATCTCATTTTAAGCACTACCTCTCTTGTACTTAGAGGGATCATCCAACTAAGAGTAGGAGCAAGAAAAAATTTGGCACTGAGCCAAAACTGCTCAGCTTCTGTGAGTCTTAGGGCTTATTCATTTAGTCTATTCATGAGGACCAAAGCCTATTCATGAGACCTATATATATATATATATATATATATATATATATATATATATATATATATATATATATATATATATATATATATATATATATATATATATATATACACACACACCACTGGACTACTCTAGGATGCAACATCCAGGTCTGGATAGTGCTGAGAATCTACTTTGGATCATCATAACACAATGCATCCAAGTAGCCTTGCTCAATCATCCACCCACCTTGACATGAAAAACACAAATTCATGCATCACTACATCCCATTCACAAACTTCTTTCATCATCTATCTCTAATTTATTGTTCTGAATTATAATTACAACCTGGCTTGGGAGAATGATGATCATGATCAGTTCTCCTATGGCATCTTCCTTTGTTTTGAGGTGTTGGACTTCTATTTGTCTTATTTTTGGGAGTTTTTCAGGCCATACATCATCATGGTGGCTTGCATTTCCAGCCGCACTTTTCTGCAAGTTATCATCACTATTTGATATTTTTATAAATTGGGTTTGGTATGGGCTATGCATATTGCCTGTTAAAGATCTTTTTTTCCCTTTTCCATGGTGGTATCCCATTTCTTTGGTGATGATAACATGGTGGTAGGTCATAGTTGCTATATTTTTGAGGAGGCATTTTTTTGCATCTGATGGCTCCTATTCTAGGCCCATCAGCTCTTCTATAGGGAGGTTTGTTTTGTGGTTGCTCTGCTCCTCCTTCCTTGGTTGCTGATGCACCACAGCTATCATATGTTGTTAATAGTTCAGCAACCTGCTCAATAGATCCACAATCAGTCTCAACTAGCATTCTTTCTACATAACTTGGGAAGCTGTGCTGTTTCAATCTAATAATGTGGAGTTCAGATAGGGGATCAGATATCAAGGCTCTAAACCTGGCCACCTGTCTTCTAAAGAAGAGTGTATAAGACTCTACAGATGGACATTTCTCCTGGGACACCTTATATTTAAACCCCTCCTGATAATCATCACTCCAGTAATGGCTCATTAGTGCTCCTTTAAAATCATCAAAATTTATAGGTTAGGTGAACAGTGAATCCCACCGTGCTTGCCCTGCAGCTTGTAGATGACTACATGCTATTGCCTGTTTTGCCCCTCTTCTGTCAATACATTAATACTAAAGTACCTCTCAAAACTTTTTACATATTCTGTAGATGCTTCATTACAGATCCCTGAAAAAGTTCTAATTTTTAAGAATTGATTTACAATTCCAGACATCTGGTTAGTTATAGGGACATCATGACTAACTTGATAATTCTCTTTTTGACTTCCTTTTGGGACTGTTTCTGTCTTTCCTTGTTTTGGCAATATATTGCTATTTTTTGTTTATGTCTCTTTCATCTGGGTGGTTAATATAGATATCCACCTTCTCCTGCATGGAGTCTTGGATTCTTGTTATTTTTGTATCAATGGCCTAACATATCTGGGTCATTTTTACTTCTTGCTCTATTAATGAGCCTTTTACTTCCTCCATCACTTCCTCCTTAATTTTTAATATATTGTTAGTCATTTCTTTTATTAACTGGTTGAACTCTTATTTTGGCTTTTGGATATTTCACTGATTTGATCTTTCAATTCTCTTTTGTCTTCTTCTCTCTGTTCTCTCTGTTCTTTTTTATCTTCCTCTCTTTTACTGTTGTCTTCTTCTCTCTGTTCCTCTTTTCTTGTTGTCTTTTTCTCATAGTTTTCTATGTTCTTTGTTATCTTTATCTCTTTTTTGTTGTTTTCTTCTCTCTGTTCTCTATGTTCTTTTTATTTTCCTCTCTTTTCTGGATCTTTTCTTTCTCTCTGTTCCTCTCTTTTCTTGTCATTTTTTATCATTTCCAATAACAGAGCTAACATAGATGTCTCCCCTGTTCTCTGTGATTGATTTTGATTGTCTGCTTTGACTTCTTGTTTATCTTCTTCCTCAGGAAGATTTTCTATACTTTCTGTATTTATCAACTTTTTTTGTTTTTGATCTCGTTATCATCAATATTTTTTTTAATTTTATTTTTACTTTTTTATTTTGATTTTGATAAGCTTCTCTCTCCATCCACACCATGATTTAACTTCAAGTCTTTGTTATGCCTATTCATCATTTATGCCATTCATTTTTATTTACTCTTTTAAAATTTTATTTTTCCACCCTTTTTGAATAAATCACATCACTGCATCACATGCACTGTTTACATCACAGTATCATGATTTGAATATGCCTTTTCCATTTCTTCTTTTTTATTACTCATATCTAGCTGTTTTATGCCTGTGGATAAGCTAGTTATATCAGGCTTTACAGTAGGGTGAAAATGTAACTGGACCCATACAACCCCTTTCTTACCTTGGTTGTAACAATTTCCTGATGAGCATGATGCAGAAAGGAACTATCAATTGGTATTCCCCAATGCAGATGTTATCCCTCTTACAACATATTTCCTGCTCATCAGAGGATGTAGCACTATAGAGACTGAAAGCATCTAGAAATTTCTGTTTGGTTTCTCAAATGGCACCACTAGAGTTCCACCTCACTACAGCCTGACTTACCTAGGTATAGTTATGCCAGACATAGCTCAGGAGGCATGAGATTTTCATGAATGAATGCAATGAATGATAAGTGATGCAAAAAATAGAAATGAACAACTGGATAACTATAATTAATTTTAAGTAACAACAATTTTATTCTAACAACAATTCATCTGCAAGTCCTTCCAATAAAATTCATTCATATCCATGTGAAGATTTATTTTCAGTTCACTTATGATAAAAAATTTAGAAGCACTTTATTTTTCAATAGTACATTTGCAAGTCCTTCTAATAAAGTATATGCAGCTAAGCATTTATGATTTATATAGCATTTCATTATTTTGAGAATTATTACAGGTAGGTAAACATGTAAACTCACCAATTTTAGGTTTGTGGAGCATTTATAATTTAATCAAGTATAGATGCATATTCATACACATAAATTTTATTATTTTATTTAGATAGAAGTAACATGCAGTTAAGCATTTTTGGTTTATATTTAATTATTCCGATATATAGCTCATATATTTATTTTTCAGTTAACATAGAGAGATAAGTTTGTTATCAAAATTTCTGTGTTGGTAGACCATTTGAAATATAGAACACAATTAATGTTTTCATAATTCTCCATTCATTTTTTATTATAAACTTTGTTATATAATTAATAATTGAATTATTATTATTTTTAATTCTTAACTCTTTACTTGTTGTTCTCTTTCAATAATAATGAGGCTTGATGAATGGCACTGTAGACTGAGGCTGGAGCTTACTTCATGATCATGGATAGAGAGAAAAAGCAGGCCCATGTTAGATTGTTTCTTCATGGATATGTTTGATTTTTCTCTCTTGCTTTACTTAATAAAACTGATAAAAAAAACAAACACTCTCTGATAATCCAAATTTTCCAGCTTATTTATACTTTCCCTGCTTGATTTTCTCTCTTGTTTATTCAATACAACTGATAGAAAAAACTACTTTCTCTTCCTATAATCTGAATTTTCCAGCCTATTTTTACTCTCTCTGTTTATCAGAATGCATTCACTTTACATGATGCTTGCTTCAATTGGTATTGGTGTATGTTTTTGTCCACGTTTGTGCCATTTCACCCAGCTCATTGGCTATTCTTTTTGGTGGTAAAAGACCATTTTTAATTATCTGGCTATGTGTTTTCAAATTCCAATTAATTTTAAATTTCCTTGCCTGGAGCATTGGCTTAACACTTAAGTTATTTTGCCTTACAAATTATTTTCTGAAATATAAAATTATTCTTTTTCTTAATGTTTAAATATTTTTATTCTTTTTTTTTTGAATTGATGAATTTTAATAAAGAAAGATTTATCCTTCTTTTAATTGCAGATTTACACATATTTGTTGTCTTTTTTCTTATTAATTTGACCAAATTATTTTTCTTTTTCATTGCTGTCAATTTTCATGATTTCTTTGTTTCCTTAAATTTTTAGTTTTCCTTAACCATTGACCAAATTATCTTTCTTTTTCATTGCTGTCAATTTTCATGATTCCTTTGTTTCCTTAAATTTTTAGTTTTTCTTAACCATTATTGTCTTTTCTTTTTTTAACAACAAATCATGCTAGTCTTTTTAATTGGGGGGAGAGATCTTTTGCATATATACATGAAACAATATATCTGTTTCAATATATATATATATATATATATATATATATGTTAAACAAAGATTTGCATGGGTTAAATATATAAAATGCATATTTTGCGGGTTTATCCGTGTTAAAAACTTTTAATATTAATATATTGACATTTCAACTTGGTCACACAAGCCATCCACAGAGTTATAAAAGGTAGAAAGATGGTTGTAGAGGTGCTACGATCACTGATTTGAATAAAATGTTAAAATTCCACCAATAGCAAAAAATGTTAAATTTAGGAATGTTTTTTAAAAAAATCTTTCCAAATAGGAGGAAGTTTGCATGTATCATCTCGCTTATTGATACAATCTGGCCTTTTAAGTATCTTAATGGCTTCTCTAGTTTTGCATTGGTAGAGATTATCACATCTGGATATGATCCTGGTACTAGAAAAATCAATTTTATGACTTGAATCTATAGTATGGAGTGAGAGTGCTGATGATGATGAGTGTTGTTTTACTGCATTAGCATGCTCATATCTTCTAACACTGATGCAATGATTACTCATACGTATGTAAGAAGCTTTACAATTTTTAAATGAGATTTGATAGACAGCATGAGATTCAAGAGGGATTAAATCCTTAGGCTTGGTTATTATATTGCTGATCTTTTGATGAGCAGAAAGTGCTGTATCTATATTATAGCGTCTTAATATACATCTGATACTGTCTGTAGTTCCTTTTACATATGGAACACAAATCCTAATAGCTGATTTATCATCTTTTTGTTTCCTATTTTGTCTATTTTGGCTTGAAATAAGTCATTTTTTATAAATTTGTAATTATAACTTAGTTATAATTTCAGTAATCATCGCATCAGTGTTAGGAGAGATGAGCATGCTAATGTAGTAAAACAACACTCTTCATCATCAGCACTCTCACTCCATACTGTAGATTCAGATCATAAAATTGATTTTTCTAGTACCAGGATCATATCCAGATGTGATAATCTCTACCAATGCAAAATTAGAGAAGCCAATGAGATACTTAAAAGGCCAGATTGTATCAATAAGCGAGATGATAAATGCAAACTTCCTCCTATTTGGAAAGATTTTTTTTTTTTAAAAAAAAAAAAACATTCCTATGATGATGAAAGAAAGAGAGAAGAAAAGATGAAAAGGAATGAAAGAAATAGAAATGATACATGGTGGAGAGAGAGATGGAAGGAGAATAAGAAATTAAATGATTTGAAATGAATAACATGATACAAGAAATGTCAAAGACAGATGAGAAATGATATGAAAAGAAATGAGAGATGCTTAACAACTCAGCTCAGTGGCATTACAATAAAATTTAAGAAAAGAGATGATGATGATCCAGAGATGTATAATCAGATAGATACCAAATCCAATACTAATGCAACTATAACCATTATGGCTTATTAATAATCTACTCTAAATCATACAAAAGATTATTTAAAATCATTAATTAATAGTTATTAGAATAGACTTACCAACAGCTCACACGTACTCTGAATAAAAATAAATAATACTTTGATTGGAAAATATTATCTTTCTAAATTAACTCTTGTGCAAAATTAAAATTTAAGTTGCCTATAAAATAACTGCATGGTGAATAAAACAAATGAGTGATATATTGGCTGACCATAGCATACTATATTATGTTCAATCTTAAAATAATAAACAAAACAAAATATTAATTCACCAATTGAATGAATCAATTTAAATTAAAGTTAATAATGGCCTATTATCCAAGACATTAGTGAGCAAAAATAAGGGCAAGGGTACGTTTTATGCCTTTCCCATACTCACAGACAACCTACTCAAGACCTCAAATACAGATGGATTAAAATTCTTTAGACATAAGGTTTAAGATAATGATAGACAATGTGCAATTAATATAAAATAATGTGCAGCTTTTAAAATAATAGTAAATAAAATATTCTTCTGATGTAATCTCAAATTAAACAAGGTATGTTCATTTATTTCTTAAATTTAAATTATGTTAATGACTCTCCAGAACATTCTCTGGTATTGGGTCAGCTTTATAATAAAAATACATTAATTATGTAAATTACATAAATACAAAATATATTTAATAAGCATGTAAATATTATTTACAACATTTTTATGTATCTGGAATACATACACACACATATATGACTATTGAAGGCAATAGAATTTTAAATATTTCCAAATTAAAACATTAATAAATATTTTGCCTTTATTTAAAATTTATTAAAAAGTGAATAATCGCATGTATATGTGTATTTACACTCTCTGATGATTGAACAAGTATAGAGATGCATTTGAACCTCTAGTTTAAGGATATTAATATAACCAGACAGTGACAAAATATGTATAACAAAATTTCTACTTTATATTCCCCTAATTAGTGGAATAAGAAAAAAATAAATAAATGATTTTACTTCAGGTTAATAAATATATTTCCAGGTGGCAAGTAAACACATGGTTTATTGTTCCTATTTTCCAATAACAAAACTATCACATAACAAAATTATTTCATAACCCATATCATCAGTTTTTTCACTTATGAATGACTATTCTTAGTAAACCAAAATATTTTATTACAGAAAAAGAATTTTCTTATTAAGTTATTTCTTTTTTAACTTTTATTGGTCCATTTTTACTGAATGAGTCCTTCTTGTTGGTAATCACCCACTGTTATCATTTTTTCTGGATTGGGTGGGACATATGGTTTTAACTGGCATGTGCTATGGATTCCTTTAATGACCCCTTGATTCTTTAAAAGGAATGCATTCTCCCATATTTCTACTGAATCATGTAAGGTTCTCTGTATATAGGCAAAATATTGTGAAATTCTTGTCATGCAACATTACTAAGTTATCCAGAGTTGATTTTCCACATCATTTATATCAACTTCTTTAGGTTCTACAAAATGGTCACTGATAACCTTTTGAATATGTTTTACCCATTATGGAGCCTTAAATTGATCCTGAAATTTTTTTTTCTTTATTGGGAATCCCCATAAGTTTCTTGTATTTACTTATTTTCCTATAAATTATCTTCCCCAGACTACAATAACATTCTGACAATATCACTCACTGTGCAAATAATTATTTCAGGAGAATATGCATCATTACCCAACTTTATAATCTTCAAACTTCAATGCACTTGATATACTAAAGACTGTATATCATCCCTTTTTGTTTGTTGGTATTCATCAGCCTTATCTTCTAATTTGATGACAGTTTCATATACCTTATCTCTAAAAATTTCCTCAATCTCCAAGTTAAAGTCTTCTTTTGTCCTTTCATGGAAATATTTTTATTTAGCTGTTTTATTTTGTTCTTCAGAATTGGGTATTATTTTTTAATCAGCACTATGTTTCCAATGTGGTACATCATTCTCTTGGAAGTTGACCATGTTCTTTACCATTACTATGTCCACTTCCTTTTCATACTCATTATTTTTATTTTCAAGATCTTCATCACAAACTTTTATATTTTTATCAGGTTCCTGTTTATCCAGAAAATCGATTCCCTTCTCACAAATAGCTACACAATTTTTTTTTCATTTTAATATCCTTTTTCATTTGTTTTACTATCTCACTTTCATAGCCAATACTGATATTTTCCCTAAAAGTTTCTAGACTATTTTCTGGATTCACATATGATTTATTTTTTTTAAAATCAACTGTGGTTTTATCCAAAGTATTATCCTTTGACTCTCCTGATTCATCATTCCTACTTTCACTATCTGCATAATTTTCAATTCTGTAGTTATACCCATTCTCACTTTTAACCTTCCCAACATCCTTTAAACATTCCAGAAAAGCTTTTTTAAGTTCAATCTCAGAACATTTTAACAGATCAATACTTTTTTTCAGTTTCATTATTTGTTTTTTCTGCAGTTTTCTCATCTTCCATTTTATTTAAATCTGCATCTTCTCTCCTGTCTTTATTTATTGTTTGACTGAGATCACAATTATTAGCTTTATCATAGATTTACTGATATCACTATTATTAGTTTTATCAGAGATTTCTACATCTTCAAGGTTATCCAAATTATTAGTAGTTGATGAAAGGTTTTCTTCATTACTAGAATCTTTCTTTTTTCAATTTTAACAGTAACTATTTAGATTCTTTCTTACAAACTTGGATCCTGTGGATATAGCCTTTTATTTCACATGAGAATACTTGTCTGTTTTTTTCCTATGATTTCTTTTGGCTAGTCATGATCATTTGGTTCTGTTAGGATGGATTTTTGGACCTTAGCAATAATAAATGTAGTGTTGATGTGTTGTATTAAACATCCAATCCTTAATGCTAATGATTCTGTTTCTATATTGAACCTTATTGATCTTCCGTGCAGCATACATGATTTATCTGGGTAATTTATGATGGTCTTATATTGGGTTAAAAAATCAGACCCTAAGACTATGTTATGTATGACTCAACATAATTAATAATGGATGTCCTAGGAGTTTTTTATGTTGTATCACTTCTAACCAAACTTGACAATTTTCCTTGATTGCTTTCATCCCATTAACCAATATTAAATTTATATGTTTCATTGGAAATTTCATTACATCTTTTCTTTGACCATTATAAGTTTTAAGCCAGGCTTTAAAAATAATGGATACATGACTACCAGAGTCTAACAAGTTAGGTGTACTTTGGATTCCAATCCTGACTTTAATGGTCGGATACATGTTTGAACTCCATTTACTAACTGTTTATTAGTGTCATGCCTAAGGCTGGTGACAGAGTTTATACTATAAGTGGATTTGTTTCTTTCTTTATTGGGTAACCATGGGAAGGAGATATCTAGTAGGATCTTTTGAGGGTTTCCGATGTATTTTTTATTGCTGTGGTCTGATTCTTGTCAATCTAGTGTACATGATTTCCATCTTTATTGTTTATACTAATTATTTGAACTATCAATTCCTCAAGTTTTCTTCACATCTGTGGAAGTTCAGGAGCCAGGTGGCTGGAATCAATCGTTGTCAGGAATTGTGCCATCCTTTTGACATCAGTAATCTCTCTTCCCAGCATCAGTTTTGGTACACAGGCAGAAATGTTATGATGGATAGTCTTGATAACTCTGGTGTCTAAATAAGCAAAAGCCACTAATTTGCCACTAATGACTGAACATGGCTACTTGATGCACAAAAAATTTTGTATGCATCTCCCTATGAGTGGAATATATTCTATGGATAGAGGGTGTACGATGCCATCCCATCTCTTTTTATTTCAGTAGCATTGCAAGATAACCATTATAATCTCAGAAAGTTCTAGGTTTTTCTCATTTTGAGTTCTACCAATCCTTAGCTGTCCCCCTTAGGTAATAGCTGGTAATGGATATTTGTTCTTCATGACTTGATGGGCTAAATAAAGAGTTCCTTCAAGCTTCCTAAATGTTTTGTGGGCTACCATGCCATGTTTGCGTCCATTCCTTGACTGCTCAGGTTACTTGCACCATGGATCATTTCAGCTGTGGTTGGTTCCTTAGTCATCATCATGTTTTATGCTCTCTATCTTGTGGGCTTTCATTTTCCTTAAATGACAGTGGATGATGATATTCAAAATATATTCTCATGGTACCAGTTGCTCATTCTGGCTCATTTTGATCATCAGACATGGTTCTCAGAATCTAATTCCTGGCACAAATCTTCAACTGTGTCTTTAAAGTCTAATCATATCTTTTCATGAGTTTCTTGAATCATATCTTTTATTTTTTACATCTCTTTTTTAAATGCTTCTTAGTCATGTTTGACATTCTCTTCCATTTCATAAAGTTTATCCTTGATCTCATTTTGTCCTCCTTGGAGGTCTCTTAACAGTTCATCATGTGTCATGATGTTTGTTTGCATTTCTGTTAGTATTTATTCAGAGCATTGGACTTGATCACAAATATGCAGATACTCCTTCACATATTGGATAGCAAGTGTCATTTTTTTTAAATTCTGTCTTACCCACTCTTCCATCTCTTGGCTTCTCTTTTAAATTCTCTGAAATTTCTCATTAATCTACTGAATATTCCTTTGTATTTTTAAAATAGTTTGTTTTAATATTACTACTTCAGTCCATTTCCTGCATTCTTCAACTTGTTTTTAATATTAATTCTTTAGTTTGTTCTTTAGAATTTTGTTTCTCTAACAAACTGTGCAATATAATTAACAGACTATGGCTGCCTTTTATCCACTAAATTGTCAGGCTCCTTAGATGTAATCTGTTTGCTTAAGGTGTTTATTAGATCAGTGTCTATTAGAATGTCCTGTTCTCATCATCTATTACTGCTTTCACTCTCAGTTTCTATTTGGCTTCCATTTTCTGAATGATTATTTCCATTATTACTGCTGTATATTTCCTGGATATCCATCCTATTAGTTATAGTACTGTTTCTTGAAACTTTATTTTTCAAGTATGGGTTACTTACCAACCTACTCACTCTTTCTCAGTCATCTCCTATGCTAATACTCCTACCATTGCCCCACTTTTCTATCTCTGCCATACTCTTCTTTTATGATGACAACCTATTTTTCTATTCACCCCCTCTCTATCTTATTGCCTTAATGCTTACATCTACATATCTTCTAAATAATAAATATAAAATAGATATGAAACAATATAATATCAAACAAAAAAATACTGTTCCTTCCTTCTCTTGCCACCTGTTTCATTTGTTTATTTGCATCTGAAATTGACCTCTAATGTCTTTGATTAGTTTTCTATAATAAAATATAAAACAGTATAATGACTCTCTCTTTTATTGTTTACACAAGTTCGAATATTTTCAGTATATCGAGTTGCTATCTGTAGCGAAAAAGTAAGCTTATTATATCTTTCTATTGAGATCGTGGCACTCTGGTTGATTGCAGTAAGCGGAACGATCTCAAGAAAAGAATAAAAGAAGTTTACTTTGACGCTAGAAATAGGAACTCGATAAACAGAGAAGTCTCTTGTTATAAGATCTCCAGAAAATGGAATATGTAACTATCTCATTTGCATAAATTTGCATCACTCTTCATCAATTTATTTATTTGACAGTGGCTACGAATATGAGAATCCTGGCCCTCAATAGTGCTTAGCCACATATGTAGATACAGATATTTATGTTTTTGTCTATATGTATTAATATTTTTTTGTATTCAGCTTTGTATGTTTATGCGTTTTAGCACATTTTATATTTTCTATTTTAAAAAGATTAAAGTAATGTTCAACCTATCTGATAAGAAAACTAAAATAATAATCATAAATTAGAAGAAATTAATAATTATATGCTTTTGAGAGATTACTAACAATGATATAAACATAACGGATGAAAATGATGATACATTTGAACTTGTATGGTGAGCTTTAAGTGGAAATAATTTACTATTCAAACGAAATAAGTTACTTACTATGAAACTGAAATTGGGACATACCAGTAGAATACAGAAACTTTAAACTACTCATCTTAAGTACAGAGCGATGTATATTAGAAATAGCAAGAAAAAATGGGAAAAAATCGAAATATTTTGGTTAAATAATAAACATGTATCATTGACATCATTAAAATAATAAGAAGACTAAACTAAAACTATACTGGAAACAAAGCTGGACAGTTAGCATTTTGATTTAATTCCCAAGAGTTATAAATCCTCTAGAGAAATATCAAGTTAGATAATAAAAAAAATAGAATAAAGAAATTTGTGTTATGTTAAAAAAAAATTTGCATCAGAGAACTGGATTAAACTCGGAGAGACTTTCAATCTGCAGTATATCGATAAGGATAAAAAATGATAATATTTTAGTACAACATGAATGTTGAATGTATTTTTGTACATATAAATATGAATAAAATTGTTTAAGCGTGTTCATAAATACTTTCACAAAATATACTGATAAAATGTTTTCCAATTTATTAACATTTAATTTTGTCTTATTTTTTTAATTGCAATTTAATAGGGTTTTTTTTTTCTAAATATTTCTTTAATTATTTATATATTAGTTATTTATATTCAAATTTGGTATGTGCATTTTGTTCAAGTTTTTTAAGTAGTAGTTTTTTTTTTTTAAAAAAAAAAAACAATCAAATGTAATTCACATAAATTTAAAATTGTTTTGACTTTAGTGCAGCATTAATCGTTTCTGCTGTGGATACAGCCACAAGTATTTTTAGTGGAATTGTTATATTTAGTGTGTTAGGAAATGTTGCACATCAAATGAATGTCAGTATTGCAGAAGTTACATATAAAGGTAAGCAAACTTTTGTTCAATAAGAAAGTGTTTCTCATCTAAATTCATATTTATGTCATTGTTGTAAATACTCTGACAATGTTTGTTGTAAAAATGAGTATTACCTCAAATGCTAATATATATATATATATATATATATATATATTCAAAAGATGGCGCTATACCAAAACCGCCGAACAAGTGTAAGATTTGTTTTACATAAACGAAAAAAGAGTCAGAAATTAACTACCTCTTTTATTTGCTCACCCCCAGATCAGCTGATTTCAAGCTGGTTTGCTCTCCTCAGTGGGGGATAGAGTATAGAAACTAGATCTAAAACACTGACTCTCAAGTGTTTATGCAAAACGTTTCTATCAGATTGCAAGCGTGAATTTTTCAGACCGGTAAAGTCTTCAAACTCAGCCTAGCAAGCCAGATATTTATATGGGTCTGATCTCAGTTCAGAATCACCATATAATCAAAGTTTCTGCAATATATATCATTGCACGAAAACTTTAAAGGTACATTTATGAAAAACAAAAACAAGTTAATCACGTAACCTGCTATCACTTGTTAATTATGTTCAAAAGATGGTGCTATACCAAAACCGCCGAACAAGTGTAAGATTTGTTTTACATAAACGAAAAAAGAGTCAGAAATTAACTACCTCTTTCATTTGCTCACCCCCAGATCAGCTGATTTCAAGCTGGTTTGCTCTCCTCAGTGGGGGATAGAGTATAGAAACTAGATCTAAAACACTGACTCTCAAGTGTTTATGCAAAACGTTTCTATCAGATTGCAAGTGTGAATTTTTCAGACCGGTAAAGTCTTCAAACTCAGCCTAGCAAGCCAGATATTTATATGGGTCTGATCTCAGTTCAGAATCACCATATAATCAAAGTTTCTGCAATATATATCATTGCAAGAAAACTTTAAAGGTACATTTATGAAAAACAAAAACAAGTTAATCATGTAACCTGCTATCACTTGTTAATTATGTTCAAAAGATGGCGCTATACCAAAACCGCCGAACAAGTGTAAGATTTGTTTTACATAAATGAAAAAAGAGTCAGAAATTAACTACCTCTTTCATTTGCTCACCCCCAGATCAGCTGATTTCAAGCTGGTTTGCTCTCCTCAGTGGGGGATAGAGTATAGAAACTAGATCTAAAACACTGACTCTCAAGTGTTTATGCAAAACGTTTCTATCAGATTGCAAGCGTGAATTTTTCAGACCGGTAAAGTCTTCAAACTCAGCCTAGCAAGCCAGATATTTATATGGGTCTGATCTCAGTTCAGAATCACCATATAATCAAAGTTTCTGCAATATATATCATTGCAAGAAAACTTTAAAGGTACATTTATGAAAAACAAAAACAAGTTAATCACGTAACCTGCTATCACTTGTTAATTATGTTCAAAAGATGGCGCTATACCAAAACCGCCGAACAAGTGTAAGATTTGTTTTACATAAACGAAAAAAGAGTCAGAAATTAACTACCTCTTTCATTTGCTCACCCCCAGATCAGCTGATTTCAAGCTGGTTTGCTCTCCTCAGTGGGGGATAGAGTATAGAAACTAGATCTAAAACACTGACTCTCAAGTGTTTATGCAAAACGTTTCTATCAGATTGCAAGTGTGAATTTTTCAGACCGGTAAAGTCTTCAAACTCAGCCTAGCAAGCCAGATATTTATATGGGTCTGATCTCAGTTCAGAATCACCATATAATCAAAGTTTCTGCAATATATATCATTGCAAGAAAACTTTAAAGGTACATTTATGAAAAACAAAAACAAGTTAATCATGTAACCTGCTATCACTTGTTATTTATGTTCAAAAGATGGCGCTATACCAAAACCGCCGAACAAGTGTAAGATTTGTTTTACATAAACGAAAAAAGAGTCAGAAATTAACTACCTCTTTCATTTGCTCACCCCCAGATCAGCTGATTTCAAGCTGGTTTGCTCTCCTCAGTGGGGGATAGAGTATAGAAACTAGATCTAAAACACTGACTCTCAAGTGTTTATGCAAAACGTTTCTATCAGATTGCAAGCGTGAATTTTTCAGACCGGTAAAGTCTTCAAACTCAGCCTAGCAAGCCAGATATTTATATGGGTCTGATCTCAGTTCAGAATCACCATATAATCAAAGTTTCTGCAATATATATCATTGCAAGAAAACTTTAAAGGTACATTTATGAAAAACAAAAACAAGTTAATCATGTAACCTGCTATCACTTGTTAATTATGTTCAAAAGATGGCGCTATATATATATATATAGTACCCTTTTGTTTAGGTCTTCATAAATTGTTCTATCAATTTTATTAAAAAAATTTAAATTGAAGATGTATTTCAGTGGTGTGATGTTGATGTTTTGTTAACAATCTTTTAAAAGTCTAATTAAAGTAAAATAAGAATATTCGATGTGTAGAATTAAGCTAATATTTGAGGGAAATGGTTAAATAAATATGAATGGTAATATTATATGGTTGGGAAAACTGGCCATGATAAATACTGCATTAATAAGTTTTGTAAATAAATGTTTAAAGCCAAAGTTTAAAAGAAACAACTTAAAGTTAAATAAATAGTATATTTATTAATAATAAAAAATAATATTTAGTAAGTGAATGTAAAATATTTATTTATTAATAGTATATGGTAGAAGATGAATATTTGATTTTATAATATCGAATTAATATTTTAAAAGTTGTATATTATTTTAGTTAAAAAAAAGTTTTGTTTAAAAAAATTGAATTGTTAGTTTATTTTCAGCTAATTATAAGCGTTTCTATCTGTGTTGTAAGTCATGTGTACACATATGCTTGGGAGTTTTTAGGTAAAATTGCAAAACTGTTTTAAGATTCTATTATAGGATTAAAATATTATATTGGCTATCACGAGATAAAAATAAAATTAGATAGTATAAAATATTAAATCGTGTTTTTTTGTTATAAAAATGAATATAATGAATAAAAGTAGATTTTTTAGTTTATTTGGAAAATAAATGTATTAAAAACTAAAAGTTGGATAAAGTAAAAGATATATATATATTTTTTAAAAAAAGAAAATGTTTAGTGGATTTAAATAAAAGATAAAAATTAATTTGGGAATTAAATAATGTAATAAATAATAAATATTAGATGAGACATTATTTATTTTTAGTTTTCATTGTGCATTGTTGGTCAGATATGTAAATAGATTAGCAAGGTGATTGTTTAATTTACCAATCAAGTGGGTAATTTATTCTGGTATAAAAAGCCGAGGTTCAATTGTTTAGGGTGCTTTTTCTTCTGTTAATTAAGTGTGCCATTTAATATAGCCAAGTGTAGTGCTATAACCACTTTCTTAATAATTATTATTTCATAAAGAGAGTAGTTGATTAAGTTAAGAAATTGTACCGTCTGAATAGGCAGTGCTAATTAATTATAATTCCTAGCCAACCGTTTTTGTCAAAACCTAATTTTACTATCAAATAATCATGGAAGTATCACATTTATATAAAGTATATTGGAGATATTTGATTAAAAATATAGTTGAAGCAATGTTATTAAAATAAATAATGTATGAATAAAGTTAATATGTTGGACATCATATGGAAAAACAATATTTATACAAGACCGGCAAGGTAAAAAAAAAAAAAAGTAAATTTAAACCTTGTAGTATTTTTTTTAAAAAATAGGTATTTTGTAAAAATATGCAGAAAATACTTCTTTGTGAAGAAAGTAGTTAAAATAATTAATTTTAAAACTGTCTTTGGGTAAAAAAAATGAAAGTTACAGATAATTATTGAAATAACTTAAAATATTAAGTCTTTGTTATTTTAAAAGACTATACGTATGTAAATAATTTTTAAAAGCCGATAATTTGGAAACTTTAATAGCAAATAAATACCTGTAGACAGAAAAAAAAATGTCATGGTATTAAATTCTGTATGCTGGTTATACAAAAGAATTAAAAAAAAATGATTTGTTGAAATATTTTTAAGAAAGTGCACAATAAATGGACGCCCAAATCATATTTAAAGAAAAACACTATGAGCCATCATTTAATATTAGGAAAATAATAACTTTTGAAAAATTTTTCTTTATTAATAAATCCGGATCCTTTAAAGTCGACTTACTTATTTACTTATTTATTTATGGTGGAACTTATTTATTTATTTTTATTATTTTTTTTTTAAAAAAAAGAAACTGCAGTTCGTCTTATTTTATGGAAGCTATTTAAGCATGTGCACTATGAGGAAAAGGAAGCAGTTGTTGTTTGGAAGTTTCATTACCCGAGGGAAAAAATAACCTTTTTATTTTGTGAAAACATCATGGGAGTCTAACGTATATATTTTTTTTATTTATTTCACTAATTTTAATATTAAGTTGTTTATTATCTATTAGGGATAAGAAAGATATATAAAAAATTAATTACCTATTAATATGATACTTAATTTCATAAAGGATTTTTTAAAAATAATTTTAAAGCTTAATATTTTGAGTATGATTGTAATGTATGAATGTTACATTATTTTGTTAATTTATGGTCTGAGAAGACATCGTCTAAGTGATTAACAAGTATGAATATCACTTATAGTAATGATTGTATAATATTAATAATTTTAATGTATTTTGTTTTTATTCTCTTTAGATGAACCAAATATATGATTTTGGATGAATGTATGGATACGTGAATACGTTGTACACGCATAAGATTTATAGAAATTTATTTTATTTTTTTAAAATATGCATACTTTTATTTTTATAGTATAAATTTATTATAACTTAATGAGGGAAGTAATTGTATGATTCTTTCAGTGTCTGAACTTTAATATTTCTGTTATATGGTTAAAGTACTGATTTATTATATTGGTACAAGTCATTTTTTTTGTATTTTGCTCACAAATTAGTAAGAAGTGAAGTAATATTTTCGGTATTATTAGATAGTTTAAATTAATATTTTATATGCAAATTTATTTGTTGGTTTAAGAGTATATTGCAAGTATTTTAACGAGGTATAGGGATGAGTTTGTATAGCAATTTTAAAAAATGATAGTGAATAGAAAATAGATTAAAATGAGATTAAAACGATATTTAAATATAGAATTTTATTAGTATGGAATAGGAATAAAATATGATTTTAATAGTTATGTGAATATGGTCAATTCAAGTAAAGTAGAAAATAAAAGTTAAATCAAGAAAAGAATCATAGATTTTTTCTTTAATTTTAATTTAGTAATTTTATGAAGATGTGTTATTTATAAGTAAAGTTTGTTTTGCAAAATTGTTGAACAATTTTAATTATTATTTTTATTATTATTATTATTATTATTATTATTATTATTATTATTATTATTATTATTATTATTATTATTATTAAAAAAACCTACATGTATTGCATATTTTAATAAGTGATATATTATAGTAGAACAATATCGGAATGAAATAAATAATTATATAATTGATAAATATTACTCAATATTAAGGAGTTACACCAGCACATACATTTAGTTGATATTAAATTAATACTCATTAGGAGATATAATATATGATAACTATATTATAATGGAAAATATCTATAGTATATTTAGCTGGAATAAATTTTTAGTTGTTATTTTTTTTTACATTTTTTACACAAATGATGTATATTTTTTGATGAAAGCATACCATAGTAATATTTGATATTAAATGATGTTTTAAAAAAAAGCAGGTTCCTAAATACTATTAACTGTTATTTTTCACAAATTTTAATAAATGTCTACAATATTTGGGTAAGTTGGGTAATGAAAATTATAATAATGTAGGAATTTATTTTTTATTTTTCTTCTTGGGATGTAAATAGTGTATATAAGTTGTTTATTAAAGTTAATGTAATAAAATTTGTTAAACTTGTTTATAAAATTGTGTGTCGAATAAATTATTTTACACCGCAACATATGACAACAAATAATTTGAATTAAAACATAATATTTGCACAGTACGAATCAAATTATTCTTTAAGAAGTAAAGGATTTTTTAATATGATTTTCATAAATTTATTGACATTAGCATATTATTGTTATAACGATCATAAGATAATTACAATATATTATACAAGATTATAATATTATTCATTGCCACATAATATTAAATTATAAGATTCTACCACATTATTCTTATTTAAGATACTACATGAAGATTAAGAGTCATGTATATTACTTACTTATTTTGTTATTAATGATTATTACTATAATAAAAGAAATATTTACCAAGGCTGTATCCTCAAGAATATGTGTGTAAAAATGCAATAGTAGGGACCTCTACAGGTGTTGAACCACAAGCTTACACTATGGAAGAAAATAGAGGAACATTCTTTACCCCAACCTACTTTCTATTTAAATAGGTGAAGCTGAAGCGGTTAGATCTGCGAGCATGAAGTTATTCAATACTTCACTGATTAAGTCCACATTTCTTATTACACATTAATACTCATGAAATCTTTCGATTTACAATGAGTCAATGAAAAGATTTTATAGTTAGAAATCTATTACAGTAATTTAAAGTTGTAATTATAAATTTATTAAACACACATTAATTATGTAAGTAATATTTACTGAGGCTGTATCCTTAAGAATATGTGTGTAAAAATGTGATAGTAGGGACCTCTACAGGTGTTTAACCACAAGCTTATGCTATAGAAGAAAAAAGGGAACCTTCTTTACTTCAACCTACTTTGTATTTAAATAGGTGAAGCTGAAGCGGTTAGATCTGTGAGCGTGAAGCTATTCAATACTTCTCTGATTAAGTCCACATTTCTTATTTCACATTAATACTCACGAAATCTTTCGATTTAAATAGAAAGTAGGTTGAAGTAAAGAAGGTTCCATTCTTTTCTTCCATAGCATAAGCTTGTGGTTAAACACCTGTAGAGGTCCCTACTATAGCATTTTACACACATATTCTCAAGGATACAGCCTCGGTAAATATTATGTAATTAATGTGCATTTAATAAATTTATAATTACAACTTTAAATTACTGTAATAAATTTCTAACTATAACATCTTTCTATTTACTCATTGTAAATTGAAAGATTTCATGAGTATTAATGTGTAATAAGAAATGTGGACTTAATCACTGAAGTATTGAATAGATTTACGCTCACAGATCTAACCGCTTCAGCTTCACATATTTAAATAGAAAGTAGGTTGAAGTAAAGAAGGATCCCTTCTTTTCTTCCGTAGCATAAGCTTGTGGTTAAACACCTGCAGAGGTCCCTACTATCACATTTTTAACCCATATTCTCGAGGATACAGCCTCGGTAAATATTACTTATGTAATTAATGTGCCTTTAATAAATTTATAATTATAATAAAGAAAATAGATGAGATTAAATTATACATTGGAGACTATTAATATTATTTATTTATTATTACTGTTATAAGTTAGGTGTAGTTAGGATTGATATTAAATCCCTTATCATGCTTAACTACAGGAATCTTAATTACCTAGAATTATTTTAAAAAGAACCTGAGATTATTTTAGTTATATTACTTTGAGATAAAGATTAAAATTTACTTATTAATAGTACTTTAATTAATTAATTATTGTTAAAGACATAGGAATGCTATAGATTTATTTGTTGAGGTAATGAAAGACGGAATATTATTCTTGTGTCATTGAGTAGTATCCTTTGGGATATTGGTTCATTGTAATTCATATTACTAATTGTAAGCTCACTTCATAGTCTCATGACTTAGTAAATATTTATTTATTTAGGTTATAACATCGAACCATATTGATATTTTGTTAATTAGAACTAGTTTTATAAGATGCAGAATTGTAGAATATCTTTAGTAATAATTATACATATTTTAGCCGAGCATAACCATTTATTTGAGATAGTCACATTTTATTATACTATATATTTTCTGGAAGTGAGGTTACTATATATATATATATATATATATATATATATATATATATATATATATATATATATATATATATATATATATATATATATATATATATATATATATATATATATATATATATATATATATTGTGACCTTCCAAATTGGCACTATGAAGGAATGTGAGAAGTTCACATTGTGCCAATAGTGGTCAGGGGTACCTAATAAAAAAGATGAATTGTGATATAACTTAATGTATAATTCGGTTAAAATGTTCTTGGGATGTTAGTTGGGGTGTACCAACCATTAATTTTTTTATATATCTAATAGTGGGAGAGGGGAATGGATTGTATCAGGAATTGTTGGTATGAAAGCTAAGCTAGTGGGAATCAGTATTGTTTGTCTGAAAGGCCCGATGAGTGCTTATTGATTTTCTAATCTACTGTTTATTGTCATTCCAAGAACTAACTGATATATGTGGGTGCATGTCCATTCACATCATTCCAAACTTCATGCCTCTTTCATATTTTTAATTATGACTCAGAATATCCATCTTGCAATAAGACTATTTATTTTGCCATAGATATCGCTAATAGCTCTGTCATTAATAGACCTCTGGATTAAGGAACAACAGATGCACACATACACACCATCAGTTAGAATGATTTTTTATTAATTATTTATTGCATAAAATATTTCATTTGAAAATGTAAAAGTTATTTGTTTCATTTATTATTAGTTAGAATTTGTAATTTAATATATTTCTTTTTTTCAATACTTTATTCCTAACATTTTTTACAAGTAATAAATTATTTCATATAGTTGGCCTCATTATAACTAAAAAAAGGAAATGTGGCTAAGTAGTCAGAGGACTTCAGAAAACGTTCTAGAGAAGGTGCAATACTTTTTCTAAAAAAAAGGCAATAAAAATAAAGTCTAGATAATTTATATAATAAAACAAGTGGCTTTAATATTTTCATTAAATTCTCTACTATTCTCTTTACTAAATAAACTTCTCTCATACTACTCAAGTGTAAATGTCAATGTGTAATTGTGAAGGACACAGGATAGTATTGTTCAATATGGAAGGTTAGACTTTTAAAAGTACACCAGCTTCAGCTTTTATCGATTAACAATTTGAATTTTATTTTATTCCAAATGCATGGATGTTATATAAAAAATTGCTAATACAATTTTGCTATAACTTACTTATAATAAAGAGTGTGATAGTGGAAATATGTAAATTAACAATAATGATAATAATTGTCAAAGTTATGCTGAACAGTTTAATGAAATGTTTTATTGATTCTTATTTAATAAGTTTTCTATTTTTATTGTGTAAAATAAGGCTGAAACAGAGAAATTATTTATTCTAATACTTTATATTACTATAATAGCTATGTATACCAAATTACTTTACCATTCACACCTATAAATGAGTGATAGAATGTGTGACTTAATATTTGATAATTATTTATCAGAAAGGTATATAAGCATGGATGACTGAATAATCCTGAACTTAACCATTATTAAATTTTAATAAATGCTGGAAATTTTAAATGGAACAGAATTGAAAATAGCGTGAATCATAAACATTTATTTGCATGAATGTGTCAAGATTTGGATATTTTATGACAAATAAATTGATTCAAATATGTGCAAAATCTGACTGTAATGTCCATTAGGATTCCCTAAGAACATTGGAGATTATTGTTGTTTTGCCAAAATTCATGTTTATCCTGCAGGAGTAATGTTTATATGTTTAAATGTTTGTTTATTTGTCTTATCATCATGAGCTACACATGGTAAGTTCCATCTAGTGATCATTTAAATGCAAGCATAAAAGCAAGTTACACTTAAGACTTGTTTTATTAATTATTCTAAGTGTACCTTTGATGGCTTTTGCAATGCTATATTGCAGAGGCTATTACTATATGGTGAAACTGAGCTGAATTCAGACCCATATAGCTATCTGTTTTGCAAAGTTGGATTTGAAAATATTTATGTGTCTAAAATGATCAGATTTTCAAATTGATAGAAACGTGTTTTATAAGTACTGACTTTTGAGTTAGTATTATAGATCTAGTTTCTAGAGATCCAGCCTTCCACTGAGGTGAGCCATAAGCTTGAAACTAATTCATCTGGAGGTAGGGATAACAATAGGGATTTGAAATTCTTTCTCTTTTGGCACTTATAAAAATAAAGCTTGTTTAGAGCTATTAGTAATCTCCATCTAGTGATCATTTAAATGCAAGCTTAAAAGCAACTTATGAAATTTATAACATGTTTTATTAATTATTCTAAGTATACCTTTAATGCCTTTTGCGATGCTATGTTGCATAGGCTATTACTATGTGGTATAACTGAGTTGAATTTAAACCCATATAGCTATCTGGTTTGCAAAGCTGGATTTAAAGACATTTACATGTTGGAAAATATCAGACTTATAAATTGATAGAAATGTGTTTTATAAGTGCTAACTTTTGGGTTAGTATTTTAGATCTAGTTTCTAGATTCCCAGCCCCCCACTGAGGTGAGCCATGAGGTTGAAACCAATTGGTCTGGAGGTAGGGATAACAATAGAAATTTTGAATTATTTCTCTTTCGGCACTTATAAAAATAAAGCTTGTTTAGAGATATTGGTAAGCTCCATCTAGTGATCATTTAAATGCAAGCTTAAAAGTATATTATAATATGTATAACTTGTTTTATTATACATACATATATATATATATATATATATATATATATATATATATATATATATATATATATATATATATATATATATATATATATATATATAATTAAAATACTTGGAGTTTAGATGTAATATAGGAGGTTTAAATATAATCTTTCAAGTTACTTTCAGCTATTCACTCTTTACTCATTAATGAATAATATTAAGTAATGTTAGAGAACATAAAATGACAAATCTTTAATCACAATCTAACTCTTAAAGCTAATCTAAATAAACATTAAACCAAAGTTTAAAACTAATTAGTCAAACAGATACAACAACTAACCATTACAACAATTAAGATTAAATATATTATAATCACCAATACAAAGACCAATGTATAATATACCAGATGAGGGAACATATATATATATATATATATATATGTTCCCTCATCTGGTATATACAGATGGTATATTATACATATATCTTGTATACTATATATATATATATATATATATATATATATATATAGTAACAGGATGGCGGGTATAAGGAAGTGGCAGAAGTTGGTGGAAAGTAGAATTGGACTAGGGTGATGGAAACTCAGCACTGACAGCCATTTTAATGAGATACAAATATCAATAATTTGAAAAATTATCTATAAGTAAATATTTAAAGATATAAGAATATGTGATTAGAGAATCTCTGTGAACATTGAGAGATCAGCCAGCTACTAAAAAGAGCAACTAAAATAACTATACATCAATTATATATCAACCAGCATTATAAAATAAATATCAGTATAAGTAATACTCAAAATAAAAAGAAATAACCACCAATCATCATCATTGATCGACAATAAAATAAAATCAACAGTCCATTGGGGCGGGATTTGAACAATAAAAGATATAAATGAACAGTCAAACCTTGTGACTGGATTGAAAATGGGTCTTCTGTAGACCAGGCTAACTATTGAGCCTTTGCCAGCTTGGGCAATTATTTAAACATAACATGGATGCACCAGCTTAGTGCCCATCCATTAAAATACACAATAACCAGAAAAATCAAAACAATAATGCTGGGACATTTAAAACATGCTGATCATCATCAATGTTCTGGCACTTAGTACCATTATGTACTGGACAACTAAAACTTAAATTTTTAACAAGACTAAAGTAAAATAAAAAATAATGCTTCATGGGCTTTACAGAGTATCCTCTTTTGCCAACCAGAATGATGGTTGATCATCTCTGGATGCCCAAAATTACTAAATATATCCCATTTATATATTCATCCTGTGCCCAAATCTAGCTGAGAGAACACAAGCTCTATTACTGTGTGTGACCAAGAAATGATGATTTAATACAATTTTAACAATTAAATACAAGTTTATTATTAACAAAAAAATAAAATATTTAAGGTCTTATAGGATAAGGGTTCTAATTTTGAAAATTATATACACAACTAAAGTTATTACACTGATTTACAAAATTCCTTAATAAGTTTCTATAAACGCATATATATTGTAACGGGAAGCCACCATTATCCCGAGATTACGGCTTCGAAACAAACATGACATAGCGTAAGGCTTTATTTTTTTTCTTACATCGACAGTTATTCACGATCCACATAAGGGGGCGCCAGATACGATTATTTAAGTTGATTTTAACTACTCGCATCACCTTACATCATGTCAAAACGATTTCAAAGTCTAATCCCACCCACTAGCTCAAAACTCCCAGCATGGACCAATAAGGTGTCTCAAGGTCGTTACATGTTTATTTCTAAAATGACTCCTCCCGGAGAAGACGCATTGTCCGCTAATTAAAATCAGCAAGGTTTTCTACTAAGTCGATCACGGTTTAAGGATCGTTTATTGGTTATCACTGACCTATGAGGTTGTTCGCTTACGCCCCGAACACAAGGCTTACAAGTTCATCCCCCCACTTTATTGTATATAACATAATTTATTGACGTTTATTTTGATTATAGACCCGCCCGCTCTTAAATCTATCTTAACTAAGGTGAAGTGAGAAACATCGTGACTTACGGCACGATGGTGACATAATTAATAAAATAACTAAATGAAAATTAAAATTGACTAAATCTACTTCAAAGATAAGTTATCAAAGAATAAATAACTACGGTTTTGATTGTGTGTGAAAAGATTTGAGATATGCTCGACTTGATAAGATATTGAACAAGTTTATTAAATATGAAATGAAACATTATTAATTTATTTATTACGAACATTATTAATTGATTTATTACAAAACATTATTAATTGATTTATCACACACGCGCACATACATTCACGCCCACAGAGAACCATAAGTATTCATAACATAATTTGAATGACGAGAAAGTTCCTTTCTATTTGATAAATATATAATCTTTCCTTAGCTTCACTTAAGTTCAAAGTTCATGTTTACAAAGTTCAGTAACAAAGATAAACTATCATGACGAGGAAAGTTTTAAGATTTATTTGAGTAAATTTATGTTGGTTAATTTCGAGATTGCCTTACGAGTTTATTAATTGAGTGAGTGAACAGAATAAAAAAACATATTTACCTAGGATTTGTCTTGGTTGCAACGAAGGTCGATTGGTCTGGACGAGTTTGGGTGTTTCACGGAACATTTCTTTTATTAGGAGCATTCACTTAACATGGCGATGTTATCAGAATTTCATAGCTTCGGAGATATTTCAGTAGCGGAGCGCCGATCAGCCACTGAAGGGTTGATTAGCCCCTCATGACAGTCGGCGCTCTTGGTATTAATTTCATGATGATCATTTTAAGTATTGCGGAATAACCAAGCTAATTCAGAACAATTCTATAAAAGCATAAGCATCGGAATAAATGAACAGGTGGTAATTCAGCGTACTGAGAATTGGAAAATAAAAACAATAATGAAAATGTATTAATCGAAATGAATCGAATCGAACTGAATCCAAACAACTCTTTCCAAAATTAATTGATTAATTTTAAATCAATTCCCAATTTTTTCCAAATCTAAATTGATTAATAATCCTATGAATAGGTTTCGACTAGTATTTATAAGGGTTGATCCATATCTTAGGATCCAATCTACCCCCATAGTTCCCTGTTCTTGGAGTTGTCGTTCAGGTCCGCGTTTGAGGTACCTGCTCACTCACTCTTTGTGCTAAAGGCAATATTTATTTTGGGACAATCTCATTTAGCAATCTCACTCAACCACCTTATTCCTTCACACCTCGAAGGCATGCGTGTGTGCGTGTGTTTTACTAGAACAATACAAGTTATTTTAAATTTAGAAGTCGAGCATTTATCTTTTCCTCAAATCTTTTCCATAAGTTTTATTCGAGCTAAAATTATATTTCTAAAATAAACATTTTCTAATTCCCCGTGGTGATTTTGATTGATAATTATTTTTATTATTTTAGGAGTGCGTATTATTTTTTTTATTCTTTAGGAAAGCATATTATTTTTTGTTATTAATTTTATTATCTAAAGGCTTTAATCATTTAATTAGACGTTTTACCGTCTGCATTTTATCAATGTGTTTTATAAAATGTATTTATGAGAGAAAGAAAACTATTACTAATTACGAAATAAAGTTACGAGTGTTTTATGTTGCTTGCTGGTGTGTGTGTGTTTATCGATGTATCCTAGATTTAATATTGATGTAACGCTGTCTCGTTACATATCTCCCCGCCCGGTGTAGAGTAAAATCCGATGCTGCGGGTTTTAGCTCGGTGAAGGGGCGAATTTATTCTGCTCTCTTCAGTGCTCTTGCATTGAACGTTCCTTTTCCGTGGGTCAACGCAAAGGCGTTGTTTCCATATGCCCTGACGATCTCGTATGGGCCCTCGTATATGTCGAGGAATTTTTTGTAGATGTTTTGTCCGGGTCGACTGACCGGGTTGGCCTTTACCATCACTCGATCGCCCACTTTGAACGTATTCCGGGTGTGCTTCTTGGTCTGCGTTCGCCTCTTTCCCATGTGCTCCAATCTTCGTAGCGCTATTTGGTTGTCTTGTTTCCTATCGATTTTTCCGGTTCG
Organism: Epiperipatus broadwayi; assembly: GCA_028023455.1. Lineage (NCBI taxonomy): Eukaryota > Metazoa > Onychophora > Udeonychophora > Euonychophora > Peripatidae > Epiperipatus > Epiperipatus broadwayi. Next base: position 460,650 of record JAQFVV010006638.1, read on the forward strand.
GATGGTGGGCCTGTCCTCGTATGGGTAAGGTATTGGTTGCCCATAATGGAGTCGGCTTGGTTCAAATCCAGTTGATTCATTTTTTGAGGAGTTGATCATTCCCGTGATCCGGGGAATCTCCTGGACCCATTTCCGGTGATCTCCCGCAGTATACACACGGAACAACCGTCCCAATTCCCGCATTACTCGCTCGCACGGGTTGCTCTGCGGGTTCCGGATCGACGTCATGTGGTGTTTGATCCCGGTTCGATTTATCCACTGCCGCCAAGTTCTCGACACAAATGGTGTGCCATGATCCGATAGGATGTACCTAGGCTTCCCAATGATGGGAAACTGTTTTGTCTCCAATAATTTGATGGTCTGGTGTGCGTTCGCCCGGGCCATGGGGTAGGCGGCGACCATTTTGGAACATAAGTCGTATGCGACTAATATATATCTCTTTCCCCCGGCCATCGGTAACGGCCCGTAGTATCGATTGAGCGTGTGCTCTTCCGATCTGGTTCCCGTATGATAATTGGTATCTGAGGTCCTTCATTGGATCGATTCAGTGGTTTGGTCCTCGCACAGACATCGCATCCTCGTAATCTTGCGGCGATGTCCCGGTGCATTCCAGGCCAGTAGAACCAATTGCTAAGGTATCCCTCAGTCTTGTTCGCTCCATAATGTCCGCGTTCCCGATGTGTCTCGTCGATCATTTGATTTCGCATTTCTTTCGGAATTATAATCCGGGTTTGCTTCCCATTCCCTGTGTTTCTTTGGAGTAACCCCCCAGGGTGATGCATCGGTCCCGATATTTCCATAGTGGACCCCCTCCGGTTCCTTCTTCCCCCTGGTAAGAGCCCGCCTTCGACTTCCCTTTATGTAAATAACTGATTATTCGTTGGCAGTCCTTGTCCTTTTCCTGGCTCCTTCGAATGTTGCCTGCTTTAAGCCCTCCCTTCTTGTCCTGTCGGGTCGTTGCGGCTATGTAGGCGAACTCGCTTGCCTCCGCATTCGTCTGAGTCCCCACCGGGTAACGGCTCAGCGTGTCCGCGATCACGTTATCCCTTCCTTTGCAGTATTCTACCTCATATTGAAATTCCTGCAGGGCTAGACTCCACCGCACCAATCTGTTGTTTGTCAGGAAGCTTTTGTTTAGGAACTCCAGACTCCGGTGGTCAGTGACGACCCTTACTTTGGACCCGACCAGGTATTGCCGGAACTTTTTGAACGCCCACACTATGGCGAGGGCTTCTCGCTCGGTGACCGTGTACCTTCTTTCCGGGTCTTTCAGTAGCCGACTAATGAACGCCAACACTCTCTGTTCTCCCTCCGGCCCCTTCTGGTACAACGTGGCCCCCAGCCCGATGTCACTGCTGTCCGTTTGTACCCAGAACATCTGGTCGAAATCCGGGTATGTCAATATTGTTTGTTTCAGGAACCCTTCTTTTACTCTCCGGAAACTCCGTTCCCGCTTCTCGTCCCACACCCATGCTTGCTCCTTTCTTAGTAGTTGTAACAAGGGCTCCATATCGTGGGTGAAGTTCTCGTAGAACTTGTTATAAAAGGTACACATTCCGAGGAATGCCTTAATGTCCTTCTTCTTCTTTGGGGTGGGAAATTCCTGGATCGCCTGGATTTTTTCGGGGTTAGGCCGCACTCCATCCGGGCTGACTATGTGTCCCAAGAACTTGACCTCCTGTGTCGCAAAATGGCTCTTCTTGATGTTGATTTTGATCCCCTTCTGCTCGCATTCTTGTACGACGCTCTTCCGATCTGTGCTGGCAATGCTCCTCGATGTCATTGGATGCTATGATGATGTCGTCCACGTACATCGTCGCAAATCCTTTTACCTCGTCAGATAGGGTTTGATCCAGGCATTGTACCAAGCCTGCCCCACTGTTCTTTAATCCGAAGGGTACTCGGTTGAACTGGTACGCCCTCCCGTTATATTTGAACGCGGTGTATTTTCGGTCGTCGGGGTGGAGGCTCATTTGCCAGTAACTATTGGTTAAATCCATCGTGGAAAAAATCCGCTTGTTCCGGAACCTGGTCATTAGTTCGTTCATGACAGGTGGGGCGTTTGTGTCCGGGATCGTTACCTTGTTTAGTTGCCTAGCGTCGAGGCACAATCGTATTGACCCGTCCCGGCTAGGATGGGATTATTGTACGGCGAGGTGCATTTTGAAACGACTCCCCACTCCGTCATCTGCTTTAACTGGGTTTCAATTTCTTTCCGGTATTGGAATGGGATCGGGTATGCCCTCGTCTGATATGGGTGGCTGGTGCTCAATCGGATCCGGTGTTCGTATCCTTGAATTACTCCCGGTTTGTCCGAGAAGACACTTTTGTGCGCCCCCAATATTTCCTGAATTCTTTCCTTCTTTTCTTTGTCTGGTCCAGTTATTTCCTCGATTCTTTTTTCGATTTCCCCTTTTATCGCGATGCACTGCAGCTTCCTTTGTCTTTCTGGTTCTTCGTCCACTTTGCTTTCGAAAGGCACCGTGACTGTGCTGATCCTCGCTAGTTCGGACCCGTAATCGATGTTACATTTCGCCATTTTCATGAAGTCTGATCCTAATACTAAATCATGGATTAAGCCTTCCAGTATTAGTACGACCTGGGTAAACTCCTGTCCTGCAATGCTGATATTCGCCCACACTTGTTTGGTTTGTATTTTCGCCTTTTTTCCATTGGCCAGTACAATTTGGGTCCCTTTTAGCGGTAGGATTTTTATCTCTGTTGGCCCTTGGGCGATCTTGTTGAAAATTTCCTGTGCCATTACGGATACTTGGCTTCCCGTATCCAGCAAAGCCCTTGCCTTGAACCCCTGGATCGACACGTCGATTATTGGGCATTCCTGTCTTCTCCGAGGTCCTTCCCCCCCCCATCTTGTGTCATATTGGCTATTCTGATCCCATTGTCCTCCTCTTGGTTAAAATAATCGTCGTTTTCGATCGCCTGTAGTTTCTTCAGCACCCCTGTTATTTCGGTTTCCCTTTCAATGATTTGTTTGATCTCCCTGGGTAGGTTGCGTCCCGCTATCCTAATTTGCTGTTCCTCTGGTATTTGGTATTTGTCTATTTTCTTTAGTCTTGCCATCTGTCTCTGGACGAAGGTACTGTATTTTTCCTCTTCTTCCCTTTTGTTTTGTTCTATCTCCCATCTTTCCCTTTCCTGCTGGGCTACTCCCCAATATCTTTTCATGATGGCCCTTTGATATTCCTCGAATGTCTCGGGTTTGTTTTCCATTGTCTCCCACCATTCCATAACTTCCCCTTGGATGTGGCTACACGCGATCGCTATTTTGGATTCTTCGCTGAACTGCTCGCATGAAAATAACCTCTTCAAACTTTCTATATATCGACATGGATTCTCATTTCCCTTTCCTTTGAAGTGCTCTATTTTTATCCATTTTCCCTCCATTCTGTTTGTTGTCTCGTTGATCTTGATTTATTTGTTTTATGGTGACAGCGACCGATCGGCGTCCGCTCCCTTATCTCCTGCTATGCTTTATTTGTTTTGTTTATTTTGCTCCGGTTCCGATGTTTTGTTTTACCCATTTGCGATGTTAAGCATCGCCGCGATTTTGTTCCGTTTGTTTATTATATATATTTTTTTTTTTTAAGCTTTTTTTTTTTTTTTTACATAAATATTTCCGCGTCTTCTCCCAGTTCGGCCGCTTTTGCTAGTATCTAGATTTGCTTTTTCTTTATGTTTAGAAGCTTCATTTATACTAGCCTCACGTTGGAAGCGCCAATGTAACGGGAAGCCACCATTATCCCGAGATTACGGCTTCGAAACAAACATGACATAGCGTAAGGCTTTATTTTTTTTCTTACATCGACAGTTATTCACGATCCACATAAGGGGGCGCCAGATACGATTATTTAAGTTGATTTTAACTACTCGCATCACCTTACATCATGTCAAAACGATTTCAAAGTCTAATCCCACCCACTAGCTCAAAACTCCCAGCATGGACCAATAAGGTGTCTCAAGGTCGTTACATGTTTATTTCTAAAATGACTCCTCCCGGAGAAGACGCATTGTCCGCTAATTAAAATCAGCAAGGTTTTCTACTAAGTCGATCACGGCTTAAGGATCGTTTATTGGTTATCACTGACCTATGAGGTTGTTACGCTTACGCCCCGAACACAAGGCTTACAAGTTCATCCCCCCCGCTTTATTGTATATAACATAATTTATTGACGTTTATTTTGATTATAGACCCGCCCGCTCTTAAATCTATCTTAACTAAGGTGAAGTGAGAAACATCGTGACTTACGGCACGATGGTGACATAATTAATAAAATAACTAAATGAAAATTAAAATTGACTAAATCTACTTCAAAGATAAGTTATCAAAGAATAAATAACTACGGTTTTGATTGTGTGTGAAAAGATTTGAGATATGCTCGACTTGATAAGATATTGAACAAGTTTATTAAATATGAAATGAAACATTATTAATTTATTTATTACGAACATTATTAATTGATTTATTACAAAACATTATTACTGGAGTTATCACACACGTGCTCTTCCGATCTCACGCCCACAGAGAACCATAAGTATTCATAACATAATTTGAATGACGAGAAAGTTCCTTTCTATTTGATAAATATATAATCTTTCCTTAGCTTCACTTAAGTTCAAAGTTCATTTTTACAAAGTTCAGTAACAAAGATAAACTATCATGACGAGGAAAGTTTTAAGATTTATTTGAGTAAATCTATGTTGGTTAATTTCGAGATTGCCTTACGAGTTTATTAATTGAGTGAGTGAACAGAATAAAAAAACATATTTACCTAGGATTTGTCTTGGTTGCAACGAAGGTCGATTGGTCTGGACGAGTTTGGGTGTTTCACGGAACATTTCTTTTATTAGGAGCATTCACTTAACATGGCGATGTTATCAGAATTTCATAGCTTCGGAGATATTTCAGTAGCGGAGCGCCGATCAGCCACTGAAGGGTTGATTAGCCCCTCATGACAGTCGGCGCTCTTGGTATTAATTTCATGATGATCATTTTAAGTATTGCGGAATAACCAAGCTAATTCAGAACAATTCTATAAAAGCATAAGCATCGGAATAAATGAACAGGTGGTAATTCAGCGTACTGAGAATTGGAAAATAAAAACAATAATGAAAATGTATTAATCGAAATGAATCGAATCGAACTGAATCCAAACAACTCTTTCCAAAATTAATTGATTAATTTTTCAATCCAAAATTTTCCAAATTAAATTGATTAATAATGCTATGAATAGGTTTCGACTAGTATTTATAAGGGTTGATCCATATCTTAGGATCCAATCTACCCCCATAGTTCCCTGTTCTTGGAGTTGTCGTTCAGGTCCGCGTTTGAGGTACCTGCTCACTCACTCTTTGTGCTAAAGGCAATATTTATTTTGGGACAATCTCATTTAGCAATCTCACTCAACCACCTTATTCCTTCACACCTCGAAGGCATGCGTGTGTGCGTGTGTTTTACTAGAACAATACAAGTTATTTTAAATTTAGAAGTCGAGCATTTATCTTTTCCTCAAATCTTTTCCATAAGTTTTATTCGAGCTAAAATTATATTTCTAAAATAAACATTTTCTAATTCCCCGTGGTGATTTTGATTGATAATTATTTTTATTATTTTAGGTTTCGACCGGTACAATATATATATATTGTAACAGAATGGGGTGATAGGGTGATAGGAAGGAGTAAATCTGGGATGATCGATCAATCAACAATAAACAAATCCATACAATAAATCAACAATCAACCTACTGTAGTATAAGCTAACTATTGAGCCTTTGCCTTAGAATACATAATCAGAAAATCTAAACAATAATGCTAGGTCATTAAAACATACGGATGATCATCAATGCTTAAGCCATTTGTACTGGCCAACTATAAACTTAACTTTTAAATAGGATAAAGCTAAAATTAAAGGTAGTGCACATGCTTTAAAGGGTATTCTCTTTTGTGCCAACCAGAATGATGATTGATAATTTCTAGATGCCCAAAAGCACTAAATACATATCCCCATTCATATATTTATCCTATGCATGAATCTAGCTCAGAGAACACAAGCTCTATTACTGTATGTGACCAACAAATGATGCAGCACAATTTTTAACTATTGAATATAAGTTTATTAATAGCAAAAATAAAAAATTAAAATTAAGGACTATAAAAATAAGATTACACACATTTTGATTACTATACAAAATTTCAAATGATCATGTTGCAATTTACTTAATTACTTTTCAAAATTCAAATTGTTACATTGATTTACATATATATATATATATATATGCACAGACACACGATTTCGAATATATAATATATATATATATATATATATATGCACAGACACACGATTTCGAATATACAATTAAAATATTTCAATTGATTTTCAATAATGACAAAAATGATTAAATTTTACATGTATGTCCTATTTTAATTTGTCACAATAATATTATATTTTTATAATTAATTTCTTTGGAAAATATGCATAAATTTTATACATATACATGTGTATAAACAAAAGATAGATATAATTTAAAATCAGTTTTTAAATTTAAAAATATAGATTTAAGTGTCATCCAAGTGAATTATTTAAAAACAACTCACTTTTGTATACATTTTCTGTGCTTCTCTGCATATAGACACAGTAGCATATGTATAACTACTTTATTTAGCTGATGTTTCTGTTTGGAAAGCAGGTTTTTTGGTCAATCCAGGTGTCATCATCAGGTAAAAGTATATAATTCAGCTATAGTTGGCTTTTTTCCTTCTGCAGTTGGTTCCACTTAGACTTGGATTTGGTAAGCTTTAAGACAGCAAGCTGTTTTCCAGAACACTTTTAAGACTATGAATTTCAACCCAAAGAAATGGGCCATTTAACCTCCATGTGAATTCAAACTCCGCTATTGAACTGAAGAGCAGCTACTTCCAGCATTCTTACATCCTCATGGAAGTCTCTGTATAATTCTACTAGCCATCTCTGCAGCTTGCTTTACTATTGCCATTCTCTGCTACAGTTACCAACTCTTCACAAAATATTTTGGCCAACTTTGCAGTTAGCTCTTCTGCTAACCACTTCTCAGAAAATTACAGCCAAACTGTGCAGTTGGTCTAGTTGGCCACTGCTTTAAAAAAACCAGACTCTTCTGGACAACTTTTACAAAACTGCCAGAAAAACTAACTGATATTTTTTATCAGTCTTTTTATAATCTTGGTTGGGTCATGTGATAACAACATAGTGACTGTTTTCAATCTGTCTAATCCTTTTGAAAATGAGCTTAAAATTTTTTATCAAAGTGTGATTCAAAAAAGTTGATTTAATTAACTTTAATCCTTTGGAATCTATATTCATGTTTTTACTCAGATAATAGAAATTTACAAATTAATTGATTTCAAAAGTAGACATTTTTATAATTATCAGAAAACATGCTTATTTTTAAAGTTCAAAATCAGAATTACAAATAATATTTATCAGACATTTTTAAAATATTAATTTCATAATGAAATTTCATTTTAAACCCAGAGTTATTTAACCCTTTACTTGTTATTATTATTTTATTTTAGGAAATATAGAAAAATATCTACAAAAATTTATGCCTGTGTTTATTTCTACTTTCCCTTTACTTTATATATATATATATGCACACACACTATATTATTGTGTGTTATGTAACCCAACTGGTTACAATATATACATACATACATATATATATGTTAGAATGGACTTTCCTACAGATATCCATTCCATCTTATACAACTGATCTCATAATAAACATATTTTGTGTTGAAACAGCACTTATCAATTGGTCCAGATCATCATCTCTCACACACATATACAACCATTTCTCAGTTTATATTAAAATAGCAAATCTTCAAACTTTAATAGACAAACTTCAATCTTGTCCAACCCTTCAGCCAACCATATCATTAAAAATCTGAGGATAGAATACTCAAAGCTCTTGTTGATGCCAATATTATTGTTATATCCATGTTGACTTTAAGTCATTCTGACCCCTGACATATAAGGTATTTAAATACATCTATATTTTCTACACTAAACTTAATGTAAATAGAGCTATCTACTCCATCTTATACAACTAACACACATGACCACATAGATGCAGGAAAAAAAAGATTTTCAATATCCATATTTTGTGCTAAACCAGCACTCATTAGCTGGTTTAGAAACTGATATGTATGTAATCATGTGTGTCATTTGTATAAGATGGAGTGGATAGTTGAAGAAAACTTGAAAGTCTGAGTTCAAGTGTCTTTTAATTACATAAAGTTTAATATAGAAAATAAACATATATATATATTGAAACAGTAGGGTCTGCTTTGCAGATCTTCGTTTCACCTTTTCTCACCTATTTCCTACCTCATACCTTAGTTTGAACTCCAATCTATCGTAGTGTGTCTGCAATATGCTTATATACCGAAAATCCCACCTAATTTTAAACCACAAGTACAATGCTTGTATTATATATATATATATAAGTCATTCCCAAATAAATAAAAGATTATAGATTATGTATATGTTCACATAATTTTGATTTATTAAAAAGTAGGTTATATAAGTCGTAATTGCGCACACACTATGATATCCATTTTAAAACATATCAAAATTATAAATTGTTAAAGTTATTTTGTTTGAATCTATTTACAAATATATTACTGTCGTAATGTATTTTGATTTAAAATAAAACTCATTTAGTAAATATTCGTTTAGTAAATAGATTCAAATATTGCAATTTAAAAGTAAAATAACTTTCATTTAATTTAATAAAAGATATCCCAAATATTTCTTTAAAATAAATGAGAGACAATAGTTTAATTAGTTAATATTATATAAGTTTATCTAAAAACAGCAGATGTCCGCTTAAGGTTTTCTTTAATTAATAAAAGTAATTTTTAATTAAATATAGTTTGTAATTCGAATGTCGACAGGGAAAGTAACAAAAGAAATTAATTAATGTTGAATTCCTTTAGACATTCGGATGACTACAGCTGATAAGTCCGATATATTTTTGTAATGCTCCAGGGTAGTTCTATTGTTAAATTCTACTATAAAAAGAAGGTTTTTCTTTTGTTCTGGATTAGAGTTTTTCTTCTAATGTTTCTAAGAGAATCATTCTGAGTTCTATTCTAGTAATTTGTAAATCTTGACATGACAGAGTAGAGCACAAGAAGGCTATTTCTCTCCGGAATGGTCATCTGCTGCCGTAGACCATCTGAAGTTATCACACAGGGAACCCTGGAACTGCTGCTGCTGCTGCCAAAAATATGAACATTTCCAGATTTTGCTGTTAAATTATATAAAAACCTGCCTACCATCAATCTGCCTAAAAATGCTTCTCCAGAGGTAACCCTAAATGAACTCAAGAGCTCTTGTGATTCCTAACTAACATGCTATAGCTATTCTAAATTGTTTTTCTTTTATTTCACATAACTTTATTATGTACTTCTTTAAAGTGTTCAAATATAATCAACTGTTTTGCTCTATCCTTGGGTTAATATTTTCTATTTATAAAGCTTTCTTTTATTTTATTATGATAATGTGTCAGAATCATCGTTGACCGAGTGAACTATTCCCTTTATTGAAAGTAAGACGCCGCTATTAAGGCATATTTTAAATTTATAATTTTCCAATTTTATTATCTTGCAAATCACTCGTTCGAGGGCGATTCTTTTCTTTAATATAATATAATCACAAAGTTTAAAATCTACATGTTATTGATTTTAATCTAATATAAGAGTATGTGCGAAGTCAATGGTTAAATGTGTCCCTTAATGCATGATTGCATATATAAATCTATATTTACTTTTTAAAAAACCCGCAAGCATGCATTTTCCTATTTTAATTACCATGTTCTACTTTAATTATAAAGTTCATCATTGACGTCGAGAATGTGCGGACCCTTTTAAATGAATTTCGGAGAATTTGATTGGGCATTTCTCTTAATCCGAGTAAAACCCATTTAATATGTTTTTATATACACTAGTCTCGTATTGCTGGTAAATGAATTGGTTGTTGAGACCACTTTGTTTTATTTTTCCAAGGATTCTTTACACGGCAAAGTCCATTCTTTTCGTTTATTGCAAGTTTCCAAATGACACCCCTGGGAATTAAATGCAATCGTCACACAGTCGCTAAGTTTCGGCTGTTCATAAAATACTTTCCTACAGGTTAGCGGCGAGATGCCCTCCATAATTATTCCGGATCTTCAATATTGTTTTATTTTATATTTATTTTACAAAGCATCCGTGACTTAAACGTATCACACCCTCCAACTTTAATAAATTTATTATCAGCAATACTGACCTCCCAATGTAACTCTATTATTATTCTCACATAAATGCCTTGATCACATTCCCACTTTGTTGCTTAGTAAGCTTTTGTCCGTGCTATTCTCGAAATCAATAAATATTTTATAACACTTAATTTCAAATATTTTCTTAAACTTGTATAATTGCTCAAAGCACCTCGCACATGTTCCTATCTCGTCAAGCACATTATTGTAATGCTATTATCCAGAGGAATAGAATACATCACTTTGTTTTAAAGTCTTTTTGTCAGTTGTGGGAATATAATGCCTACAATTATTTAATACGCGTCCCTGTCTCATATAAGCAGACAGTGGCGTTATATATATAATTTATATGAATAAATTTTGTGAAATTATTTAAAACTAAATTTGATCTCTTATTTTATTTGATTCCTATCACTGTCTCGGTCTATATATATATTTTCTGCATTTCTTTTGTAAATCCATAGACATTAATTAGCCACCCAAACTTCTTTTAGTATAGAGTCTTTTGTTTCTCCCAGACCACCAGGCACTGGTCAAAAGTCATACTAGCAGTTGCATCAGATGCGTTGTCACATAGATGGCGCTGTGAAATTTGGGCTTTAGATTCGAACTTAGTATATCTAGAAGGCAACCCCTCCTAGAATGTTCAGTTTTGTGTCTGGGGTTTGAATTCTGCAGTGTGTTAGCGAGATAGATGATTCTGACTGTTATAATATATTGTACTACATTTTCAAGTTATTTTCATTTATGTGTTCCCTCAATTCCACCATACCAGAACTACCTCTTACCATCTGCAGTACCATGCTTTTTGTATATAATCAACCTTCACTCAATATATGAAGTAGTGTCAAACACCTGAATTTCCACACCCTGTTTGATAAATGGTAAAATTAACAGGATATTTCATGGCAGCTCTAATGCTTAAGTATCCTTTATTTTTATTCATTTTCTTCTCTTTTTTAATTATATTTATAATTTATATACTATAATTTGCTATATGCAGTAAATTGAACTGAATTATTTTGTTGTTGCTCCTTATAAGTGGAACACACAAAGTGAGCTGTCTTAAATGTTATGATATGCAATAATAATCACCTAAGAACCATTGAAATCATTGGAGTTGTTCAGTGTAGAAGAAATGCGATTTATACATAAACATGGCCAAAACAAAAACAATTATGGTTAAGATAAAGAAATTGAAGACAATAATCAAAATTGATGAAATTGTAGTATTATCACCAATAATATTGATTGTGAAAGAAAATAAAATTAATAAGTCAGATCGATCTTCAATACATGACAGAAGTTGAAATAAAATTTAAAAAAAAAGACATTAGGTTAAAGTGCAAAAAATGTGATATATTAATTAAAGTTGAATTAAGAGATCTAAAAATATATAGCTAAATTAGCAGATTTCAAATGTAATATATGTTTAAAGAACAAATTCCAAGCTTAGCTAAATAAATGTTAGATTGAATAATGGAATTTTTCAGTAAGAGTGACCATTGAAATAGTTCATTAGTTTCTACAAATACTAATTCCATTAGAATATAGTAGATTTGTTTTCTGATATCATTGTCTAAAATTTATATTGGAGTCTTGTTTAAATTATTTCCTGGAACATGTTTAAAACTCTACAAAAGATTTAAATTTACTAGCTTTTTATGAACGGGAATTTTATCTTTAATCTTTTTGTAATAAAATATATCTTGGATTGAAATCAGTTAAAAGAAAAAAATATTTTAATTTTGACAGATAAATTGATTTATTTAGATTCAAAGAGCTTTCTATTTAAGCATTTTTGTTTTTATGTTCACTACAATTTAACTAAGTTAGATAATTTACCTTTAAAAAATGAACATTAAAAAAAAAAAACAAAGCTTTAGTGATTGAACAAAATACAGTAGTTTTAATTCGTTATTATAAGAGCTATATATACAGTATTATTAATGCAAGGTCACTATAATATTAATAACAAAAAGCAAAACAAAAAGTAATAATGAAAAAATCAAGTAATTGTTAATAACAGAGTTAAAGTTAATTTTTCCGAAAAAAAAAGAAAATGAAATTCACACTGTTATAATAAAAACAAATACATAAAAATTATAAAACAATTCTCTAAAATGTACTAAGCTATACAAATTAATGAAAAAATAAATAATGGTTTCAGTATCTATCACCTAAAGAAAAAAAATTATTAAAAAGAAATCAAATACATGTATAGTATATTATACAGGTCCGTTCCGAACTAAGATGCAATGGACCGATGCTGTACAATTCCCAAATTTGGTAATAGCTTTAAACATTTTTTAAACAATACTATTAGCAGTTCTTTCTGGAGAAACATTCTTATTAAAAGTCTGAGTTCAAATCCCTATTAATTATTAAAATTAATAAAAAAAAAACCTATGATCGACTGTCACAAGAAAGATTTAAAAAATTAACCATATTAAGTATAGTAAATGAAATACGATATGTAGCATTTTATATTCATAAGGTATAAAAGATTTTTCTGTGATACATTTCTGTAAAAAATGAATAAAAAAATACTTTAAAAAAAAAAAAAACTATTTGTTTTTCTCTTTATTTCAATATATACTCCTCTTAATGTGCAAGTAGTATAATGAAATGATTCTTATACTTCGGGATTTTTAAATTTTTAAGTGGCAGGAGGAAACGACATATTTAATATTTATATATTATTTTTTATTACTATTATTTTTTAAAAATCATTGTGGAAAAATTAATTACTTATTTTCTTTTTTGGAATAACTTATTAATAAAAAAAAATGAAAAAAGTATATAAATACAATATTTACACTTTATTCATGTTGAGGAGATATCTATTGTTTATATTGTCTTCTTAATAGTTTTTGTCTCTCTAATTTTGCATCCCATTAATTGATCTTTTTCTGCGTTGATCTTATATAATCCAATGTTGCTGCATTTTTATTTGGAAGCTTCCATGTGCATTTTTGATTTAACATTTTTCTCAATGAAAAAATTTATAATATTTATTTTCTACATGTTTGCATTTTCTCTCATTTCTGCATTCACAACTAAATTTACAGCACTTTCACATTTCAATCGTTTTACAGTTCTAACATTAATCTTTCAATTTTAAAATGTTGTTGAGTGCGATCAAAAGCATTTTATATATCTATATAAAAATTATCACAACGAAAACTTATTAGGGTATAAATATTAATTATTTCTATTTGATGTCTTTCACTAATTTGAATAATTAGTTTTTCACTTCTATACTACCAATCTCCACAATAGTTGTTTGTCAATTTTTTATTTCTAATGAAACTTTTTATTTTATTTGTATTTCTAATAATTATCATTTTTTTAAATAAAGTTCGTGTCTATTTTTCAAATCAATTGTCTCTTCACCTTTTTGTGTAACTTCAAAAATATATGAAATGGATATTAGAAATTATTCTAAAAATTAAGGTCTCAAAAAGGAATCAAAGGAACTTTTTTCAGTTAACAACAAACTACTTTATGCCTCAAAATGTTAACTTGCATTAATATCTTAATATTAGCAAATACTTTATTTTACAGTATAGATACTTTACCGTTAGTTGAATTTCTGTAACAATAGAAAGTAAGAACTAAACATAAATGCTAAAAACATTAAAATACAGTAATACTTAATGGCTTTTCAAAAAAAAAAAATACAAATGTAAATAATAATTAAATGAGACTAACAAGTATAAATATATTACATTTGAATATAAGTACATTTTATATATTTGGAGTTTAGATGTAATATAGGGGATTTGAATACAGACTTTCAAGCTCCCTTTAGCTGTATAAACATGGGCATAACAAGAATATTGGCATCAACAAGGAATTTGGGCATTCCCTCATCAGATTTTCAACAGTATGAATGACTGAAGAGTTGGAGGGTGGAGTATATTGAAACCTATCCATTAAAGTTTGAAGATTTACTATCTTAATACAAACCTAGCACTGATTACATATGTGTGTGGGAGATGATGATCTGAACCAAGTGATGAGTGCTGGTTCAGCATGAAATACATATATTGGAAATCATTTGTCTTTTTTCACAAGCATGTGGTCATGCGTATCAATCAATTGTATGAGATAGAGTAGATAGCTAGAGGGAGCTTGAAAGTCTGTTTTCAAATCCTCTATATTATAAATACATTAGAAAATTCAAAAATGCAGATAATATTTAATGTTATAATCATTATGTAAGCAAGAAGCTCTATAACATTTATTTAATCATTATATTATAATGATAGGAAGCATGGAAACATGTACAGAGATGTATATTTCATTTAAAGTTACTATATGTTGGCCCAATATAATATTGTGGTAATAAACATACACATTTATATAGCAAGAGAAAAGTTTAAAAAATAGCAGAAACATCCCTTTCTTCAATATTAATTTATTCATACATTTTATTTATAAATCAACATTTCTTTATGAATTATGATGATGATGATCAAATCACATGTTTCCATTATGTAAAGATCACAGGAAGAATTTTAAAATAATCATAGGCTATATTTGTTAATCATCAGCAATTTGCAAACATCTATAAGAGACCTCGATAAAGAATTGCTTTATTAATAATTAGGATGGTTTTTTGGAGCATCACTTCCATTTTAAAAAACTACATATAATGAAGGAATATTTTCATGTTATAATATCCTAATTCCTTTTCCATTACCAATCTGACACATTCTCAGCCTAGAATATAAGCACCCATACCATCATAAATAAACTATTCAAATACAAAATGAAAATGAGATGACATAAATAAGAATGGCATAAACTCTAATCTCAGTTTTAAATAAAAACAATTTTAAAATGATTTTATTAATTAATAATTACCCATGATAATATGCACACACAGATATAATATTATTCTTAACTGATGTATCAGAAAAATATTAGTATACTCTTTTTAACTAAATAGATAAAACTAATTTAAAAGGGATTGCAATGTCTAGCCTTCATTAACTCGTTTAAATCTGGTGATTCAAAGAAGCATGGAATCCACACATAAGCCCTTAAATAATTATAATACAACATTTAAATCATAATGAGCAAAATAAATTAAATACAGATTCCAAAAAATCAAATTTATATATACTAACCTATTAGATAATAAGAATAAAATGAATAAAAAATATTTTACAAATGCAATATAAAAGTAAGTTTCAGTCCAAAATAAAGTTTAAAATCTTATTTAAAAATTACTAAGCTTAATGATCCAGGCATCATTCTAAAATCAATGATTTATTTTCAGCATATTAGTCTTTTAATTTTTGGAGCAATATAATGTTTTACTTCAGCAAGCTAAGTAAACTGTTGAATAGCAACAACTTCTATTAATAGCATCAAGTTAGGCTAAAAGCTAAATTTTACATAATCATTATCTTCAAGTTGTTAAGTATAAGGCACATCAAAACAACTTTTCATTGAACAGTGACAAACTCTTTATACAGTAGTGCTAACCAGTGCAGGTCATAGTAATCAATGGATTCTAGAAGATTAGTCATAAAATTCCTATCTAATGCCATTAAAACCTTCTGGCATCCATTTATTACTATGGCTTCCACTGGTTTGCACTACTATATGGAGAGTTTGTTACTATTTTAACAGCTTGTGCTGCTTTAGCAACTTTTCATTGTTGGGAGATTATGTTTTTGGTCAGAAGAATTAGTATACTGCTGACATAATCAGCACATACTGTCGAAAAATCATTCCATAAAAATGTTTTTTACCATAACTAGAATAAAAGCAGCACTAAAAAGTACTTTTAAAGTATATAATTTATTATATCAGTAGTTATTACTAGGCTATGGTGGCTTGTTTTACTTAAAACCCAATTCTCTTTTCTAACTCTAGCTTTTCTAGCTTAGTATTACATGATGATTACACTTTGACACTTTCATGCATTCTTTAGGAGTACAAATAATAAATGCATGAATGAATTAATTATACCAGTCTTAATTTTTAATATAGCATTCCTGATGCCTGACAAAAACATATTTATCCACCTCACAAGTCCATGCTCTCAGTATGGAAAGTTGTTTTCCTCACTGCTAATTAACTTTTTTCTAATCTTTTTTTTTTTTTTAAGAATCCATTTGAAACAAATTAACAATAAACTGTTAATTACAAAATGTAAAGCAGCGTATATATTTTTTATCTTTCAACAATTGATCCTTCATAAAAATATTACTAACGAAGAACTGATAACTGAATAAACAATAAGGACATACTAATTGTCTAATTAACAATTTTCGTACTTCTTTTCATATCTCAGTAGATGAGAAAATACGATTATTTTGGTTATAATATTTGTTTTCGCTTTGTTTTAATAGAAGACAACATAATTAATCTATGGAGTATATTGGGAAAAAAAAGTAATTCAAAAGTAAAAATAGCATTATATTGTAATCCTATATGCTGAACATTCTGTTATTAATGGATATTTATTTACTTAAAAAAAAAAAAAACGTTGAATATTTATCAATAAAATATGAACAGATTGCACACAAATATTATATACATAAAATAAAGTATAAAATTCGAAAACAAAACTATGGCATTATTTATTTAATAGAAAAGTGACTAAAGAATGATATCTGTAACATCTAATAAAATGACAGATGCAATAATTTTGGATATAATAGGCTAGTATTTACAGAGTCGGCCGCGAAAAAGGGGGCACCGTGCAATGTTTTCAAGAGAGAAAGGGGGAAGGGGTTCTTTTATGTATGTAGATATTTAAAAAAATTATCTGCAGATATAAATACATTGCTTTCTTATTATATTCCTATCTAGCAATTTTTCAGGATTATTTACAAAATAATATAAAAAACTTTCGAAAATAAAAAATATCGAATACAAATTTCTACTTACATTACTAAGAAATCACTGATTAATATTTTTGTTTTAAGTTATTATTTAATTATTGTTTTAAAATTATTTTTAAACATTAATTTGTTTTATTTTAATATGTGTGTTTTAATCTCTGGGTTTATTTAATCATAGAAATAAAGGAATAAAAAACGAAAGGTATTTACCAAACACATTAAATGACTAAGCCATATTTGAAATTTTTTCTTGCGGAAACGCCGGGAAAAAAAAGTCTTTTAATGTCAAAACTTACAAAATAAAATATAACTTATAATTACAATATTGATAAAAGTATAATTCATTGTTTTAATTTCAATTATCCAACATTAAATTTGACATAATCATGACCTGAATTTTGAAAAATATTTAGGTGGTCGTAGTTGAGAAATCACACATTTGGTATGTCTACAATTGTATTACTTTGCATGTGATAGTTATTTCAAGACCTACAAATTATAGAGTTTTGGCAATTTAAAAAGTGATGAAACTAATTACATTTAGCAAACGTTTATTTTTTGTTACTCGAAAAAAAGATGTTAAATCATGCAGGCTCAGGAGTTGTTATAGCTCATCTTATCTTTAACTAATGACTTAACTAGATTCCATATTATTTTGAATGGATTAAGCATCCATCGCTACAGATCTATTATAGCTCACCTTACCTTAAATTAATGAACTTATCCAGATTACATCTTATCTTGATCGGATTGGAAATGCATCATTACAGACTAATAGATGTATGAAGAAGTAAGGTATATCCAATGGCATTAACAAGCCAGTAGGTGATGATGCTCAGTGAATCTGATTGTTCCCATAATGGAAAGGAATCTGGCTACAAATAGGTAGTCCATTTGGAGATGAAGCCAGACAACAACAAATTATTGGCACAGCTGATATTGTCCACTATACGGCTAAAGCAGTGAAGCAAATTCATGCTAGAACCAGCTGTGAGAATATAAACCTGATACAAGGCAAGCTGGCACAGCACAACTGGAAGTGTTATTATAACTATACACAAGATAAACTGCCACAGTATAGCTAGAAATATATATGAATCTAGAAAGAGATCTGAATCCTTTTCTTAAACATTAAATCTCACCAATTGTATCAGGTGAAGGTGTAACAATTGTATATATTGTAAATATATATTGTATATAAGCATTAATTAATGCTAAACCATATTTTTATGACTTTTTGTTTATTGCATTCATATATAAACACAACGGGGACCTTAATAGACACAAGGCTTTGTGCTATTGCACTTTTTGCACTACCCTCTGACCAGCTCTGAGCACTTACAACATTTGTAAAATAATGGATTACTTCTAATCATGTCAATATTTGACATTTTTATTTGATCAATCATCAAATTGTAACAGTCCAGTATGCTTAGGTTTAACTGAATACAACCTAAAACAAATTATTATCATAAAATAAATAAGTGAAACATGTGTATGGACTTTAAAGATGTTCACCACCTTAGCTCCATCCACCTAATTCCATAGAAAATCAAAATATGTCCCTACCCAATATAGACTTCACATTTTTATTTAGCCGAGTACTGATTTCTTGGTTTTCATATGGACAACTTCACTTCTATCTTAGATTTACCTCTGAAATAATAAACTATATAGAAACCAATTAAATGAGAATATACAAATTATTAAAATGTTAGTCTTGAATAGGTACATATAACTCTAGCTATCACATTCTATAATATATTATTTTTAGTTGAATAGTGTTTAACAGTTTTTTATACCACTCTATTTTCATTATCAATAATCTTAGTTATGCCTTCATTATCTTGAATAGACTTATATTCTATTTTTAATTCATCTCTTATAAACTTAAATATTTTACAAATGTGTAAATATGCTGACAGAACATGACATATATTCTATCATTTAAGGATCTTGTGCTGAATCACATTAATGTGACCTCATTAAATATTTCATTCTAAATCTTAAGTAAGTCTGAAAACTTTTATGATCTTTAACACTAATAATATTGTCATATTTTCAATAGCAAGTAATTTACTAAAATTAATACAGTGCATAAGTAATTAGAACCACTATGATATAGCTAAGTCTCAATTGTTAATCATCAAATATATTAGCACTCTATTTTATATCAAAAATACCCATCTTTGAATAAATATTTTGCCCTGACAGAAGATCTCTTCAAATAACTTAACTTCAAACACATGCTGCTCTAACTTTGAACAACATTTAATGTATTTTATACTCAACTCTAAAATACTATTTCACATATATATTAATTAACAAAACAATTTTTATACTCAATTATAAATAAACACAAGTTTTATGCTAAAAACTTCATTGACTCAACATAATTATATTATTTAATTTAAAAATTTATTTTTTAAAACTAAGTGGCAATATATATTCAACTCTAATACTACTTCACACATATATTAACAAAACAACTCTTATACTAAAACCTTCATTAACTCAACATAGTTATATTATCTTTATTATTTAAATTGGAAACTTCTTTCTTAAAACTAAATGGCATCAGCTTTACACAAATAAATATTTTCTTAATTATTGTTTGTCATAAACCCATAACCAAAAATTTCCATTATTGATCTCTGTCCTAAAATTCATATAAACCTAAACACATTGTAACGATATATAAATATGTTGTTACATTAATTTAAAATAAAAACTTAAAAGTTCGCAAATAAAAGTAAAAAACTAAACGCTAAAATTAAAATGTTTGTTAAACGTATATAAATTCGCACAGATGCTAAACTTTAAAAATTTTTTTTTTTTAATAAATAAAAAAAGGTATTTGAATGTATTTTTTTTATAAAAAAAGATTTAAATATAAAAATAGTTTAAAAAAAGAAATAACATAAGTAAAAATAAAAACAGGTATTAATTAATTCCTGTAATCTGTAAATGGAAATGATTGTTTATTAATTATCCAAAAGCTGTCTAATTAAAAAGTCAGAGAGTAAATTAGATAAGAGAATAAAAAGATTTTAGCTTGACCAATGGAAGCACCAAGCCTCAGCCCGGACCCGAACGAAAATTTGGATTAGTGACGTCTTTGTTCAGTCAATCTGGAGATTTACTATAAAAAGAGAAATATTGAGTTCCAGAGGCTTTTTTCGGACTTGATTTGATGTGAACGGTAAGACGCACTTGCCGTTCTCTCTCATTTTTTTTTGTTTGTTTTAAAAAAAATATATATAAAATGAAAAGACTGTGATGCAAGAATGGAACCAGCTAATGCTACCTCCAGAACATTATCTTCCAATGGAGACGTCGCGGGAATTAAAAACAGGAACCTGGACTCTTCTACTGTAACATGAACTCTAAATTTAAAAATAACTAAGAACTTTCGTTCAAGCTTATGAACTTCTGTCTGACTTTTAAGTTTAAAATCAATTAATAATGTTTAATTTTATATGTTTTCCGATTGATAAAAATCATTTCCATTTTTTTTTTCTCTTATTGTATAAATTATTTGTTGTTTAAATTTTAAATGAGGGAATTTAAGGTTGGGTATAGACGCTGCATAGATTCGTTAGCGGTTGATAATGTTGTGGTTTTCACATTCGATTAGAATATATGTCAACGATATCACTGCAAGCATCTTAAGATGAATGCTAATGGGATTTGTATATTCCCTATGCAAGTGACGTTTATCGATGACTTTGTATTTTGATCGGTTGTGTTTAATTTGGAATGTTTTTGACCGTGGAATCTGTGCAGCTGATCTGTACTCAACATTTTAAAACAAATTTTATAAAATGCAGTTGTGCAAATGTATCTAAATGTTAAATTTAAGTCGGGCGTGAATGGCTATATAGTTTTGTAAAGTTATATTAAGGGAGGGTAATCTTAGGTTATTCGTTTCGTGGTTGAATTGGCTCAATGGATTGGATATATTTGTGTAATTAGTAGATGTAGTATGAGGTCCGCTACAGGCAGGATTGCATATATACACCACACACCTTCTGTTTGCCTATGGATGGGTTTGTAAGTCGGCAGAAGACCGCAGTCCATTCCTATGGAGTTTTTTGTTTATTGTTCTACTCGCCAACAGATGTCACATTCCTGTTGGTGGAGAGACCATGTCTTCTCTAATCTACTTACAGATCAGATGTACTTTCCTGACAGTATAGTATTTTGTGTTGTCGTATCATGCTACATTGAATACATGAATGTATCAGATGGATTGGCGCCAGTTTGGTTGCGAAATTTGTTGCCTAAGGTTAAATCAGGGAAGAATATTTTCTTTTCAAATGCAGATCTATGTAGTCTATTCATACTTGACTATCTAAATAAAATATTAAACTCATTGGAACTTAGTTAAATGTAAAATTAAAAGTTAATATAAAAATCTAAAATGTTAAACTTATTCCTCAAAATTTAAATGTTATTTTATATGTGCGTAAATAAATATTTTTATGTGTTAATTTCTGGCAGTGGCTTTTATTTATTGATATTTAAGATATAAATTAAGATATAGATTTTTATCTCTGTGTCTCCGCTGAGCTAGTGACTTGGGCTAATGATCGGAATATTTAAATAAAGTGGAATCTTAATAGCGCATATCTGCCTACTCTATAAATTTTTCTAGATTTAAATGCCTAGATGGCGCCTTGTAGAGCAGATATTGTAGTTTGTGGTTAGATTCGATCTTCACTTTCATTTTGATCGTTATAACATAGATATCATACTAGTCATTAAACATTACACTCTACATTTTACCACACAGAAATTAATTTGCCAGAATTATTTTCAATAATGCTCACTTAAAATTCATAATAATGGAACAACAAAAATAGTAAAGCAACAAAACTTTCATTTTTAGATTTGCACACACACATCTATAGATTTGTATGCTTTATATAATTTTTAAATCGTACTATATTTTTTTTTAATTGTTATTATTATTTTTAATTTTAAATCATTTCTTGATAACTTTATAAGACATCTAATATAAAGCATTTTTAACTGATGACTTGATTATTTAAAACAAACTTAACTTTCTTCTTTTTCTGTTCATTAAAAAAAGGATGTAATAAATTAATAGGTTCATTGCCAAGGCACACGGAATGGACATATAATTTATGTTGTCAGGATAGAATCAAAGCACACAAGAATAGAGTTGTTAAGTTAGTAATTTAGAATATTAAGAAAATCAATATACATTTTTATATGAACATGTATGTGTGCATGAAAATATTTTGATCAGATGCTGATTTTTAAAAAAAAAAAACAGTAAAAGGCATTCAAATTTATTAAAATCATATTTAGATACAGCATTCATTTGATGAAAATTTGACTATCCTGCATTTTAGATAAATTTCCAGCACTTAGAATTCACTTTATGACACTCTTCAGAAAATTTATATAAATCAAACTTTTCTCAAATCTTCCATGTAAAATGGGCTGCTGTTAGAATATGCTTTTAGATTCATCATTTGGAAAAAAAACTAAAAAATGAATACACTTTCTTGGGATCATAAAAAACACAATCTCACTTTCCTTCACAAAACTAAAACTCCCTCAAACTTTTGCTTATTTAAACCCTTTTATACTTTTTAATAATATGCTCTCTTTTTTTATATATATTTTCTAAGAGTTTTATTATTAATTAGATAATTTGGCATTTATTAAATTAATCTAATGAAACCACTATAAATAACTATAGAATTATTTTTTTTAAATTAATAAACACAAATCGCAAAAAAATTATTTTCATTTAATACTGTATCATTATAGGATTAATCTTTAATTAAAACCAATTTAATACCCAAAATAGTTAATTTATTTTTTAATCTAAAGAATTTATTTTTATTTTTTAATGAGATGTATTGTAAAATAATTTCTTCATTTAAAATTTATCTTTATTTAAAAAAACAAAATAAAAAACCTTTAATTATAGTAATTAGCCCAAATAATCTAATCAATCTAAAAACAGACCCCTTTTAAATATTTATTGAATAAAAAAAAATGAAATGTATTGTATTTCTTTACTTTTAAATATTAATTTACTATAAATGGAATGTCTTCCACATTTTTATTTATTTTAAAATTAATGTCTGTACAAAATATTTTCATGCATGTACACTTACATATAAACCCATAAACGTATATTAAATTTATTTTGTTAGTGTTCTAAATTACTAATCCAACAATTTTATCCTTGAGTGCTTTAACTTTATTCTAACCACATAAATCATTTTTAATCCCTAATATTATTCCTACTTATTCCATTTGTCTTTGCAATGAAATTACTGTATCATTATGTCCTTTTTCAATATATAATTAATCGATTAATAGATTTGATAAGTAACTGTATTCAAGTGTTTAAAGTTTTCAGCTCACCTAACATACATTATGAGCTTGTTATATGGAATATATGTATAATAGGAGATATTGACTTTAAACATTTTTATAAGACAACTGTTCATTGTTTCTTTCTCTCTTTATAATCAAAATTACCCCAAAATTCACAACTCAACTAGATTAGCCAAGAAAATAAACTCTAAAACACTATCAATGGTTTCACTGCTACAAGCAAACTTCTCAAGTATAAAAAACTACAAAATAACATATTTAAAATAAACATTACCCACAATTCCACTTAATTCACATATACTATTAATATTAAAAGAACTTTTAAATAAATTAACTGCTTCAGAATCATAAATTTTTAATAATAAAGATTCTTTAATTCTTCTTCTTATTTCATTTCTCTCAAAGACGACAACTTTAACTTCATCAAAATTAATTGTGTGACCGGTATGCTTTGCTACATTTCAAATCTATACATATGTAGAAGTGGGAGGTTTCAGCTAAAATTTCTGTTTGTAAATTAATTTAAAAAAATTTTAAATTTAAATTATGTTAAACATCTATTATAAACATGCGATCAGGTATACACACACACAAATCATTCAAATAATTTTGTTTAATAAAAGTAATGTCAATTTTTATATAAAAAAAGTAAACTTTTTAAGTAAATCTGTTATCTTTTATATAAGATTATTTTAAAACTTTGTAGAACAATGCTTAACCTCAGAATAAAATTTTAATCTATTGTAATAAAAAAATTTAAGAGTAAGATTGTTCAGATAAGACGTGTAATACACGTAATTAGCATGGAATGAAAAAATGTTCTATATAATTGATTAATTTCAAAAAAAAAAATGTGTGCTAGAACAGTAGAATAAATTGGTATAAAAGCTTCCCCAAAATATACTATTTCATTCAAAAAACATTCCAAGTTAAGCAGAAGCTCTCTAGAAGTTATTTATTTATTAATTCATTCTATTCAGAGTCAATCTAGTTATTTATCTATTGAGTGGATTCAAATAGTAGATTCTATTAGATTCAATGTGTTGGTGATTTGTTTGGGATAAGTAGCCTGCAGTAGTACAATGAACCAATCAATTTTTCCTAGTAGTATTTTTCAAAATAAGCTGGGCTGGGCACCTCATCAAAATAAACTCCATACTCTGAGCAGAACCTTCATCATTCAACATGTTGTGAAATCATAAATCCTTAGAAAGCTAGTATATAAATAAGACTCTCAATTGACCACCCAAAAATAATTATAAAATGGGCCAAGGAAGCTTATAACTTCAATCAATAGCAGGAAGCTAAAGCAATAATCTTGTAGAACTTAATGGGTAATATAAACTTTTATATTCCTTAAAATAAGCCAGGGGTTGTTATAAGTGTTTTACTTTTGTATATGTGCATTACT
The DNA here is from genome assembly GCA_028023455.1 of Epiperipatus broadwayi. Lineage (NCBI taxonomy): Eukaryota > Metazoa > Onychophora > Udeonychophora > Euonychophora > Peripatidae > Epiperipatus > Epiperipatus broadwayi. The sequence goes on from JAQFVV010006638.1 coordinate 485,627, forward strand.
TTTCATTTAACCTTAATATAAGATTTAAATGTAATTTTTCTTTATTCTATGCATCTATTATTTAATGTTGTATATAAATAAAATGCTGGGGTGGACCTGGTATTTTAAATCTAATGCTTGAAAATCCGAATGCCTCACTGATAAAAGCCAGCAGCTAGAAACTGGTCTGAGGGTAGGGATATTTTGAAAAGCTTGTTAAGAGCTATTGGCATGCTCATTATATAACATTTGCAAATATCAGTTATATATGAAATGTTTTAGTTTTATTTTAGGGTACACTTTAATATATTATGTTTAGAAGAAAAAATTAGCTATAGAAGAAATTTTTTCTCCTATCTTTCATTGAGGGTTTTGACAGTTTAAAATAAAATATTGATGTTAGAGGTGTAATTATTATTGTAGAATAATCCTCACCTCTTCTCTTGTAAAAAAATTTAAACATGATTTTTTGTTAAGAAAACAAGTCTAAAATTTAATCAAGCCACAAAATCTTTTAAAGAAGATTGTAATAATGTTTAAAATTAACCTTTTCTTTTAATTAGCTTTAATCAATTTATTTTATATGTGTGTGATTTGCATTGAGAGTTGCTGAACCGTTTTATGCTTGTTCAGAATGTCTTATATAAAAGTATTTATCAACATGTGTATGAATACCTAAAACAAATCCATACATAGATCATTATTATTTTATAGTTTTTCTTTCTTCACCAGAATAGCTAAGTTCTACCTGGTCAATATTATTAGTATTTTTTTTTGGTTGCCCAGATCATCTACTGCCCTCATCACAGTCATTTACTTTGGCATGGACTGGCTTTGGCATAGTCAGTATGCCTTCTTGTTTGCTAATTTTATTACAGCTTGGCAAATTCTTTAGAGCCTCTGACCACGATGTTTCATCAAACTCATATTTTTTTAAACAAGGCTATCAATCATTAAATCATCAGCTCGCTTGTGTTTTGCATGGTAAGATTAAAATTAGCTTTTCATGACTTTTTTGCATAAAATAGCCCTTCTTATTTTATGTGTAATCATTAGGTGGTATTGTATTGATACATATACACCTCCTTATTGTTGCATATATGCATATGTGTTCAAGGAAATAAAATTTAATATTTTATTTCTTTCTTATTAAAAGACATATATAGATTATACATCCTATTTTAGAAAATGCTGTTAAAAGATTTTAGACTTTGAAAGAATTAAGATGGGGTTCAATTTAATCTGTCAAAGCTGACAATAATATTGTACTCTCTTAAGATATTCATAGAGACAATATTAATTAATTTTATGATTTCTTTATTTTTTTTAATTGTAATAAACATATATTTATTAAATTAATTTGGCTGATGTTAGTTTATTGTCTGTATATCAATTGTTTATTATTTGTGAGTCTCATACTCTGAGCTGAGTTAGAGTCAGGATCAGATAATTTATTTTGTCAGGATGCTCATCAATGTTAGTAAACATTTGGCCACCCCAAATAAATTTTCTAGGTATATTAAGTATCCTAGTGGTGCCCCCAATAGACAATGTTCCTAACGCTGGTGTGGATCTGGTACATAAAGTATTTTATTGAAATAGTGCAACCAATATGGAAGCTCAAGTTTAAACTCATGGGAAATTTTGTTTAAAGAATTGATAGAAAACATAAAGAATAAGTTGGAAAAATTAGGAATTCAAAAGAAAATAAGAGATCAGTTAGTGCTAGGAATGATATGTTTGGAAATGAAGGATAGTTTAGAGTGGGGGGTTTCAATTATTGAATTGATATAAATAAAAAGTACTTAGATATAATAGAAATTAGTATATAAAACAAAATGCTGAAACTGGAAAAATATGTAAAAAAATTATAAATTGTAAGCAAAGTGATGATTCATTAATCGAGGGGATATCACTAGAGGAAGAGAGCTTTATTTCATTTAAAAATCCCCAAATGGTCAAAAAGGCAGACAGGCCAATAGATATACAGATGATGAAGATGCTGATGATGGAAATTAAATATAAATCATCAAGAAAGTAAAAAAAAAAAATCAAAATAAACAAGAAATGAAAGAAAGTCAATGTCAAATGATGGAAAAGATGAAAGAATGTCAACTTCAAATAATGTTAGAAATGAAGCAAGAGAAAAAAAAAATAAACAAGATAAATATGAAGTGATAGAAAAGAGAAAAGAAGTTCAACAGTATCTAAAGAAAGAAATGAAACAGCAAATTAGGGGTAAGTATAAAAATTAGGAGGCAGTAGAGATAGATTTAAGTAAAAAGATTGAGGAAGTAGAACAAGAAGTAAAGGAAGTGAAAGAAGATGATAATAAGACAAGAGCAGATAAAAGAAGTTGTTAGTCTTGAAATAAAAAGTTTTCAGGACAGAATTAATAGAAGAGCAGAGTAAGGAGTATTTGCATCTGAATTATTAAAGAGAATTTTGGGCTAACTATGAAAGGAATAGACAAGTTTTGCATGTGGAAAGAAAATTTCAAACATATAAAGAACTGCTGGGTGCAGACATTGTCAGTTATTTCCACAAGTTATTTAATACAATTACTAAAATATAAATTTGAACCAGATGCTGTATCCAATTCAAAGGTCCCTCTGCAATTTTCATAAAGCTATTTAAAAGTTTTATGGGATATAGCACACATACACAGCTATATTTTAAAATTCTGTGATTTTAAATTTTGTCTTCAACAGATTTTATTTGTTAGTTTAAAATAAGTTCTTCTGATACTTTTTTTTATTATCAAATTGTAAACACCTTCCAAGTTAAAAGTTTTAATCTTTGTTTTTTTTTTTAAGAAAGCTTTTAATTTTGGAAAGTTAATTGCATTCCTGTTTTTTTTTTATTTTAATTACAATCCATTTTTTGTAATTTTAAAAACAGAGATTTAATTTTGTATTGTTTTTTTTATTATAAGATAAACCCTGGTTAGAATGCTTAATTAGGGTTGAGCAGGAGATAGAGATTTGCCCTGGGCTAAGTCTTATAATTGAAAAACAAGAAAGATTACACAGGAGATAGAGAGAGGATATAAATAACCCCAAAAATTTTAGACATTTTTATTCTTGGCTTGACCAAGCTAATCTGCTTCAAAGTGATAGATTCCGCTTCTAATAATACCACTATTCATTTTCATGCACTGTTATCAGCCTACTGAGATTCATACTGTGTTGGCAGTCAGGACATTTTTTTTTAAAGTTTGCTTTCACAAGATGATTAAATTCACTGCTATGTGTATTCCAACCTACAACATGCCTTGATAATTTACCTAAAGATAGACTCCTGACTCCAAGCTGTTCTTCCAGTCATGCCATGAAAGTCTGAAGTAGAAAGGCTCAATAAAATATGCCTCTACATTTGCCACCGTAAAGAAATGAAGACACTTGAAAGTTGAATTCCAAATAAATGTGCACACTCTTTGAAAACTATGTGGACTCTGCTTAACTATAAGGTAAAATATTTCTTATTCTTTCCAGGATATATAAATTTCCACTCAATCTAAAAATAAAGCTGTAGTATAAAGTTGCTTGCTTTTCTTTGTATTTATAGTGTGCCTTGGAATCTTAGTATTAAGATTCCAAGTTTTTTTTCAATTTTATTTATTGGGAAATGTATTGGGAGATTATATTTTATATGCTTACTATGCCTTCTTTTTTATTACTAACTCTTGCTAAATGCTTTGCCAGACCTTCATAATTTCATTTAGCTCACCTTTCCCTCTTTTATTGTAATGAAATTAGTTTTAAATATGTTTACTTTGCATTTCTTGAAAACCACAAATCTTTTGGCTGGTGGTTTATCATGTTTGTTATTCTAGTTTTTCTGTAGTTGGAGATTTCATTTCTTCTTTTCTAGATTACTTAAGATCATAATCATTCTTGGTTCGTCTTGTATGTGAAATTAATTAAGAATAGCCTTGAACATGGCACATCATGAGCTATCCTGCAGACAATATGACATCTCTAGTTCCAATGTTCTAGAGAATGCTTGTCTCATGCTGTTCATTAATTTCCTACAAGACTATTTCTATTGTTTTTTGTTATCTCTGAATTAGGAAGCTAGAATTAGTTTTTATAAATTGCCAGCAGAAAGATAGGTGAGAGAACGAATCTTTCTGCTAGGTTATTTAATGTTTTAATTTTTGCAGAACTCATGTACACTCTCTGATGAATATGCTTATAAAAATCTAGATCAAACTTTCATATTCTGTTTGCTAGATTTACTTTAGTTTGTTTATTGAATTTAATAAAATTTTCAAATTAGTTTAAATTATTTTGGCTGATACTTGTCTGTGTTTTATTTTCTCAATTGTCTGAACAATAGTTAAGATCTCTCACTGTCTCTCTGAGTCTAGTTGGTGCAAACCATCATTACCATCCACTTTTGATCATGGTAAACAAATTTTCAAGATACACAGTGATCTGGTGGCGCCCTCTGTGATCAGGAGTGGATTGAGTGACCATTATAATATTATTAAAGACCCAGATATAAAAGTTAATAATTTTCAGGAAACTATAAAAAATGTAACATCGGTGGGATGAGAAACTAATGAAGTTTGCCAATATTTTCCCACATCATTACTTACAATAACCATAATGAAGAATGTGAAATTGTGGAATAGTAGGTTGCTGTTAGAAAGTTTAATCATAATGCCACAAATGCAGACCTTAAAGTCTAGTTTGGTCCAACTAAATTATTTAGCTTTTCTGGAAATAATCAAGGCCTTTTCAAATACATCTGGTAGATTAGTGAATGGCTAGACAATGGCTAAGCTGGAAATATATAAGCAGAAGGAAGATTAAACTCAACTCAATAGCATGAGCTTATTATCAACAGACCTCTAAGTTAAAATAGTTAAAAAGGAAAAGAAACCTCAATACGCAAAAATGTTGACTTACAGTAAATAGACAATAAAAATAAAAAAATTAGTTGAGAGTAATAAAATCCAATCAACAGATAACAGTGTAAACAGTCAGAAAATTTTAACTTCTTTGTATATCTAAGTTTTTAAATGTTTAAAATGTAAAATGAATTTAAAATAATAAAAAAATGAGATGAAAATTACATTTTTTTTTTTTATGGGATAAGGGGCTGTTGAGATGGATGCTTTGCTATATCTCCTATATATATATAATGGGAGGATTTCAGCTAAAATTTCTGTTTGCAAATTAATTTAAATTTTTTGCTAATTTAGATTATATTAAGCATGTGTTATAAAACTGCAATCAGCTATATACAAGCACACAACCAAATTAGTAAAATAATTTTGTTTAATAAAAATATCAATTTTTTTTATATAAAAAAGTAAACTTTAAATAAATCTGTTTTCTTTTGTATATAATTGTTTTAAAATTTGTAGAACAATGCTTAACCTCTGAATAAAATTTTAATCTGTGGTAATAAAAAATTTAAAAGTTATGATTGTTCAGATAAGACATGTAATAAATGTAATTAGCATGGATGTAAAAATGTTCTATTTAATTGATTAAAAACCTGGCTATTTTGAAATGATAAGCCAGAAAATTCTAAAAAAAATTGTGGCCAAACAATACAACAAATGGGTATAAAAGCTCCTCCAAAATCTATTGTTTATTTAGAAAGCATTCCAAGCTAAACAAAAGCTATTCAGAAGCCATTCATTTATTAATTCATTCTATTCAGATTCAATCTAGTTATTTATCAGTTGAGTGGATTCAGTCAGTAGATTCTATTAGTATTCTATGTATTAGTGATTTGTTTGGGACAAGTGGCCTACAGTAGTACAATGAACCAATCAATTTTTCCTAGTGGTGTTTTTCAAAATAAATTGGGCTAGGTATCTCATCAAGATAAACTCCATGCTCTGACTTCATCATCCAACATGTCATGAAATCATAAATCCTTAGAAAGCCGACCTCATAAAGCCAACCGACAAATAAAACTCTCGACTGACTGCCAAGAAAATGACAACTATAAAATGGGCCAAGATAGCTACCTTTTCAATAAATAGCAGGAAACTAAAGCAACAACCTTGCAGGACTTAGTGGGTAATATAAACTTTTATACATCTTAAAATAAGCCAGGGGTTATTATAAATGTTTTCCTTTTGTATATGCACATTATATCCCATTCAACCATTATATAAGATTCAAATATAATTTTTCTTTATTATAGGCATTTATTATTTAATGTTATATATATATCAGTCATGTATGAATGTTTTACTTTTTTTAAAATTACACTTTAATTGATTCATCTTTCATTGAGAGTTCTAACAGTTTTAAATAAAGTCTTGATATTAGAATGAAGTTTAATTATTATTGTAGAATAATTCAATCTCTCTCCCCTTCTTCTGTTAAAGATTTAATACCAAAGTGTTTTTTTCTTTTAAGAAAACAAGTCCAAAAGTTTAATCAGGTTGCAAAATCTTTTAAAGAAGATTGTAATAATAGTTAAAATTAGTATTTTCTTTTAATTAGTGTTAATCAATTTATTTTATATTTGTATGATTTGCATTGAGATTTGCTAAAACATTTTACACTTGTCCAGAATATGCCTTATATAAAATTATTCATCGACTTGTGTGTGTGTGTACCTAAAACAAATTCATATGTAGACAACTGTTATTTTATAGGGCTCTTTTTTGCTTCACTAGAGTAGCTAAGTATTTACATGGTCAATATTATTAGTATATTTTTTCTGGTTCCCTGGGCTATCTAATGCCTTTATCATAGTCATTTTACTCTGGTGTGGCCTGGCTGGTATAGTCAGCATGCCCTCTCTTTTGTTAGTTTTGCTACAGCTTGGCAAATTCTTCAGAGCCTCTGACCACAATGTTTTGGTCAAGCTCATATTCTTTTAAACTGTTTATCAATCATTGAATTGTCGATTTGCTTGAGTTTTGCATAGTAAGCTTAGAATTAGCTTCTCATGCCTCTCTTGATTAGAATAGCCCTTCTTATTTTACGCATAATCATTAGGAGATATTATATTGTGACACACATGTATCTTTGTTGTTGCATATTTGCAGAAGTGCTCAAGAAGATAAGATTGAATATTTTATTTCTTTCTTATTAAAAGTTACACATAGATTATATATCCTATTTTAAAAATGCTGTTAAAAGATCATTTTAGTCTTTGAAGTAATTGAGTAGGGGATCAATTTAACTCATAGCTGTCAATAATATCATACTCTTTTAAGACATTTGTAGATGCGATTATGATTTCTTTATTTTCCTTTAATTGTAATAATATTATTATATTTATTAAGTTAATTTGGCTGATGTTTGTTTACTATGTTTGTCTATCAATTATTTAACATTTGTGAGTTTCATACTCTGAGCTGTACTAGTGTCAGGGGAAGGTAATTTATTTTATGGCAGAATTCTCATCATATTCATTTGGTCACTCCAAATAAATTATCTAGGTTCATTAAGTAGCCTAGTGGCACTCTCAAGTGATGATGTTCCTAACACATGTGGGATTTGGTACAATTTACATATATTGGACAGTTAACTTGGTACAATGCATATTTAACATTCTGCAAAAGAGGGGATTGCTGAAAGAAAATATATATTTTTACAAAAATAAAAAAATAAATGTGTCATTAATAAGCAAGAAAGTTATTTGTTTGACCTCCCAAAGTAAAAAAAACGCATGTGAAGATTTATAAGTGATAAAAAAAAAGTGTAATCAACATAATTACCTACAATTAGTGAAGAGGTGATGGTGTTACATCTCTTGTCTCACTAATTTAAGATAACCAATCACCATGTCGATCAGTAACAAATGTAATTAAAACTTAAAATTAAATGAAAATGTAGAAATATTTTATAAATGAATTGTATTAAACATTTTTTTTTTTTTTTGTAAAGTATTCATTTCATTTGGCTGCCAATTATATTATTTTTGCAGTCAGATTTGAATGCTATCTGTAAAATATAAGAAAATTATGTATTTGACTTATGGTTAAATTTTGAAAATAAGCTTTGCAGGAAATTAAATACCTGAAGAAAGAAAAGTTGTGACAAGATATATGCATGGGAGATAGGCTATAGAGTATAAAAGGTGACCCTGAGAACTTATTGAAAAAAAAAATTAGTAGTAGTTCTGTTGTGGCTATTGTAATATTTAATTAATTCAAGCAATGAACTACTGTTGAAATCACTGCATTTAGAAGTGATATAGAATGGTTTACCAACAATCTGAGAAGCCACTAACCAAATGCATTGTGAAGCTCCAGATTCAGTCACAATGCCTTCTTCCTGCCCTGCTGTCAAGATGATGCCTTATTTGCCTATATAACACCCAGTTCCTTAGCAAACTGAGTAGGAAACACTCCACCCTGAAAACATGGATCTAAATAGTGTGTAAGAACTTAAAATCCATCACCATGATCTATATGTAGCACACATAAATATATTAACAGAAATATTCTGGTAAGATGAATGAGAGCTTGTTATATCCATTTAAATTTTAATTGAAATATATAAGCTCTTAATATACTGATTGAGCTATTTAATAATCATTATAAAGTAGAACTTTGTTATTACTTTTAATATCAAAGATTAATTTTGTAGTTTGTAAAATTTATACATTAGTAATTAATTCTCAATAATGTATTATGTATATGTAGTATGCATATGTTATATGCTATTAATTTATAGTAAAGGTGTGTCTGAATGACTCATTTGAATTTTGATTATTTTTAATACTTGTTATTATTTTAAAACTAAAATTTAGCAATCTCTGCCATTTAATTTTCTTGATGAAAGAATGCTAATACACTTAATTATTTAGCTGTATAAACATAGGGAAGGATTTACTAAGAAAAATAATCCTGAATTAATTAACTTTGTGATAATGTTTTCAGAACTAAGTGGTCCACTGAACACTGGTACCTGTAAAAATAAAATAAAAGCTGTCACAGGTTTTTTATTTTTATTTTTATGATCTACAATTACTATTGTAGAAAAATAGAATATAAAATATGGAGTTTGGATGACCAGGAAACATAATCTTATTATCCAGATACTTCGCTATTGATTTATTTGTAAAGGATATGCAATTTGGCCATATCAAAAATCATTGTGCATTTATATCAGTATGCAATATTCGATAAATAGAATAAAACTATGTAGACGCACGAGGGTGCAACATATATACATATTATAGTAAGTTGTGTTAAAATCCCATATAACCGGGTTTTGTATAAACTATAACAAAAGGGTATGATGCGGTACTATATATATGTGCAAACAAGAATTTTCCATAAATTGAAAAGAGATGTTGGATTTTTCTTTGAGAGCTTAGCAAAAAACAAACAGAGCAAATTTCTAATTTATATTCCTTCTGTTCTTATCATTATATTTGTATTACTATGTGATTTATTCATTCATTTCAATAAAAATTTTATTAACAATAAATAGTGATTACATACTAATAAAGGATAAATAAATGAATAAATTGTACAATAATATGATTATATAATGTTCTATATGTCATCTGACTAGATTATGTTATGAGAGCACAATGTTATACTCTTATGTGGTTAGGTATAGTGAAGAGATTCTAAGAACTTGTTTAATGGTATTAGCATTTTTAATATAGACATGAATATTTTCTTTTATAAATGACTATTCTATAATGCTGGGTAGGTGGGAATTGATAATCAGGAAAAGGAAAGAGCAATTAAAGACCAGGTGTCAGCAAATACTTTACTGGAGGCAAGGAGCTGGTCACGTTTCTTGATTTTTTTGATCGTTTGATAAAACAATGGTATGATTTGTGGGGGGGGTAATTCCATGAGACTTTTGCATCTCACTATCCATATGGAATAAAGGACAATGGTAGAAAGCCTTATTATTGAAAAAAAAACCATTGTGAATGGCATTTTCAAGTGAGAAAATCATATCAGGTCTTATGTTGGAATTGATTATAATTATATCTTTCAGAGTTTTAAGTCTTGGGCACCGGTGTATAATATGGTCTATGGTTTCATCTTCATGAGCACACAGACCACATATAGGGTCAATGCTGGTAAAACCTCTTCGGTGATAAAGAAACCAATTCGTGGGTAGCACATTAAGATTTATTTTAATGATGAAGTCAAGGAATTTGGGTTCCAGACTCCATCTTTTGAAGTGTGTAATGAGTCTTTGATTGTTTACTTTTAGGTTGGTTTTAATGGGTTGTTGATTATAGTTGATTATATTGTATGCTTCCCATAAGGTGATTTTTTGGTTAAGGTTAAAGGGTATTATCGGGTTATAAAGTTGTAGTTGTTGTATTAGGGATGCTATCCATGAACTGGAAGAGGGTGGAGGACGATCTGTCGGTGTAATTTTTTTAATAATGTTAGAGTATCCGCAGGAGAGGATCAGATTATGTAGAGTGTTGTGGGTTTTCTGTAAAATGATTGCTTGTATTGAGTGGAATGACAGTCCATTGAACCTGCATGGTCATTGGATACCTCGCAAGCTAATAGCAACTGTCCTTCCTCTCCAGAGAAGTTTGGTGCATAATCGGTTAATTTTATTTTGAAACTGTTTAGACATTTTAACGAATGGAAGATAATATGAGATTTTTGGCATTATGATCATGTTGAGGAGGCCAACCTTTCCATATGATGAAAGGTATACTCTAGAGAGAGAAGTGGTGATGGCTTCAGTTGAATGGAGGATTGCATCTTGAATCTCTCTTGCCATTGCAGTTGGAGTTTTGTAGATTGGAAAACCTAGGTATCTTTGGGGTTTTGCAGAAAAGGGAGAGTTAATTTGTTTACCAGACATTATCTTCCAGATGGAAGATTTGTTAAAATTTATTTGTAGGCCAAGTTTCGCTGTATTTCTGTTTAATATGTTCATGAGATGAGGAAGGTATTTAATGGTGGGAAGCACAACCATGATATCATCTATATATGCAAATACATTGAAGTTTTTATTGAGAGAGGAAAGGAAAATTCCAGGTTTTTTTCTATATCCATCAGAAGAGGGTTGATGTATGTTGTGAAGAAAAGGGCACTGAGCAGGGATCCTTGAGGGATCGACTTGTATGGCTTGAAGCCTGGTGTGATCTTGCCATCAAGAGAGAGAAAAATCTCTCTGTTGAGCAGATTGCTGACCATCTGTACAATCCCAGCTGGAATGTCACATTCCAACAGAATATCCAGAAGGATGTTTATCTGGACTGAATCAAATGCTGCCACAACATCCAGCTGGACAGCAATAGGTTTTGATTTATGATGTCCTCTGATGTAATTGAACAGTGCAGTTACTTTGGACATAGCATGCGAGGTTGATGATCCCTTTTTTCTGTATTGGTTTGACGAGATATGGCTAAGAATTTGAGTTTGTATTTGATCTTTAATGACTGACTCAATTATCTTGATAAGCAATGGGGTCATGGAAATTGGCCGGATACTGTTAATGTCATTTAGTGGTTTTGCTTTTTTAATAAAAGGCACGAGTGCCACTGGGTAAAGATCTGTTATGTTTCTGTTGCCGGAGGCTAGGTGATCAATCATTTTTTTAATAATTGGCACAGTGAATTGACTGAGGTGTTTGAAAAGAAAATTTGGGATGCCATGAAGGCCAGGATGAACGCCATCAGGGAGAGATGTTATCTTCTTTTTGATTTGGATTTCCATGATGCCATGTTCTCCGGGGTCACCACCATCATTAGATCGGTCTCCACTTTTTGCATTAATTGGCAGAATTGTTTGCTGATGTGCTGCATCATTGGAAAGCCAATAAGATTGGTTCCATTAGTATTAATGGATAAGGGAGTGATTTGTTTTTTATTGTATCCCAGTGCCCATCTGAGATAGTCTCTTGTCCAGCAGTGTTGTTGTGCTAAGAAACATTTGGCTCTTCTGATGGATATATATTCTGCAAGGGACTTTTGCTTGATTTTGTAGAGATTTTTAAGGAAGATAATTTTTTCTGTATTTGTGAAATTTTGCTGTGATGCTTGAAGTTGTATATTAATGTCTGTTAGGTCATTTAGCAGGCCATTAGGTCCTTTGATTTTCCTGGTGTGGTGATTTAATATGTACTGAAGTATTCCAATGAAGTTAAACCAGCCCTCCTCAGCAGGCAGGGAAAGGATGTTTATTTTCTGGAAAAGGATGTATGCCTCAGACACTATCGCTTCAGTCATATTTGATTGGGTGATCATGCGCATGATTTTACCAGGTCCATCAATAGGTGTAGGGATTGCAATAGGTGTAAGTTGTAAGATTAGAGCCATATGATCAGAGAAAGCAACAGGGGCCAAGGCTGCATCAAGGTTGAAATGGAGGTCTGGGGTGTAGAAAACCAAATCAATCAGGGACTTTTTAGTTTTAGTATAGAAAGAGTAGGCTTCAGGAGGGAAGAAACCCTCTCCACACATTAATCTGCAATTTATTAGATGCAAAAATCTCTTGTTGAAGTCATTGTATGTAGTGTTAAAGTCTCCTAGAAGAATAGTAGGAGAGGCTCTGTTAGCATTGATGGCATTTAGGATATGGATTATTTTTAGATATTGAGAGGTGTCTTTGGCTGTATATATATATAAGCTATGATGATCGGATAACCCCAATAGTCTATTTCTATGACAATAATATTGGCATCTAGGAATAGAATGCTAAAACTGTTTGGTGGTGTTGACTTGCTGAGAAGAATATCGACTCCACCTGAAGCAGAATGGCCTATGGAAAATCTAGTAAATCCGAGAGCTGAGAGAAGAGATAATATTTTATGATCAGTCTTATGGTGATATTTAGTTTCATCCATAAGAAGTATATGAGGGGAGCAGAGCGAGAGCCAGTTTTTAATAGCTAAAACTCTATCAATTGAGTTGATGCCGCGAATATTAATGCCAGCAATTTTGCAGAACATGATAGATTAATCCAAACCATCCTCAGCAAAGTGTACCAAGTCAATGTGGGGCATCTCCATGTTAATGAGTTCTGATGTTGTTTGGAAATCAGAGTCTTGTGATTGAACTTGTGGATGGATTGGTGATATATTTGTTGGTTGAGGAAACGCATCCATGAAGTCTTTGGTGTCTGATGAAGTAGTGTAATCTGTCTGAGATTCGTCAGATGGATCAATGGTATCGATGGTTATAGGATCCATGGTTTTCCTCTTTTTTTCTATGGATTTGTGAAGCTTTGTGCTGGATATATCTGAGATTTGTTTGCTAGCGGATGGTGATGAATAATGTATTGGATGGGAGCTGTCATCATCAGACCTTGATTTATCTGAGCGAATTGATTTTCTTTTAATTTTCTTATTTGTATTTTGGGTATTTGTTGTGTTGGTTTTTTGGGGGTTTTTAAGTTTAGTAGTGTTGTTTTCTTTTTCCTGTTCTTTTGATGAAAGTGTTTTTTTATTGTTATAAGAATTTGGTTTAAATTTTAGACCTGAGTCATTTTCGGTTTGCTGTAACTGTTGTGAAACATTAATTATGCTGACTTTCGGGTTGAGTATTTGATAAGTATTTTCATTTGGATGGTTGATTACTGCAGGTCTTAAAGAATTGAGGACAGTTTGTGGATCACTTTGTTTAGGTTTGTTAGACTTAGCTGGCCCGAATGATGATGCATCATTGGTTTTAAGCTGGGTGGGAGTTGTTATAGATGAATTGTTTTGAAATTTTTTAAGTGTATTTTCTTCATTGCCTGGGTTTTCCTTAATCTCGTTAGATGGTTTGGTCATATTGTCTTCTTTTGTAGAAAGAGTTTGGCCTAGCATTGTTTCTCGGGGATTAGTACAATATGTATCTAATGAATGATCTTGAGTATTATTGGTTTGAGAGATTGGTTTAGTAGCAGTATATGTTATTGCTTGGTTCTCTGATTCACTACTATTAGTGTAGAGGTTGGTGTTTGTTCTTTCTTGAAGATTTTCATTTTGAAAGATAGGTTTGGATGTGAGAGGGTTTGTTGGAGGATTTATTTGAATCAGATTGTCTGGGTTTGTGAGGTTGCTGTTTGAATTAGTCCCATGTGGTGATTGTCTATTTAAGGATGTGATAGCTGTATTAATAGGTCTACCAGGGCATCTGTGAACTTTATTCTTTTTAATACCACAGTGTATGCATATTCTTGCTGCACAATCTTTAATAAGGTATGTTCTTTGAAGGCAGAAGAAACATTGTGGCTGTACTCCCCTGAAGGTCAAAACCATAGGAGAGCCTCTTGCAGTAATAATGGTGGGTATAATGCTTTTCTTTAAAGTAAGTGTGAAGATAACTGTATTGGACAGGATTTGATCTTCGAAGTGAGGGTTTAATAGGTGTTTAAATTTGCTAACTGAACCATAATTAATAAGGATGTCTTGTAGTTCTTGTTCTTTCAAGTGGGCAAGGCAGTTTTGAATTCTGACGGATAGTGTAACTGGATAGTTCATATCTATGGAGCAAAGTATATAATTTCCCAAAGATCGGTAGTTATTTTTAAAGTTCATACGGTCTGCCCACGTTTTAAACTCAGTGATAACATAGCAGTCATTGGGATGATTAAGGATCATGTGAATGCCTCTGCCTAATTGATTTTGATTGATTAGACTGTATAATTGTTCTAGAGGGAACTTATATAACGCACATTGTTGATTTGTTATGGCTAAGATTAACGACTTATCACTGTAGTAGTTTGTAAACGATTTATACAGCGTGTTGGGAATCGTTTTGTTGAACTCGTTATTTATTTTTAGGAACATGTCATCATTAAGATCATTTATATTAAATGAGACATTTTCCAGAGTGTTTGATTCTTGTTCTGTGTCTAATTCTGAGATATTCAAATATAGTTCATTGAAATTATCGGCCTTAATATTTTCGGAGATGCTCTCAGAATTTTTAGACCTTACGATATTTGCGTACGTAGTGGAATTTTTCAATATTGGAAATGAGGAAATTGGTTTAGATTGCAAGTTGGCTGATGTAGCAATGGATTATTCTGTGCTATAATCTTTGTTTGTTTTGGAATGAGGTTTATTAGTTTTAAAATTTATTTCTTCTTTTTGATTTTTAAATTTACTGTTGACAAACTGTAGTGTCACAGCGCTGGTTTTGTCGACCTCTGGTGGAAAAGTTTTAACTTTAAAAAATTCGCCGAAATCATCTTGTTGGAAATTTTGTCTATTATTTTCAGATATGGTTTTCAGGGTATTATTGGGCAAAGAAAATTGCTCATTAGAGTCTTCTGAGGGAGCGTAAAGTCTTCGGAGAGGAGATGATTGGTTTTTGCTTGTATTGTTAAGGATTTCAATAGTTTTGCTTGATGAGATATTTATGCTATTGTTTATATTAGGGGTAAGTTTAATATTTTCTAAACTTTTGTTGATATTTGCGATGGTGTTTTCATTTGATTTATTGGTTTGTGGGTTTTTATTTGTAGTAGAAGTTAGTTTAGTTGCATTTAGATTAGATCTAAGGCTATGATATTTACGACCGATGGCTGCATTGCTAGATTGAATGCTGAGATCGGGGTTAACATTAATTTGAGAGTTATCGATTATATTATCACTTTCCATAATATATAATGTTTAAAACCGACTTACCTTGAATAAAAGACGTAAAGGTAAGGGGACAATCGTCCCTGTCTTCTTGAAACTGAATCGCTAAGGGATGCTTTTAATAAGACCAGTTGCAAAGATGGCTGCCAAAAGCGGAAGTATTATTACTATGTGATTGAGTATTCATATGACAAATTACCATCGGTTATTTTTACTAATACATGCATGCCAACATGTTAAATACATCGATATTTTCACCAAGAAACAATATAATGTTTCATTTTTGATGTCTAAATTCTTAACTGAAACCTCAGTTGAATTTTTCTGAAATAAGAAAAAGATGTGGATGTGAATGATGATTTTTTTTTGAATACTTATAATCCTATCAGACAAAATAAATTATAGCTCTCCTATACCAGAGTCTGCAAAAGCAAGCAAAGACAATTGTTGGTGAATGAAAAAAAAGATACTAAAATTGATTGAATTTGAACATAGGCTGTCATTTGTACAAACATTTTATTTAGCTGCTAACAACTAAAGATCACATTTAAACAAAGAAAGATTGCATAATAAATGGCACATTGTTGGGCTCCAGTAGATAAATTGAAGAGACAATGGTATTTTGTAAAGAAATATTTTGATGACTTGAGGAGAGGAAACATGTCCATTACAATGCTGTTTCTCAAATTCAGCCTTGAATAGTAATTATTGTATATGTTGAATACTTAAATATTAGAAATTTGTTATTTTTAAGATAATTTTTATTCTTATTAGGATATATACAGATTTTATTATATTCTATTACTAAAATAAATGTTCAAATATATCCACAGCCATTCAGAAATTTATATTTTCATGAACATATTTTTCATCTCTTTTCTTGTGACTCTTTAATGGGAGAGGGGGAAGATACTGCTTTCCTTATGCCACTTTAATGATGGCGGGGGGGGGGGCATAAACAAAATAGCTCTTTTTGTTACAACGTTTGTGACTCCTGAGCTCTAGTAGAATGATGGATCAGATTGAATTCATTAAAATGATAACTGATATTCTACTAAGGTTAGCTACACAATTAATCAGTACAAAAAATAGTAATTCAATAAATGCATAAGGAAAAGAGAGAATATGGAAATATTAGTAAGTGGCCTATTTAGAAATCAGGAATTTTGTAAAATGATAAAAAAAAAGAGTTAATGAGATACAGTGAAATATATCTGAGGATTAATAAGCCAAATTGTAAAAAAACAACAAGGGTCTTAAAAATATAGCTTAATATCTTGGAATCAGAAGAAAAAATTTTCAGTTCTAAGAAGAACATATGTCACTATTCTTAAAATAAGATGACATCATGAAATATATGGAATTCTTCATATATCTATATAACAATAAAAACAAGGTAGTTTCTATATTTACAACATTTTTTCTGAAGACATGCAGTTAAATTTATGAGAAATGAAAAAAATCTTGAAAACATTAAATTATTATTTGATATCCAAAAAGAAGCAACTGAAGAACTAGAAAAATTGTAAATGAAGTTATATATATTACTAATTTCAACAGGACGTAAATAACTTTTACTACTACTTAAATATGTAAATAAATCAATTATTTTATATAGCGCGATGTTTTATAAACTGTAATAGCTAAACAGCATTAAGCTGTTGCACATGCGCTTTGCAGATTTTAACTATAAATGACTGAATACAAACACTTCAAACACATGATAAAGTCTTTGGGAAAAGATAGAATGGCCATTCTATCTTTTCCCAAAGTCTTTATCATGTGTTTGAATCATGTGTTTGAAGTGTTTGTATTCAGTCATTTATAGTTAAAATCTGCAAAGTGCATGTGCAACAGCTTAATGCTTTTTAGCTATTACTACTTAAATATGTAATGTTTACGATTATAATAATATCAAGAACATTCTTATTCAAATATATTATTTATAATTATTTTCAAACAGACTCGTAATGAATTATTTTAATAAACATGCAAATACAATTTTACTTATCACTTAGTCTGTTCTCCTTTTATCAGACTGAATAAATGGGCATTGATAAATGAAAAGTAAAATTGTATTTGCAAGTTTATTAAAATGATTCATTATGAGACTTCTTGAAAATTATTCAAGTAAATATTTGAATGAGAATGTTCTGTGACATGATATATATTCACATGTCATATTGATATTCAATTATGTATGATACAAAACTATATTAAACGTTTTATATAGCATAGAAATTTTGAATTTAGTTCTCAATTAATAATTAAAATCATAATGATCAAATCATTTTCTATTTTATAAAGACCATAAGAAAGAATCCTAAAGAAATATGGGGTATATTTCCTGATCATTCTATCTGTGTGCATGAACTAAGACTCACACCATCCCTCATTTATAATCAAGATATACCAAAAATGTTACTGGAGTATTGACTCCATTCTGGAAGATTTCACATTATAAAGCAATACATTCATATAATATTCTAATTACTTTTCATTATCATAATAATATATTACCAGTCTAGAGCATAAGCATGCTTAAGAACATAAACAAACTATTTAAATATGCCATGAAAATGAGACAAGACTTAAATAAAAACAGCATAGACAATAAATTTATTTTTAAGTAACAAAAACAATTTATTAAAAGGATTTGGATTAATTAATAACTATCCACAGTTATATATATATATATATTGTACCATTTATTTATATATAAAGTACAAATTACTTTTTAATATTAGGTATTATAAAAAAAAGAAAGGAGAGTGAACACGATCTTTATTTTTTTTTGTAACATAATGTTTTTTAAAAAAAAAAAAACGTACAGTGAAAGTTTAATTTTTCTTTTTTTTTAGAAATAAGTTAACTAAAATAAATTCCATGTTGGAAAAGTGCATATTGAATCATTGATTCAAATAGTGAAAGGAAATTTCAAAAGGCGAAAAATTGCTATCAGAAACAACTTTCTGATAGTAATTAAAAATGGCAGAAATTCTTAGCGGAAAAACAGACTTTGTAATAAGAAAGGGAGAATAATGTAGAAGTTTATAAAGTAGAACAAAGAAAAAAAAGAGCGTGCGCAGAGCTTCTAAAAAGAATCGAGGAGTATAAAAGGAGCCGACAGATTTGAAAAGGGGTCTTTTTTATCTTATTGTTCCAATAGTGCTGAGCAATTTGAAGTGCCTCATTTTTTTTTAATAAAATGTGTCCACTTAGATACGAACTGAAATCGCTCGCCATGAGTGAGTAGAACGATATCGTTTGCCGACACTTTCTCTCGGAAGAAGTCACCTAGATCGTCATACGGCTACCTAAATTTGATCGGAGATTCGGAAATAAAACAAAAAGGAGAACAACTACTGCGGACTACCCACTAACTGAATTGTATGTCGGGAAGATCGATGACCTACTTAGTGTCAACTTACCGGTAAGTAAATGGCCATAAATTTTTTTACATAAAGCTTTATGAATAGTGAATTGAATGGAAATGTTATCCCATAAATTTTTCTTGGATCAGAAGATTTGCGAACTGAGAAATGAACCAGACTGTTACTACGGAAAATAAGGCTAAATAATTAGTATTCCAATATTTGAATCAAATTATTGAATTCATATGCACAATCTTTTCCAACATTATAATTTTGTATTAATCATAAATATTGAATGCTTGACGAGTTGGAATAAATCTTTATTTTTAACTTCACTTTCATTGTACGTGTATAGAATTAATGCTATTATATTTAAGTCTTATCTTTAGTTATTTAACTTAGATCGGTATACAAATTATTCTTGTTTTGATAGATTTAATTTCCGTAATTAAGAAAAATGGGGATATCTTTTTCTTAACGAGAATGTTAACTCAGACCGTATAATTATTACCTTACAGGCTACAATATGTTTGACACAGTCTCAGTGGGTCTAACGACTCTGGCGCCTTCAAGTAGAAATTAAAAACTGGTTCTGCTCACGATTGTACTCGGTAATAGTTCTAGGCCGAAGTTGATCAGGAAAAATAGCTGTGTTGAGAATAGAAATACAACTTTTTTTTTTGACATAGCTTGATCAACTCACGCTCAAATGTAAATTTGAAGCGTATAGTGGCCTAGTAATATGAAAAACGTTACAATGGCGACCCAACTCGGGCTTACGAAAAGAAAAAAAAAAACCATGACCTGAGAAAATTTAAAAATGGCATAAAATTGAGAATTTAATGTCCGTAGCCGGAAAATAAATATGACCACAAATAGTGCGCAAGTCTAAAAAGTTATTGCGTACGATTACAAAAGTTTTTTTTAGAGTAGGATTTTAAATAAGGACTATATTGAAAGAAAATAATAGCTTATAAATTATTAAATAATAAATAAAACCGATCAAAGGTAAGAAATGACGGTAAAGGTAGAGGGGGACGGGAGATTATAGGGTGATAAAAGAGAGGGGTGTCGGTGAACGAATTTATTAGCAAAGCAAAATAAAATATTGTATTTATATCGTAACAATTGATAGCGTTAAGATTTTGTTTACTGTAGCAAAAATAAGCAACGCGGCCATATATGAAATTGAGAAGTAATAAAAATCTACAAAATATGGCAGAAAGTGCGGAAGAATTAAAAGAGGGCATGGAACCCTTAATAAAAAAAAAACTATTATACGAATGCATGACAGAATTCAAAGAAGAAATAAAAAAAGAAATGGCAGAGATGGTCAGAGAATTAAAAGAAGAAATAAAAGAACCAGTAAAAAAAAAGGAAAAAGAAAAGAAATAAAGTGATCAGTAGAACAACAGAAGAAAAGAGGATGGATAATCTTATTTGTGAGTGGGATAGCGAATCGATTAAGTACACATCTCAAGAATGCCCAAAGGTTGTTTTGCAAATAAACGATGTCAAAGTAGAGACATTGTGGAATTCTGGCAGCCAGATATCGGTAATGTCAGAAACAACGTATGAGCGCATGCGGAGCCAACCCATAGAGATACCAACTCTACCAGTGAAAAGCATGCTAATAACATTAGCAAATAACAAAAAGGCACAATTGGGCTCAAAACAGGTTTGGGTGCAAATTAAGATAGGGGATAAAATTATGCCCCACACGCTATTAATTCTAAAAGGGTTGGTACATGAAGCCATATTGGGGTCAGATTTTATGCACAAAACTGGGTGTGTGATCAATTATAAAGATGAAAAGATTATCTGTGATGGGGAAGAAGTGGAGTTTGGGTCGCGGATGAGAATGAACCAGCAAAAAGTATGTAATATGGAGGTTGAGATAGAACAGCCTTCAATAGAGGCACGGATTGATGAAGTAATAAAGGGAGTGAAGGAAGGATGGAAAGAGAACCTAAAAGAAGTCTTAAATGAATATAAATCGAATTTTTCAGATAAACCCGGGGTTATTAAAGGGTATGAGCACAGGATCAAGATCGCTGACAGTACACCATACCAGGCAAGATCATACCCAGTGCCACACCACTATAGAGCTGAGGTAGAGAGAGAATTAGCTAAAATGGAGGAGTGGGATATTATCACTAAGGGTTCGTCAGCATATAATAACCCATTGGTGGTTGTAAAAAAAAAAGATGGAACCATACGACTGTGTTTGGATGCCAGGCAATTGAACAAGATTACATGGCCAGATCAAAATGTTCCACCTCCAATTAATGAGTTGGTAAATAAATTCCGGGGAAAAAAGATATTTTCCACATTAGATCTGACTGCCAGCTATTGGCAGATCAGGTTACACCCTGCTGACCGGAAGTACACAGCATTTTGATATAATGGTATATCGTACCAATTTAACAGAATGCCTTTTGGTCTCAAGAATAGTGGAGCAGGCCTGCTAAAATGTCTTGATCGTGTGCTGTGCCCAGAAATCAAAAAGTTAATCACTGTTTACATGGATGATGTGATTATTGCATCCAATAATGCCCAGGAACACTTACAACACCAAGTTGTTTCTACAAGAGTGCAATATGAAGGATATTCGCATTAATTTGCAAAAAAGCTGTTTAGCAGCGGAAGAAGTGAATTTCTTAGGGCACTTAATTAATGCCAATGGAATTAGACCCCACCCGGACAAAATCCAGGCAATACGAGATTTCCCAGCCCCTCAAACACTAAAACAGGTGAGATCATTTTTGGGGATGTGTAATTTCTACAATAAATTTTACAAAAACTTTGCTTCAGACATGGAGCCTCTGCTGCAATTATTACGTAAGGGAACGTCATGGAAATGGACGGAAGAGCATGAGACCAATTTTAGGTAAATGGACGAGAACACGCATGAGACCAATTTTAGGTTTATTAAAGAGAAGGAAACCGTTTATTGTTCAGGTAGATAGTAGTGGGTATGGGTTAGGTGCTGCTCTTATGCAAGCTCAAGAGGATGGTACCTGGGGTGTAATTTATTTTGTCAGCAGACCACTGAGAGGTGCAGAGATTAATTACTGTGGAACAGAGAAAGAGGCCTTGGCTGTGGTGTGGGCATTTCAGAAGTTCCGGCAATTCTTGATAGGATCGGAAACGATTGTTAGGACAGATCATAAGAGCCTAGAGTTCTTAAATCACAGTTATTTAACAAATAGTAGGCTAATCCGATGGAGCCTTTTCCTCCAGGAGTTCAATTATTCCATCCAGTATTGTAAGGGCACTGAAAATGTGGTAGCCAACACATTGAGCCGGAATATTGTT
The DNA here is from genome assembly GCA_028023455.1 of Epiperipatus broadwayi. Lineage (NCBI taxonomy): Eukaryota > Metazoa > Onychophora > Udeonychophora > Euonychophora > Peripatidae > Epiperipatus > Epiperipatus broadwayi. The sequence goes on from JAQFVV010006638.1 coordinate 507,798, forward strand.
CTGATATCCAGGACCATTTGCAGATGGAAGATATCTGTTTGGCAAGTGTAGAATTAGAAACAGATGCTGTAGTAGAAGAAGGATTGAGACACTTAGGAAAGGTACAATGGCAAAGCCCGACCTACAAGAAAATTATTGATCAACTAGAAGACAAAGATGAAGCGGGAGAGACAGCAGATGCTAACACTGATGAGAGATACCACCTGAAAGAAGGGATACTATGGTATATCACCGACCCTTGAAGGGATCAATGGAAAATGATCATATGAAGTTTACAGGAAGGACTTATTGACTACACACATCATTTGTATGGGCACTATGGTGTAAATAAAGTGGAAGCCTTATTGAGGACATTGTTCCACTGGCCGAATATGAGAGCACAGGTCACCAGGATAGTAAGCTCATGTGAAATGTGTCAGAAGACAAAACCAGCAAACAAGTCGTATCAAGGTCCATTGAATTCTATCATCCCTAAAGAACCCAATGACCTGGTGGCTATTGATTTCTATGGACCATTGCCAGCTTTCGGGAAAATGAAATATCTACTAGTAGTATATGACCTTTTTTCAAAATGGGTATTAGCATATCGGGTGACCCAAGCCAATACCAAGAATGCCATACGAGCCCTTGAGGTACGATATTTTAAAAGGGTAGGCAAACCAAAAGCTATTTTGTCGGACCACGGTACGCCGTTCACATCTTATGATTGGCAACAGTGGATAGAGAGGATGGAGGTAAAACACATATTGTCATCCATACGAAATCCACAATCAAACCCTTGTGAGTGGGTGATGAGAGAGTTAGGGCACCTCTTCAGGGTATATACTGCATCCAACCATAGAGGATGGGTGAAACAACTCCCAAGGGTGTTAAATTTCATAAATTGGTCTCATAATGAATCTACCAGATTTGCACTTGTAAGACTTCACTTCGGACAAGCAATACCTAGATTGTACCAATCCAAGTTACCCACTGGTCCAGAAAACATTGATAAAGGGAGAGATCATGAAGAAGCAAGAAAAAAATTGGAACACTGTGCCAAGCTCCGAACCCAGCGGAAAGGAGGCCTGACTGATAAGTTTAAAACAGGGGATACAGTATGGGTAAAAACGAACCCTGTGAGTCAAACTGGGAAGCATATTTTTAAAAAGTTCCAAAATTTGTATGAGGGACCTTACCAAATCAGCCAACAGGATGGTCCAAATGCTTTCACTTTAAAGAATGGTGAAGGAGAAAGGGGTACCTATAACGCTAGGTCACTGAAACCATATAAGACTAGGACGTGGGTTAGAAGTACTCCATAAAGACTTATTAAGAATAAAATTAGTTCAAACCTATATTTTATTCTCATTCCCCTGCCCCGGTGGTATTGTACCATTTATTTATATATAAAGTACAAATTACTTTTTAATATTAGGTATTATAAAAAAAAGAAAGGAGAGCGAACACGATCTTTATTTTTTTTTGTAACATAATGTTTTAAAAAAAAAAAAAACGTACAGTGAAAGTTTAATTTTTCTTTTTTTTTAGAAATAAGTTAACTAAAATAAATTCCATGTTGGAAAAGTGCATATTGAATCATTGATTCAAATAGTGAAAGGAAATTTCAAAAGGCGAAAGATTGCTATCGGAAACAACTTTCTGATAGTAATTAAAAATGGCAGAAATTCTGAGCGGAAAAACAGACTTTGTAATAAGAAAGGGAGAATAATGTAGAAGTTTATAAAGTAGAACAAAGAAAAAAAAGAGTGTGCGCAGAGCTTCTAAAAAGAATCGAGGAGTATAAAAGGAGCCGACAGATTTGAAAAGGGGTCTTTTTTATCTTATTGTGCCAATAGTGCTGAGCAATTTGAAGTGCCTCATTTTTTTTTAATAAAATGTGTCCACTTAGATACGAACTGAAATCGCTCGCCATGAGTGAGTAGAACGATATCGTTTGCCGACACTTTCTCTCAGAAGAAGTCACCTAGATCGTCATACGGCTACCTAAATTTGATCGGAGATTCGGAAATAAAACAAAAAGGAGAACAACTACTGCGGACTACCCACTAACTGAATTGTACGTTGGGAAGATCGATGACCTACTTAGTGTCAACTTACCGGTAAGTAAATGGCCATAAATTTTTTTACATAAAGCTTTATGAATAGTGAATTGAATGGAAATGTTATCCCATAAATTTTTCTTGGATCAGAAGATTTGTGAACTGAGAAATGAACCAGACTGTTACTATGGAAAATAAGGCTAAATAATTAGTATTCCAATATTTGAATCAAATTATTGAATTCATGTGCACAATCTTTTCCAACATTATAATTTTGTATTAATCATAAATATTGAATGCTTGACGAGTTGGAATAAATCTTTATTTTTAACTTCACTTTCATTGTACGTGTATAGAATTAATGCTATTATATTTAAGTCTTATCTTTAGTTATTTAACTTAGATCGGTATACAAATTATTCTTGTTTTGATAGATTTAATATCCGTAATTAAGAAAAATGGGGATATCTTTTTCTTAACGAGAATGTTAACTCAGACCGTATAATTATTACCTTACAGGCTACAATATGTTTGACGCAGTCTCAGTGGGTCTAACGACTCTGGTGCCCTCAAGTAGAAATTAAAAACTGGTTCTGCTCACGATTGTACTCGGTAATAGTTCTAGGCCGAAGTTGATCAGGAAAAATAGCTGTGTTGAGAATAGAAATACAACTTTTTTTTTTGACATAGCTTGATCAACTCACGCTCAAATGTAAATTTGAAGTGTATAGTGGCCTAGTAATACGAAAAACATTACAATATATATATATACTGTAACAGTCAAATACACATAATCAGCAAAATAATCCCAAAGACAGGCAATGATCACTAACTCATATGTATGTGTGTAACATATATAAAACACTACCACAAACAATATGAAGTCCAACACCATTACTTATATCTCCAGGATAATCTTCATGTGAGTACCATATCTGAAATTAACTTCTTTTATATCCTGCTAGGGTCAGGAAAATACAAGAGACTCTTAAGTTACATTATAAATATAAATACATTGGTTGCAGAAAATAATACAAATGCTGAGATAATGAATACTTAAATTTATTCAAGTAATAATAATAACAAAAATTAAGCAATAAACACATCCCAGCTGCCAATGTAAAAGAATTGGGAGTACATTACATGGGGTTTGAACCAAGGTAGTTGTTTAAATTATTATACATTACATGGAGTTTGAACTCATTTACATGAAATGAAAGGGTAAACATTAACCTAAACTTTCAACATGAGTTGAATCTTGATACAAAATCTTTTATTAGTTTATTAACTTATCCTGATGCAGTGCTCAAAGTCAAGCAAGTATATAATAAATGTGTGTGACAATAATGGATAAAAAATACATATAGTAATTTTATATAATAATTAATAAGAATAAATAATAACTTTGTACAAAAATTATGAATAATAATCATGTAAAAATATATAATAATTATGTATCATGATTATATGTAATAATCGTGTATAGTAATTATATACGATGTCTAATAAGGTATGTATAACTATCATTTAAACACACACACATATATATATAATATCACATATATGAAATGAAAGACTATGTAGTAGCCTGAAACAAACTATATAATAATTATGTATCATGATTATATGTAATAATCGTGTATAGTAATTATATACGATGTCTAATAAAGTATGTATAACTATCATTTAAACACACACACACATATATATATATAATATCACATATATGAAATGAAAGACTATGTAGTAGCCTGAAACAAACTATTGTTATCAGGAATGCTAAACATGATGTAATGAAATTAGGAATGCAACTATAGTTTGTAGAGTTGCATATCTGATTTTATAAGTTTAGATAACTGTAAAAAGTGTCATATAAAAGACTCTATAAGTCCTAACTATAAAATCTAGTATGTGTGTTCTAGTGTTAATGTAATTCAGAGACTCCTCTGTAAGTGAAAAACAGAACTAGAGTTATTATGTACAGGTCACCATGACCTTTTATTATTATTTTTTGCACCTTAAATAGGCTATGTAAACTTAGTAAATATTCTCATACATTATTTAATTAAACCATTAGTTTGTCATTTCAATACTGCCTTTGTTAATTATTTATGTGTAGCTCTCCAGATGCAACAAACTGGAGGAGTCCTGATTGGATTTGAACCAACAAAGGGAAATAGCACGAATATCACAAGACAATATATACAAATTTAATGTAGATAATCTAGTATTTGGGCACCGTATGTTCAGAGGATAAAAAATTACTTTATAGTAAATAAAGGTAGCCTCCTTACTTTGCTTTGCAAACCAACAAAGCATCAAGATAGCCAACAAACTGTGCAAATCTGAATCATCAAAGACACAGCTATACAACGAGAGTGTAACAAAGCAAAATGACTATTTCAATCCTCAGCCATCCAAGATCATAGCTAAATTGCATTTTAGGAGCATATATCAAGGGACAATGAAAAATAAAAGATTATGGCATGAGCCTAAGAGAGATGGCAAAACCATGCCTTTACAGCAAATGCTTAGAGAAAATTCTCCTTGAGCAACTATTGCATGGGCTAATAGATTATTAGTTAAGCTAATATTACTTGCATAGAAGACCTAACCTATGAAAAAGCAATCATGGGAGTGGAACAGTTCACAAACTCCTACTCTACTAAGCAAGAGAGTTCAGAAGTATCACAGAACCAAAATCGCTTCAAGCTATGATTTATAAAACATCTGGAGTTGAATTCAAAACAGATGAGTAAAATATTTCCAATGTGGACAATTGCAATAAACAAGAATGTGAAACTTGTAGTAAAATGGCCAACAACCCTGAAAGAGGGCACCACCATATGGACAAGAAGCTGAGCAGAAAATGTACCTGAATTGTGATGGAAAGTAAAAGTAGCTACATAACAAAATGCTACCATAAATGAATAGGATCAAATTATGCTAAATGTAAAAATTAATAAATAAAACAATAACCATGGAAATTGATAGTGGTGCAGGTCTGTCATTGATAAGAATCAAAAATTGGGAAAAATGAAATAAGTATTTAAAATACCCCCCTCCCTCAAGTAGAGATAACTCATCTCAAGGCCTGGGATGCAAACAAAAATCACATAAAAATACTAGAGAAGAAATTAAGAAAGGTAAAGAAATATTACCACTGCACATAGTGAACTGGGAAATTAACTATATCATAGGCTGAGAATGATTTACCATCTAGGCATAAGGGTATGCTTTATTGAGAAAATGAATATAAAATCAATAAGTTAAAAATAACTCACCTCAAGGTGTGGCTTGCAAACAAAAATCATATAGGAATACTAGGAGTTGCAATGGTAGAGATAGGAATTAGGAAAGATACAGAAATATTACCATTGTACATATTGAACTAGGAAATTAAGGAATCATAGGCCGAGAATGATTTACTCCCTTGGCACAAGGGTATGCATCATTGAGAAAATCATATAAGTTAAAAATAACTATCTCAATCTATTCAAAAAAGAACTGGAAAAACCAAAAACCTTACCTATTGATATTGAATTAAGAGACAGAGGAAACGCTGTTATTGCAAAACCTTGGAATTTGCCACTAACCCAGCAAAGAAAGATAGGGAAAAAACTAGATGAACTGATAGAACAACAAATTCTGAAACCAATCAATGAGCTAGAAAAAAACAGAAAAATAAGAATTTGTGATGACTACTACACACCATAAATAAGTACTTAAACAAAAGTCAATACCCAGTCTTGAACATAAGAGAGGTTCTATCCTCCATGGAACAAAATATGTATTTTGCTAAATTAGATTTAAAAGTGCATTTCACCAAATACTCATTATCATGGAAACAGCCAAGATCTTGACAATCACAACTCACAAATTATAATAGACTACTTTTTGGAATTACAATGGCCTCAAATATATTCCAGACCAAAATAAACGCATTACCCAGGAGTGTGATTGAAGTCATTCTGTACTTGGATGATAGATTAGTAATGGTGAACTCCAAAGAAGCATTGAAAACCTGAGTAATAAAAACTTGCTAACTTCTTGAGAGATTCAAAGCCAGATTAAATCCTGATTTGGAATACAAAAGAGCTTAAGTTCCTTAGACATCTTATCAGTAAGCAAGAGAAGAAAGCAGCACCTGAGAAAGTTAAGGCTGTAAAAGAAGCATCATACATGAAAAGCATTAAGGAATTCTAGACATTCCCGGGACTACTAAACTACTTTGAAACTTTCTCAAAGGGCAAGGCTCATTTGTCCAACCCTTAAATAACCAGTTAACGAAAAATCAAGTATGGAAATGAAGGATTGGATCAATAAAAAGTGTTTAAACAAGCCAAAGCTTATTGATATCCAAAGGAATCCTCATCCATTAGGACAGCAAGCAAAAAGTCACACTAACAACAGACACATCTCAAATATAGACTTGGAGTTGTAATATGTTATCTGGAAAAACTTGGTGATAGCCCAGACCTCCCAAATGTTAACATCAGATAAGAGAAACTACAGTCAGCTGGATAAAGAAGCATTGGGTATCTTATTTGGGATAAAAATATTCCATCAATTCCCTATGGGTTGGAAGTTTAAGATCATCACTGATTACAAATCCCTATTGGGAATATTGGTAAAGGATCAAACAGCCCCTGATCATTTAAGTCTTCATTGGCTAAAATTCTTATCAGGATATGACTAAGATCTCACATATAAGAAGGGTAAAAAAATAGCATTTACAGACTGTCATCGAGATGCCCAGATAAAGCTGAATTGCTTAGAACAGAAACCTACATAAATTTCATTGATCAGTCATTATCAAAAACTATTAATAGTTAAACAATAGCAAAAAGAACTCAGGCAGATTCTACCTACAAAATCATTAAAAATTGAATGGGGGAGTGAATGGCCCAATAGACATTCTCCCTATTTAAATGAAGAGCTGTAGAAAGTATGCAAAGGCTGTTTGTAAATTAAAGAAGGTATTTTGATAGACAAGAAAGTACTAATATCCAGCGATGGTCAAGGAAGGGTACTTGGATTTACATTAAGGTCACCTAGAAATAGTTAGGACAAAAAACCTGACATACAGCTATGTATGGTGATCAGGAATAAATAAAGATCTCAAACTGTTTCTTAAAAAATGTGAAGAGTATCAAACCACAGATGATCAACTGTAAAAGAAATATGTTTCATGACTTATCCCAGAGAAAGTTTGCCCATGCTGGTCCATGGAAAAACATTATTACTTAGTAGTGGTGGATTTATATAGTTGGACTGAATACAGAGTAATAAAAATATTAGTATGTATGCAACTACCATGGAACACCAGAGATCCACACATCAGATAATGGTATTGCTTTCTGTTCAGAGAAATTATATACAAATTCAAAGACTTACAAAATTGTAATAAAGGTTAATGCAACCTGTTAAAATTTTTAGACTTCCTTTGGCACATTTGGAGGCAAATCTCTCCATGGTAGAAGTGATAAGGCAATATATGATGATGCCCAGCACAATTGTGTTGCAAGTCCATCTCAAGTCTAATGTAATTGCAGAGAAAGTGATCCAAAACACATAAAAAAAAGCTTAAGCAAGATACAAACAAAAATATAGATAAAACCTTATTTGTAATAGTATTCCATGAGCATTGTATGCTATTTACTGCCACTGGGAAAACCCCAGCTGAACTATTGTTTAAAGAAAATTAAGAAACAAATTGTCAATTTTGTTACCTACACGACAGAGAGTTAATGTGATAGTAATTGCAAAAAAAAATTTCAAAATAGGTGACAACTTGATCACTGAATAAATTAAAAAAGAATTAAAAGAAAGCAAACATTATGGTAAATATTGCAAATCAACTGGCAAAAAATGAAATTGAAGGAGGCATAGTAATTGGGAAACATAACCAGCTAAGAAGGCAATATCTGCCAACCATAAATAATGTAAACAGTGAAGAAAAAACCTACAACAGCATTGAAATTACAACATCACTAGTTCCGAGATCCACAAACCCAAAAAAAAATTATTGATGATCAAAGACCCTTCCAAAAGTGACATAGCTGACCCAAAGTCCCTACTGAAGCATAACAAAGATGCATAATCTTACTAAGGGAACAAATGGAGTAACTTATACAGCAGGAAATATTCCACTACTTAATAATTACTACTTAAAAGTAAGCACAACCTAGCAATAAACATAAAAAGAAATCCCTTATTAATAATTGACTGACATCAAATCTAGAGATTTGCATGTCTTAAGAGTGAAATGACATTTTCTTATGTCACACAAGTGATCACACCACATCCAAACATGAGTTCAACACACAATCTGTAGAATCACTTCCTGAACTTTAATACAAGACCAACAATAATTAATATACATAATTTATCTAGATAGCATTTACATCCACTCAAAAAATATTGATACAAGCACATGTACTCATTCTGCTATTGTATAAGTGTCATTTAAATGTGTAGCCCTAAAAATAATTAACAAAATGTAAATGTGATATTTGCCATGGTTGAATAAATATATTTTTTAGGTTTAACTTTTAGGAACTAATGAAAAACTTTTAATAAATCCTTTATGGATTTTATAACATTTATTCAAGTCTGTTTTAGACTAAATGTATTTCATGTGTATATAAGTAATCTGATTTTTCCCTCTAACTTAACATTAGAAATGAATAATATAAAAAAATACAAAACTACTCCAAAAAAAAACAGCATTTGAATAGAGGCAAGGGATGCTGACAATTAAACAATTTATAAATTTTAATTAAACTTTAGATAGATTAAAATTAATGCCACTTTTACTATTATAAAAAAATTACATATTTGCACATACTTTGCCCTATTGCTCAATAGTATGCAGATAACATATAAATTCACAAATAACATATAATAACCACATTTCACTCTTTGTACACTTTAAAGCAAAATATTTATTAATATTACGGTTTCGACTGTTCCTAGCAGTCTTTGTCAAATCTTATTATCTACTAAAACTTTCACTTTTCCACCATTTTCTGCTAGGAGCAGTCGAAACTGTAATATTAATAAATATTTTGCTTTAAAGTGTAAAAAGAGTTGAATGTGTTTTGTAACGGTAAGAATTGTATCTCCACATAACAAAATATAGAACACAGGCAAAATACACTAAAGCTGATCAAATCCGGATACTGGGATCCAGAATCCGACCAATATTCAATCCTTTCACCTCTGCTCAATGATTTAATACCCTATGGATGACATTCCTCAACATACACAGACATTCAATTTAACCTCAGTCCGGCAGTCACTCAGCATAAAACAAAAGGCTCGTAAATTAACTAATTGAGCACTGATTTGGTCATATATACACACATAAGACTAAGTGGTCAATTAAAATATCAATAATTGATTATGAAATTTAATAGAATAATCTACCTATAGATATAATGATGTATGTGCAATTAAATCTAGAGTTGGATAAAATGAACTCACGGACAATAAAATATGAAAATGAGTTATAATTTTAAATATTATTAATTTAATAAAACAATAACAAATAATAAATCTAAATATACAAAATTATGTGATGGGAATGTGAGATATTACGCTCGTAGGCATTATATAACTAATGAGATTAATGTTACCTATCTCATTATAAGTGTTTAATAAAATATAGTATGGTATTGGAGTTTATGCCTATATTAATATGCCAAATTTCTAGCTCTCATGTAATCTGCTAGGTCATACAGAACTTTATAGCCAAAGTTATATAACTAACTACAATAGCGTTCCTATGGCATCTATTTATACAAAGTTAAATCGAGCATGTAATTAGGCTCAGAGATACGCAGGTTAGCATGTTAATCTAGATTAGGATATACACTAATACCAGATAAGCATATAATATAAAAGAGAAAACTGGTTTATAATAGGTTTACCTATATACTCTATGGCATTAAAATATTAATAAAGCTCAAAGATGTGAATGGGTCATTATTCATGGGCTTCAGTCTCAAAGACTCGGTTTGCCCTAAAACTGCTCAACTTGCTACGAATAGGAACATTAGTAGTTCAGGATGTTGGATAAGCATTATGAATAATCTAAGTCCTTGTGCCCTAGTTCTAAAAGTGTGTGCTTTACCCGAACTAAAGTGGATGAGAGTGACCTCCACCATCAACTCATCAATAATCATGCAGCAAGCAGATAATTGTACATTGCATACTTTGTAAGGACACATCCGCAACTTATACATACATAACGCAAATACGTAAAGTTATATTATCGTGCCTTAAAATTAGATAGCATCTATTTGCATATCTATACAATCCAGTTCTCAAATTTAGTATTTCAAATATACTATTTAGGGACTAAATTAATTAGTAACCTAGTTTAATATTATCACCTGCAACTCAACATATATAAATCTAAGGAGGATAAAGCATATTTGCAGGGTAATTACGAGTAAAATATTAAAATATGCTTTGAGAATATTTCTGTGGCTAGTTCCTATGATGTGCAAGTTACATATATAAATAGTTATAATTCATAACTAGAATTAAGCAAACTACAATTTTAACTAGATAACTGATTATTAGAATATTAATATCCAAAAATTAATCAGTAAAATAATAATATGATCTCGAAACAGCGAGTGAGGAAGAAAAATAATAATTCAATTATTTAATATTTATTATTGCGAAGATTTGAAATTATCTTCACAGAACAATAAGCTAAAATTATATTTATAAATACTTGCGGTTTCGAGTCATTTGGCATATTAAATACATATAATATTAAAATGATAAAATCATAGAATAAATTGAATAGATTTAGAAATAGGCATAAAAGACTGCAGGAAATTATACATCTAAAATAGATTATTAGAGTTTTACATTTTAAAAGAGAATTCGAGTTTTACATTTTAAAAGAGAATTCAAGTTTTGTAATCAGGCAAGATTTAGCATTTAACAGTCTTCTTTGTAGATTTTAGTAAAGTTGTTTGGGAAAGGCAGATTTAATAAATAGATAGCTTTTAAAAGAAAGAATCAAAAGTCACTGTTTATAAACAGAGCTCTGAGAGAAAATTTACCATTCAGTTCTTTCCATTGCAGTTAATTCTGCAGCATGGGGGAGGATATTAACTTGACACTTTTGACGATGATTTAAAGTTAATAGAGATTTTCTACAGGCTGCTTTGCTGGTTATGGCATTAGATTTCATTGGACCAAAGTTCTCCATCCCCGGTCAAGGAGAGGGTGTTATCGACGTTCTATTTGACCATTTTGAAGGTAAAATGGGTGTAGGTTCTGCTTACAACTCACTTATTATATATATGATCGAATACTTGGCAACAAAACTTTTAGTATTTATACTTTTCAAACTCTGGCCAGCTGTTAATTTTTATGAGCTTGTCCGTAGATGAAAAGTCCATTTATTTATTTTAGGAAAACATATTTAATAGTTACAACTATTAGAAAAACACATTTATTTATTTTAGAAACACATTTTTAATTATAACAAGTAATTTAGATTTTGTTTCCTGCAAATTTTGTTATTAACATTTTATATTTACCAAATCAAGTCCATGCTATTTTAGGACCAATGCGTGATCTACTTTAAGATCTGTTTACCAGTAACAAATAAAAGTTGTTTGATAATTAGTATAAACTAATTTTATAACCATACATGCAGAATAACAGGAAATATACGTATGTGATTTCAATAATACAGCAATAAAATTGGCTAAATAATTTAAGCCAAAATATTTCTTAAACTAGAAATATTTATAAAATGAATATATCTATATAATATATACCAATAACATAACAATAATTTAAATTAAAATATTTCCTAAATTAGAAATATTTATAAAATGAATACATATCTGAAATCTATACATATAGTATTAAATTACAGGCATACCGCTCGCATATATATACATGATTCTGCATATATAATAATTTAATGTTATTTAAATGGGTACTCTGGGAGGGTTTAAACCTGGCATATAGTTAGATGTGTGGGGAAAATACATTGTGAAATGGGCAGATGGATGAAACTGACCGGTTCAGTTTATTATATGTTATATATTAAAAAAGCAAAAATAAAGAAGGAAAGAGGAAGAGAAACTATTGAAGATTATATTCATTAATATTGGAATTAAAATACGAGCATATTCTAACATTAAACATAAAATTATATATATATAAAGTTACAGGGATTAAAAAAACATAAAAATTATGATTAGATTAATAGGAATTAAATATATGTGTAAGTTACCGACATCTTTTCAGTAAAAGAGTTCAAATGTTGATTTGCTTTGCTTACTGAGGTGAATGTCCAAATATAGCTATATTCATGAGTCTTTGTATAATGTCTCTGGAGACAAAATGGCTTATATATTATTCAGAATCTTTCCACTCTGTTTTTATGCGCACTTTGATTTTTGCAGCATTTTCTTCTTTTATTCATTTAGATATTCATTTACTGAGATTTAAAAAATACTGCCCACTTACTATTCAACTGGAAAAAAAATGACTATAATAGTAAAATCCCGATTAACATTAGGTTCTTTTTGAGATCTAAGTAAGTTTCAGCAAGGATAGAATGGCAGATTTCTACTTCTCTCACATTGATATAGCAGGAATTTCATCTTACCAATGAATGCTGCTCTTATTACTATTATTGACAATGGTTTCATGCTGGGATTTTGGCTGGCACTTCCCCTGATAGTGGAGTAAAGCGAATCTTGGACATTTACTCCTCCATTCTTCAAATTTTCTCCAGCATAGATTATTGTAGAAATAAATTTCAAGCCACCTAGGATATGTTTTTCTAAGTTTATACACAATTTAAAACAAAAGGTTTTCACACTTTTTTAAAATTTGCTTTTTATCAATAGTGACTTAATCCATTCATCTAAATTTACTAGAATTTCCATTTCACTAATTAACTCTATTTATTAGTTAATGAACACCTATTGCTCATTTATCACTTTCTTGTTAATTAAGTACTTTTACTTAATTATAAGCCTTCACCCTTAAGATACAAAATGTTTCATAAAATTTTAAATTTTTTTAGTGATGACAAAACAAAAGATTAGAACAGATATAAATCTTTTAATGGCGTTCTTAACTAATTATGATTTTACCAGAAAATGTTTTAAGTAGAAAATAAATGTGATTTTCTGTACACCTGTGGTATCCTGTACATATACTTTATGCTTAGCAATGCTGATTTTTATCTGGTTAAACTAAAGCTAAAAGTGAGTTAACTTTGAGAGTGCTTTTATATGATCCTATTCATGCATATATATATATATATATATATATATATATATATATATATATATATATATATATATATATATATATATATATATATATATATATATATATATATATATATAACTACAACCATTAAATGTCTGTATTTTTAAATTATATAATAATAATTCAAACAAATATATTTAACACAGTATTCAAAATACTGTGTTAAATATATTTGTTTGAATTATTAATATATATATATATATATAAAATATAATATATATATATATATATATATATATATATATATATATATATATATATATATATTCAATACACATATATAATAAAAATATTATCCTAGTCTGATGTATCAGAAAAATATTCTCACATGCTATACAACTAAATATATAATTTAAATACAAGTATATTGTCTATACTGAGCTTAATGTAATTAAAAGAGATTTAAACTCAGATTTTCAAGCTCCCTACATGACCACATACATGTAAAAAAGTGAAATGATCTCTAATATATGCAAAATTTTCACACTTTTATGGAACACTCAAAGCCCTTGTTGATACCAATATTATAGTCATATCCATGTTGACTTTAATTCATTCTGACCCCTCATGCATAGGGCCTTAATATGTCCATTTAAATATACAGAAGAGGAAAGGATAGAATACAGGCTAAATATGTAATATTTAAATACAAGTATATTGTCTATACTGAACTTCATCTAATTAGAAGAATTTGAACTCAGACTTCCACCACTCATCAGTTGTTTCACACATATGTGGGAAATAATGATCTGAACCAACTAATGAGTGCTGGTTCAGGACAAAATAAGATATTGGAGATATTTATCTTTTTTACATGTATCTTATGTGTATCAGTGGTACAAGATGGAAAAGATAGGTTTATGGAGCTTGAAAGTGTGAGTTGAAATAATTAAATATATATATATATATATATATATATATATATATATATATATATATATATATATATATTATATATGTGAGTTGAAATAATTAAATATATATATATATATAATTTATAAGGGACTTAAATGTCTAACTTTTATTAACTATTTTAATCTACCTTTCTTGCTGACACATATAATTATTTATACCTTATTATTACTACCATATATAAATATCCATTTCACATTGAATGCAACTTTAGCCTTGAAATCATGATGAAAAACAATAAATAAATAAAACTTAAAAATTAAGTTCCAATAAGTAATATTAATATATAAAAATAAAATAAATTTTAAAAAATAATAATAATGATGATGATGGTGATAATAATAATAATAAATTCGTTTATATCTAAGTATATCTGTATTTATACACATCAAATGTCTTAACACAGATTTAATAATTAGTAAGCTTACAATCTGGATTCTTTTTCAAAACTATAGATTTATCTTGTGAATAATAATAGTTATGTAGTATTTCTTTATGGCACTTCTTGCTTCTTTATCCATCATCTTGATATTAATCTTCAACATTAGATCTTTGAATCATTTATACTGTATGCTGTTTTATTTTAACAAGCTAAGACAACTTTTGAATGATGGGAAGAAACCTATATCAGACAGAATGCTGACTTCACCATCATCATCATTTTTGGACTACTAATTATGAGGCATGTCATGAAAACATTTTACTGTTGAAAACTTATTTTAGAAATATGAATACTACATTTCTGCATTTACTCGGCATATATTATTGAAAGTCATTTTTATGTTTAAAAAAGAAGAGGTTTTCATTAAATTAGTACTAAAAACAACTTTCTAGCTACATAACTTCATTATTTAAATAGATATTATACCCTATATATTATATATATAGACACAGGTATATAATAAGCTTGTGTATTTCAGTTATTACACAGTAATATCTGCCCATCCCTTATATATGTATTAAATAAATTATGTCCTGTACATGAGGGATCAGATTGATCTTAGGTCAACATAGGTGTGACAAGAATATCAGCCTCAGGGTGGCCTATGAGGTTTCCATCATCAGATTTTCAATTGAATGGACGGTTGAGTTGGAGTGTGGAGTAGTTGAACCCTGTTCATTAAAGTATGAGGATTGGCTATCTTAATATATATATATCTGAGCACTTATAGCATATATATGTAGAGATGGTAATCTGGACCAACTGATGATTGCTGGTTTAGCATGAAATACGTAATATTGGTGATTATTTATCTTTTCAACATAAATGTGTTCAAGTGTATCAGTGTTATGAGATAGTGTGGAGAGTGGTGGGTTGTGTGAAAGTCTGTGCTCATATACCTTATATATTACAAATATAGACATAGGTATATAATAAGCTTTGGTATTTCAGTTATTAAATAGTTATTGTACAGCTATAATAATTTGGTATTCTTGGACCTGTTTCTTTTCTTTTCTAATACAACTTTTGCCCTGAATTATAATTATATTCAGACAATGATGATATAAATATCTAATAAAGGTATACGAATGTGAATAAATTGCTCGATTTACACCAGTCTTAATAACTTTCTGATGCTTGACAAAAATATATTTTTTGGTCCATAATTTGATAAATGCTAATAACTTTTCTTTTAGTTTATTTTTAAAAAAATTATCTGATAATCTATTAATTATAGAACTTAATTATATATGTTAAAGTTAATTAGAAGAACTTAAACTCACACTTTCAAGTTCCCTATAGCTATCCACTCTAACTTATACAACTGATACACATGACCACATACATGTGAATAAGATAAATGATCTCCAATATACATATTTTGTGCTGAACAATCATTCATCACTTTATCCAGATCACCATTTCCCACACATATATACAATCAGTGCTCAGTTTATATTAAGATAATAAATCTTCAAACTTTAATGGATAAGCTTTAATCTTCTCCACCCTTCAACTCTTTAGCCATCCATATCATTGAAAATCCAAGAATGGAACATTCAAAGTCCTTGCTGATGCCAATATTATTGTCATACCATGTTGACTTTAAGTCAGTCTGACCCCTCACATATAGGAGTTTAATATGTCCAGTTAAATATACAGAAGAGGGATGGGCAGAATTCAGGCTAAATATATACTATTTAAATACATATATATTGTCTATATTAAACTTAAAGTAGTTAGAAAGACTTGAACTTGAACTTTCAAGCTCCCTACAGCTATGCACTCTATCTTATACAACTGATACACATGACCACGTACATGTGAATAAGATAAATGATCTCCAATATATAAATTTGATGCTGAAATCATGCTTGAAACTTTGAGCTCAAGTTCTTCTAATTACATTAAGCTTAGTATAGACAATATACATGTTTTAAATATTATATATTCAGCCTATATTCTGCATATCCCTCTTCTGTATATTTAAATGGTCATATTAAGGTTACTATATGTGAGGGGTCAGAGTGACTTAAAGTCAATATGGATATGACAATAATATTGACATCAACAAGGGCTTTGAGTGTTCCATCCTTGGATTTTCAATGATATGGATGGCTGAAGAGTTGGATGGGGAAAACATTAAAGTTTGTCCATTCAAGTTTGAAGATTTGCTATCTTATATATATATGGGAGATGATGATCTGGACCAACTGATGAGTGCTGGTTCAGGTGTAACATACAATGGCCACTGGCTTGCATTACTAACATTGAATTCTCCTATTACAGACTGACTAAGCAATATTGCTGCAATTATAGATTCTCTACTCTATTACTAGATTTTAAAATTATTTGTGTATACTTAGGTTCAAAATGGTGACTGTGCCAACTTTTGTTGTATATATACATATGAAGAATTGAATGTGGTGTTTCTTTTTATTTATATATAATACGGATTCTTAAATTCAAATCATCCACCTTCCATTATTGCAAGCAAAGAGAACATATGGACATAAACGAATTCATATCCATACTTGACCAAACCTGGAACAAAATGGATATTGCCCCAGGTTATCTTTCCTGGTCAAATGTCTCTCGACTGCTGTAATTATTAAAGAATTACAGCACTTGGATAAATTATAAATTTAATGGGACCAGAAATGCCATACAACTAGCCTCACGTGTTACTTAGTACTCAAAATGGAATGATAATTCTAATCCAAAACTGTCCGGGCATATTAACTATTTGAAATGGTGAAGAAACAAGACAAAACAGACAAAATAATTAAGGAACATTTAATATAATAAATAAATAACAAAAAAGAAATCAATTAAAATATTTACATACAATAAAAAAAATCATTTAGATATAAATGCTATGATTAAGTGTATGAGTTAAATCCTATAAATGATTATAATTTATTACAATAAATTATCCATTTACAGTCACCATTCCCAGAATTAGAAAGAATCTAATTAGTGTCAATCTCATTAATATCTAGAATTTGCAATTGCTTTAAATCAAAAGTATGTGCACCTGTGTTCTATATAGATGTGTTATGTAATTTACTTAGGTTTTTCTTTTCCAACATGAGTGAATGTCCTGTTGACCATCATGTGGAATTATATAGGTGCGTTATGTAATTTACCTAAGTTTTTCTTCTCCGATATGAGTAAATGTCCTGTTGACCGTCATGTGTAATTCCTCCATTTCTTTAGCAGAGATGGCAGCTCTTAGGCTTGGATTTGGTTTGTGAAATCTCTTCTTATGTCTATAGTGACTTCTCTGTACTAATACATCAAGGGCATGGCAGGCATATCATCAGGCAGGCACTACACCAGCAGTTGTTACATGGCAAGGTGACCGTATGAGACAGTGGGTCTGAATTGGCCAGCGATCATAATGGCCCTTCACCACACATCCTTGAAGCTTCAGTTATGTTGTAGATTATTTTCATATTTGTACAATGTTCAGTATTCTATGTCAAGGTCCTTATACTCAGCTTTCTGGCTTTTTTTCTTTGCAAAATTTTAAAGGATTTTTATGTCTGCTTTCTATTATATTCTAATCTGCTTCTTATCAGAGCAGTGTTCTTACTGAAGTCTCTACGTGAACTGTCCTAATTAATTCATTAATGTCTTTTTTCAAATTCTTTCATTATCTTGATCTTTTTGTTTGTAGCTTTTCTTTTGCACCTTTCACTTTACGATGCCTTCAACAGTCTATACAAATTTACTTTTTCATACAATTTTGTAGCAATATTTTACATTTATTTATTATTTATTTTCTTTTTTTTTTTAATAAAATTATTTTCATTTGACATGCATTAAACATTGCTCTCTTTATACATACTTTCACACATGCAGTTCGTTTTTGTCAAAATGTGTACCTTTTTAGAATAGATCTTTATCTTTTGACACATTTTAAATTCTATTTCTAATCTTATTTAAACTGCTCAATTTTTACTTTTTTTATAAATCATTTTAAGTTCCTATTTCATTTATATTTCCTTTCTCACTGTTGATTTTAAATCAAATATACGATTTCAATATTTTCTAACTTTACTTCTTATATTTTTCAAAATATAAACTTTGTAGGGTAAAAGATAAGAATCTTGTTCGATTCTATTTCCCTTTATTTTATTTCATTATGGTAATTAATTATGACATTTTCTTTAGTTTAATTCTTTTATTTATTTGTTTTTTTTTTCTAATTCGAAAAGAAAACTACAATATTTAATATTGTTTAATATTAAATATATACATGTGTGATCGCAGTATGTGCGATCATCAAATTACACTGTTCCCTCCTTCAAATTTTTATTTTTTAAATTTAATGGATTGAAAGCTAGGCACTCTTAACTTAACTATTGCTATTATGCTCCTCTGATATCAATGTACTCCTAATCTTGGTTAAGTGATGATGAGAATATTCCTAGAGAGATGACTAGGCAAATTACATTCCTTTTTTTAATGATCGAATCAGCATTATCAAACCATTTTAATCAAGCTTATACACACAATACACGAGTTGACTTCTGCCCCTAAATATATATACAGGTTCGAGTCCACAGGATATCTCTGTGACCTGATTAAACCTGTTCATACCCCACATTTCACAACTTATTTCCCTCTAAGTGACAACTCTGATCACTATACTGAGGTATGTTTGATGACTGGCATTTCTTACCCAGCTCATCCATGAGCTCAGAATATTTACTGACAACTCATTATATAAGGGGTTCTTTCCCCATACATTGGTTTATATTTTACTGACTCGCAATATTTATCAAATATCTAACTGGAAATTTCAATCCAGTGAGTCTTTATATGAGAAGAGGATTTCTGTCCCTGTCTTCCCTATCTAATAACATCTGATTCACCGCAGAACTCATGCATGAATATATAACAGAGATGGCTTACCATATACTGCTGATATCCCTACTAAAATATCTATCCCTACATACCTTCTGCCTCTATCTACAATCTCATTCACTACTCTCTCTAAATGATGGTTTGTCTCAATTTGGGTAAAGTATTCCTTGCAACCTGTTTGGCTCTTTACTGGCTCATTCTTCCCTTATAATTATTATTATTATTATTTTATTATCATAAGTACATTTTTCATTAATCTTAATCCAGTCCATTTCCAATATTGTACCAGTGGATCAACCCTTTTTTTATAATTGTAATTATGTTTTATCTGGAGGTCCCTATGATCTCTATCCTCTGTCTGTTTATATGGACACTTCCATTCAGTCTCCACTCTATGTCATCCATCTCCCTGCACTCTTGGGTTCTGCTCTGTAAAATCCCTCTTTTTTCTTCCCATTGACCTTTATTAGGATCCCAACCATTTTTAATTATAAGTGGTTTCTTTGGAGGTGGTCTATATTTATATCTCCCATCCCTCTGGTCAGCCCTGGTGCTATCCAATGCATTGAGCAACTCAACAATCCAATCTACTGTCTTCCTCTTCATACTAATCAGTATCTGTTCAATGTCTTTCAAGAAACCATGCCTAATCATCCAAATTATTTGCATTTCAGATAATGGATTAGATGTTATCATCCATAACTTAGCCACTTGATGGTGAAAGAAGGTTGTCAATGATTCCCCCGGTCTTCATTTCTCCTGTGCTATCTGATGCAACATGTTTTCTTGGAGTTCCTCACTCCAATAACAGGTCACCAAAGCTTTATAATATTCTGCGAATGTTGTGGGCTTATGGAACAGTGAGTTCCACCACACTTGTGATTCACCCTGCAAATGACTGCAGGTGATCACTATCTTGGCCTCCTCATTCATCCTGCGGAACTTGAAATATCTTTTGAGGCTTCCCAAGTGCTCTATAGGGCTTTCTCCTGGGTGTCCAGAGAAGACTTGTATCTTTAAGAACTGATGGAACCCGATAGGATTATCTATGTGATTTCCATAGCCCCAGTCTATATATCCTCCAGTGGCTCTTGGTTTGATGCCTTCTACTTCTGTATTGGTGCTGTTACTGGCTGATGTTATCCTCTCCTCAAATTTAGACTCTAACCTTTCCACTACTCTCCCTACCTAACTTATGTCCCACTGCATGTTCACCAGCATCCTATTATTTTCTAATCTCATCACTTCAAATTCCTCCTCTTTATCTAACTGTCATTTCCACTTCATGCTGCCCTATGCCCACTCTCAGATCAAATCTGCTGACTTTATATCTATACTCTCTGCCCTATCTAGTTCCTCACACTCATATGGTTCTATGCTTCTTGGTTCATCCAACTTGATTTCCCTGTCCTGTCCATTTCCTGTATCTTTTGCATCTGATTGCTTGGTGAAGTTACTCTCTATTTCTTCTATGGCTTCAGCAATTCTTTTGTTATTCTCCATTGCTAACTTCGCACCCCATTCTTTCATCCTTCTTTCTTCCCTGTCCTGGCATTTCTTCATAAACTGCTCTTGTTCCATTCTCATTTGCATGAGCATATTCATTACATCACTAAAGTCTATTTCATCTCTCACTTCCCTTTGGGTAATATCCCCTGCTTCCCTCTCCTTATGTTCACCCACTTCTCTTACTTCATTTACTTGATGGTCCATTTTAGTTTGGGACCTTGTACGCATAGATATAATTTTTACTTAACACTTCTTGATATATATATTTTTTTTCTCTACTACTTTTTCCTTTCTATTTTGATTTGCTATTTGGTTCTTTATTATATGATTATTAGCATTTAAAACACTAGCCAATCCAAACACACTTGCTCTTGTTTCCCATTTTGTCTACCTGCCCTAGATTCATTTTGACTGCCTGCCTTACTTTGATGACTGCCCTCTATTCCACTATGTATGTAAACTCTTAATTCTTCTACTTACCTAAATGATGCACTTATATATTTTTCATATTTTAACTTGACTTAAACACTATACTTTATTCCTTTCTCTTAACGATATATATAAATTCATTTATTTTAACTGTCTTTCCAATAATCTGCATTTCTGACATACTTTAATACCAAGTGTATCATTTATTGATCACTTTATTGTTAAGGCTATTTAAAACTCATACACACATATATTTTTCAACTTACTAATATCCTACGTTACCACTCCATTTCTACTTTATTGATTAGTTTATTGTTATGGCTATGAAATCATACATACATTTATTTTTTAACTTAACTGAAATACATGACTATTTTAGAATCACACATATACATTTTTTTCAACTTAACTTACATACGGGACTATTTTTATTATTTATAATTAAAACCTTCCTGAAATTTTATTTTAATTTTATTTTATTCTACTGGACTTAAACACTTTATACTTCATTAACAGCAATTGTATCTAGATAATCTATCTTTGATCGCTACAATTATATTTGAATACTTCTTTTCTTACGTTGAATACAACACATAAAACTCCCGAAAGTTTTATTGATATTAAAAATTTCCCCCTTCTTTCTATCCTTTTTACACTTTTGATGTCGAAATACATATATAAAGTATTACAAAGTGCAAAAAAAAAATTTACCCCCTTCCTCTTCGCTCCTCACCACTCTGATTTATTAAACTAATTTGATATATATTTTTTAAATATTTATTTTATTTTACAAAATTTACCCAACACGTGATTACCAATTGCACAGCAATAATAATCCTGGACTGGCCCCCAAAATGTAACAGAATAAATTATTGAAGCACGTTTCTTTTTATTTATATATAATACGGATTTTTAAATTCAAATCATCCACCTTCTGATACTGCAAGCAAAGAGGACATATGGATATAAACAAAATCATATCCATACTTGACTGAACCTGGGATCATCTAGATATTGCCCCAGGTTATCTTTCCTGGTCAAACGTCTCTCGACTGCTATAATTATTAAAGAATTACAGCCCTTGGATAAATTATAAATTTAATGGGATCAGAAATGCCGTACAACTAGTCTCACATGTTACTTAGTACTCAAAATGGAGTGATAATTCTAACCCAAAACCCTCCGGTTATATTAACTATTTGAAATGGCAAAGAAATGAAATGAAACAGACAAAATAATTAAGGAACATTTAATATAATAAATAAATAACAAAAAAGAAATCAATTAAAATATTTATATACAATAAAAAAAGTCATTTAGATATAATGCTATGATTAAGTGTATGTGTTAAATCCTAAAAACGATTATAATTTATTACAATAAATTATCCATTTACAGTCGACATTCCCCGTATTATAAAGAGTCTAATTAGTGTCTATCTCATTAATATCTGGAATTTGCAATTGCTTTAAATCAAAAGTATGTGCACCTGTGTTCTATATAGGTGTGTTATGTAATTTACCTAGGTTTTTCTTCTCCGACATGAGTGAATGTCCTGTTGACCATGATGGCGACTCTTAGGCTTGGATTTGGATTTGGTTTGTGAAATCTCTTCTTATGTCTGTAGTGACTTCTCCATACTAAGACATCAAGAGCAGGTGGATCATCAGGCAGGCGCTATACCGGCAGTTGTTACATGGCGAGGTGACTGTACAAGCACGGTGGGTCTGAATCAGCCAGCGATCATGATGGCCCTTCACCACACATCCTTGAAGCTTCAGTTATGTTTTACATTATTTTCATGTTCATACAATGTTCAGTATTTTATGTCAAGGTCCTTATACTCAGCTTTCTGGCTTTTTTTTTTCGCAAAATTTTAAAGGATTTTCATGTCTACTTTCTACTATATTCTAATCTGCTTCTAATCAGAACAGTGTCCTCACAGAAGTCTCTACATGAACTGTCCTAATTAATTCATTGGTTTTTTTTCAAATTCTTTCATTATCTTGATCTTTTTGTTAATAGCTTTTCTTTCACACCTTTCACTTTACGATGCCTTCAACAGCGTATACAAATTTACTTTTTCATACAATTTTGTAGCAATATTTTACATTTATTATTATTATTTTTTTTTTTTTTTAATAAAATTATTTTCAATTTGACATGCATTAAACATTGCTCTCTTTATACATACTTTTGCACATGTAGTTCGTTTTTGTCAAAACGTGTACTTTTTTGGAATAGATCTTCATCTTTTGTCACATTTTAAATTCTATTTCTAATCTTATTTAAACTCCTCAATTTTTACTTTTTTTATAAATCATTTTAAGTTCCTATTTCATTTATATTTTCTTTCTCACTGTTGATTTTAAACCAAATATACGATTTCAATATTTTCTAACTTTACTTCTTATATTTTTCAAAATACACCTTTACCCCGATTAGCGATTGACTATTTAGCGATATTTCACAATAGCGATCATCATCAATTTGTACCCACTACTTCAATTTACAATCAATTTTTCACTATAACAATCAGAAAAAATTTTAAAAAAAATTTTTTTGGCAGCCATCTTGAGTTTTGCATCACTGATGATGTCAGAGATATAGGTATTTTAATATTTCCTGATTAATTGACTACTATTTATTGCAATTTTCACTGCATGTGGAATCAGTTTTATATTTATTTAAAAGAGAACCAGGGCATAAACCCACTGATATCCGTTGCATCACATACCATAAATTAAAAAGCATGTAACTAAAAAGATCGGGAATTACGTTTTCTTGTCAATTAATGTTACAGAATTTTCTCCAATGTTCATAGATTAAAGCAAACATGTTGGCATAGGTAATTATACATTTCTTAAAATAATCTTTTGTATAATAAAATCTAAATAACCTAAAATTAATAATGTACAATGAAAAGTTGATATTAAAGATAAATATTTTATTATGAGAAATCAAAATATTTAAATGATAAATTATAAATTACAAATAAATTAGAAAGCACATAAAATTTTCATCCAGACCATAATATTAAATAAATTCCATTCTTTTAAATTTCTTAAAGGAAGGAAGGAATGCATGGATAAAATACCTCTTTAGGGATATTTGGAATTCACAGTTAAAGTTTATTGTTAAATTTAATTTGCAAATATTTAATTTGACATAATTTAGGGTATGAGTAGTATTAACTTACTGATAAGTTTAGCGAATTTATGTAGATTGTAATATACATGTATTTCTTGGTTTGAAGAGCTCATGGCCATTGATTTTAACTACTGTCAACATATTTTATGTTCCTGGTTTGCTTTAAGGCTGGGCTCAAAGGTTTTCTTTGAGTGACTTCTTCATGGTGAAAGGTGTCTGCAAATGCTCTAATTTCCCATCCACATGACAAATTAGTTCAGCATAGAATTATCCCAGATTCTTTGCGATCCAGGACCAGTCAAAAGAAAAGCAGACAAGACCCTGCTTGAAACTATTTTCATTTTATAGTCTTGACCAGTTTTCAGATTTCTGTGCATATGTACTTATCTTTTGTTTTATCATAAGGCAAGTTTTGTAATCTTATGCAATTATTATTAGTTTTTAGTTACAAAGTTTCTTTTTTATAGAATATTTCTGCCATTTTTAATTAGCATAATCTTTCTTTTATTTATCTGGAGAAACTATCTGTATGCACTTATATTCTTTCTATTTTAACTTTAAAGTAAATAGATAATATTGACACAAATACCTTTTATTATGCGTATCAAAAATACTTGTCATTGCACGTATCAAAAACAAATTCTAGTAACTAAAAACAAAAATGCGTCTTTTGAACAATCTTTAAATATTTTACCCTTTTTAAATATTACCAAATACCAATATAGTTAGACCATCTATATGTAGATGGTACAATATATATATATATATATATATATATATATATAGTACCATCTATATGTAGATGGTACAATATATATATATATATATATATATATATATTATGAATACCAACAAAATGAGTAACATGCAGAAAATTAATAACAAACAAAATTTAATAACGACAAAATTTGCAATAAAGAATTATCAATGGTAACCAAAATGAATTTAGTACTGAACCTCATAACAAAATATTATTAGCAGCAATATTGACCACTCAGCAAACTCTGACTCCACAGTCTATTGCTCAAATTGGGCTGTGTACAAATTTAATGAATGCATATACTCACAGTTTGTTCTGTACTTTCTCCTATAGAGCCTGTTAGATGTAAAAAAAACAAAATAAGATTTATGTAATTTGCTTTAGTCCCTAGCCAGCTATTGTTACCTTCAGAGGCATGGTCTTTGGGATTGCTTTCCTTGGTATGCAAACTGCCTATTGCTTCCTGGATAGTTTCTCACTGGCTTCTTTCAGCTCTGTTTTAATTCCATTTGGCTTTAAATACTCAGTATTAACAGTTCACAGCTAAACAACTTTGTAATGAACATGCAAACAAATCTGCAAAAGTCAAAAAAGATCCTCTGCACTTTTCTCTACATGTTATTTATAGTTCTTGCTGATTTCCTTTGGGTTTTCAGTTTTTATTCTTGATCGCTATTTTATTTCCTCAGATATCAATCAGTGTTTTCCCCTCTGGTATTTTTAGTCTTTTTTGACTTCGATTGTGTTAAGCAAATAATTCTTATTAGTAAATCTCTCTTATCATTTATCAAACAGACTTTATTATTTGCCTCATGCAACTAATTTCTGTTGTTTATTTTAAGCAAATATTTCTTATCATTTATATTAAATTCATTTAACTTCCAATACATGCTAATTAATTTTACTCTCTTTCACCTTAACTTTATCTGTTAGCCATCTATTAAATATATTTCTCTAAGTATATTTTCTTTGTCTTATTTTTTTTTCTTTTTCTGGAGTAATATGTCGCTTCTATAATTATTGGGTTTAAAGTTAAATATTAGTACGAAACATATCAAATTTACCCCCTCCCCCCAGGAATCTTTCTAGTTAACAAATCTACTTTTTAAATCATTTAATTAAAATATTATTTAAACCATTATTGATTCACTGCAGAATTGTTTCTCCAAATTTAATCAGATTTCTTGGATCCCTAGCCGTTCTTTTCCACTTCATACCAGCAAACTTCCTGATTTCATCCATCCATCTCACAGTGTGTTCTCTTTCTACATTTTTTACAATCTCTTGGGATCTAATTTAAATCTTAAACTGTTAATCTATTATTATCTTTTTAAGAAATATAATCATCCCAATTCCATTTCAGTCTCTTAATTATTTCAATAACTCAGTGATACCTATTTTTTCTGTTATCACAAATATTTAGCTTTCAATCTTTTTTTGTGACTATACCTGACATAATCTCTTCATACTCAAGTCTCTGTATTGCTCTTATGTTAAGAATCCAAGTCTCAAATTCATAAGTATGAAATTGTAAAGCATATGTATTAAAAATCTTTTTCCAAACACATAAACATGTTTTATTCTTATACCATGTTATTTCTACTAAAAATCTCCATCTGAATTAATAATCTGACCAATGAATTTTTTGTCATTAGCTTTTTTTAATTATGATGATCCATCTTTATTTTAACATTGTTTTAATTTTTTTTAACATTTATCTTTAGTCTAATTTTCTTATTTCCATTTGATATCTTGCAATATTTCCCTAAGTTCTGAAACACTATTTTCAAAAACAACCATATCATCTGCAAAATCCAAATAATTTAAATAGATACCATTTACTTTTTACTACCTTAGCTTCCCATTTCAATTCACAATATATTTCTCATCAAATTGCTGTAAAAAGTTTTAAAGATATAGAATCATCCAGTTATATATCTTTCTCAATGATAATATTCTTATTATTATCATGAAATCTAATCACTGCCATTATATTTTAATAAATATTCTTCAGAATATGACAATATCCTGAGTCTATATATTGATGATCCAAAGCAAATATCAATTCATAACCAATAAATCAAAAGCACAATGACAATTATTTATTATTTCTTTCTATAACTTATCTCAATACTCAGATGTGAGTCACAGTGCTAAAACCATTTTAAAGTCCAGCTTGTTCTTTTGCTTGGTTTGAATCCAAAGCTAGAAGAATTGTAATTACTTTGGTAAAGATTTTGTGTAAAATTGACAGAAGACTCATAGATATGTAAATTTGAATTTCTTTATTGCCTTTCTTAAATGCCAATATTGCTACTGCATTTTTTCAATAACTTAACATATTTTTATTATTTAGACATATGATATATAACTTTGCCAGTAATTTTTCTATTTCTTCACCTACTTCTTTTAAAATATCAATCATTTCTTGGAAATTTTTCCTTTTTTTTAGATTTAATTGTACATCTTGCCTCTTAAAATATTTACAATTCAGAAACTGTACTTTTTTATAGAACTCTTCCACAGACTATTTAATGCCACCTCTTTTTTAGTAATAATTCCATCTTTTTTTCTTATTGCTTAAACAACTTTCCTATCAATGGTAAGATATTTTATATTGCTAAGACTTTTTAATCTCTTTTATAGCTTTCCTTGCCAATTCAATTATATTTTCTTATGTTATTAACTTTTTCATATCACTTTATAAAAACTATAGATATTCATTTCTTCTTAATGAATCATTCAAAAAAATAATTTATATTCCTTTTTTTCTTCATATATTGTAATGTTTAAGTAGAAAATTTACTGTTAAATTTTATTTTTTTGTGTGTGTGCCAGCTATCGTTTCTTGCAGTTTTAAGTAGAGTATCAATTATTTGCTTTTTAATTTCAGTCAAGTCTGAACAATATTCAAAGTCTGTTAATATTTTAAAAAGATTTGCAAGTTCTCATTTTAAATTTTCTGAAGTGTTTCTGAAAGTTAGAAATATCATCTGTAAATATTAACTTTTTAAATAATTTTGTTATCTCTTTAATTTTGCATTAAAAGATATTTTATATCTTATTAATGGACAAGACGATTATATCTTGTGTTGAATCTAGTAAGAACATAAAAATCTTGAAATACATACTTTCTCTTAGATAATTCAATGCTATTCTATTTGGATGGTTCCATATTTATTCAACATCTTTTTCAAAGAAAAAATGCTTAATATAGTTTTTCTTTTTCTGCGAATTCCATTTGCGTCCTCTTTCATTTCCATCACTATAACCAAATTTAACCACAATCGTTTTCCAATTCTAGGATTAAATTCTACCATAACAATTTAAAATGTTGCTTGGTCTAATCAAAACAAATATAGTAAAAATAAAAAATATGTAGAATACTAACCATAAAATGTATAAATTATGTATTTATATTATGAAAAAAAATTAGCGCGCATAAGTATATGACTTTAGCAGATACGCATATTTAAGTATGCTTATATTACTTTGGTTAGTTATAGGATATAATGAATGTATTAATATTATTCATTTTTCTTAAAATAAAAACCAAAACATAAAAATATTATGCTAGTTAAAAAACATATCTTCTTATACGTATTCGATCAGTGTTGTTCAGAAGGGAAAATTAAAGCTTATGAAGATGATTATTCTGTTAAAGGCATAATAATCAATGGCAAAGCCACAAAAATTTAACAACCGTACTATCGCTAATTTCTCGGCAGTAGCTGATGTCTCGAAAAGCTGTATTGCCTTCTATGCACATAATACACTAATTAAAATGCTGAACTTTATATATATGATTTAAATAACCTATAATAATAAATTTACTAAGAATTTTTTCTTTCTCTTTATTTCTTTTAATATTCCATTTCTGCAGATTTTTCTTTATCTTTTTTATGCATTTGTGATTAAATTGGACACACTTGGTAGATCTAAAAGTTTTAAATTCTTCTCTCTTTTTTTAAACTTTGCATCGGTGAAGTCGTTAATCTCCACCAAAAGTCAATAAAGTTGCACTTCATTTAGGAAGACGATAATATTCCTTGGCCACGGGCAAACCACCGGCAAAGTGTAACTTTGAACTTCTGCCGCCTGCTATTAAGCTTTATTTTTTTTTTGGAGCGACACCCTTCGGAAATTACCTTAACTATAATAGTAATGTCTCGGAGGGGAGACTGAATACAATTGCGGTGCCTTTCACAACATTTTTTCAAAAAATTATTATTTTTTTCCTTCATGTTTGCTTATTTTAGCACCTACCTTGAAACATCTATTGAACCTGACATAATTTCATTTCTTTATTATAAGAATTATACAAGGTAATGACGCAGTCATTATACGCGGGTGACTTGCTTTATTTGTAAGATATTCTAAAGTTTTTAACATCGGAGTTCTAAATGTAAAGAAGCCGCTTATAAATTGTATTGGGAAAGCAATTTCTGGAACTAATTTTTTCTCCCTTATCTCATATTCGAAAAAAAGAAGAGAATTTAAATTTGTGTATAAAATTTTAAACTTTAAAGCTTTTTTTAGTTGACTATGAAATATTGGATTAATAGCATTCAATTTTTTAAATAATTTTGTCTTATAGCTTACAGCAAAAACGTCTAAATATTTATGCTATGTTATTTCTATACAAAGATGGAGGGAGATAATACTTTGAAAAATAATTAGGAAGTATTCTTTAAACAAGTAAAAAAAAATGTTATTTTAATGAGAAATATTTTATTAATGAGCTTTATACTTTAATGAGTATTCAAGTGACCTTCACATAATAATTAATTAGCTTTCAGTCACCGAACATTTTAATAAATTGTAAATCTTATAAATGTTTATCAATAAATTTAATATTTTTCAAATTAAAACTAAAATAAAACGTAATGACTAATCCATTATTTGGTTTAGTGGTGTGTATACTAAAATGAACTAGCCAAAGTTTAAGATAAACTTTTGTACATTATTTTTTAATTATATCTCTATTCTATATATGTGCGTGAAAACAAATATACCGGCACAAACGCATCGTTATCTGCCTTATATGTGAAAATAATTAAAATTAAAAACTACGAATATTTCTTCACAAACAAATTTCTTCAACAGATAGTTCCCCAAAATACTTATTTTACGCGCAGGCGAGGAAAGCATTTGCGATGTTTAGAGTTTGATAATTTAAAAATATTCAATAAATAGAAAGTTTATTTTCTCATTTATATTTTTATAATATTATTGCCCAAGTAATTATAATAAATCGTCATGAATGTAACTCAGCAGAGAGTACATTACTTTAGACTGAGTTTTTGTTGTTATTCACGACTTAAAATGGTATTAATTAGTAAAAAATTAGGAATTATAATATTTGGGGTAAAAAAAAACTAACTAATTTATGTGTAATGGTATATATTTATGTAAAAAAATGGAAGATATAGACATGAAAAAAAGTTGATAAGTTAAAGACTGATTTCTAAGAAAACTTTGACCCAGAAAGGGTTAAATGCAAATTATTAAAAGAAAATAATTACTAAGCTAGTAAATTATTGCTTTAAAATTAAATATATACAAACATGGACGATATCACAAATTTCAGATATAGCATTTACATTATCATATATTAGCTGAAACACACAGGCTTATATATACCTGTGTCTATATATGTAATATATAGGGTATATGAGCACAGACTTTCACATGACCCACCAGTCTCCACACTATCTCATAACACTGATACACACGAACACACATATGTTGAAAAGATAAATAATCACCAATTACGTATTTCATGCTAAACCAGCAATCATCAGTTGGTCCAGATTACCATCTCTACACATATATGCTATAAGTGTTCAGATATATATTAAGATAGCCAAACGTCATACTTTAATGGACAGGCTTCAATCTACTCCACACTCCAACTCTTCAACCTTCCATCCAATTGAAAATCTGATGATATAAAACTATGATATGAGATCACTAAAAATGTGATAGATAGTTAATTATATAATTGAAAATTATTATTTAGAATGATTTTGAAGCAAAAATCTTATCTAATAAAGAATGTAAAACATTTATGCAATCCAGGGTCACAAATCAGTTGTCATTTTTGCGAAGTTTGTTTAGAACCGGCAATTCTAACATAATTTTTATGTATAATAACAGAATATGACACAATTTGAAAAAAAAAAAACATTCAATTTTAAAATATAATTTCTCTCAAAATTTATGGCACTCATATGAGCTGAGAATGTTTTCATTTTGTTTGTATCTTAAGTGGAATCTCTTTATCTTCCTGTGAGGGATACGTGTATTATACCTATTATGAAAGAATATCCAAATTAAAAAATATATATTTTTCAGTTGCCCAGCAGACTAATGATGGATAAACATGTAACTATATACACAATTTCAAAATATATCTGATCACAAGTATGCCTGATGAATAATTATAAAAAGGAAAAATAAATTGTAATTACACAGCCTATTATTTACTTTTACATATATGGTTAGGATCTATGGTCAATGACATCAAAGAAGTTATTGTGTCAGAGCCAGACTAATATAATCCAAGATTGCAAGATTCCGTTCTTCGATTAGAAAACTAAGTCGTTTTTTTTTTCATGTGTCATAGCATCGGCGGGGAAGTGAACCCGCTAACCCGGGACAACTGCTTGTAAGGCAGCTATGCTGACCTCTCGACCACCAATGCTTGACGTTGCAACAACATTGTAATGAATATAATTTAGTTTGTTATTAATGAATAAAAAAAAGCTATTTCCCTCTTTCTTAGAAATATTAAGTTGAATTATTATTAATTATGAAATGAAAAAATATCTTTCTTTAAATAATTTGAAAAGACTAACAAATTTTAAAAATTATGTATTTTTATATTTATACAAATGTTGTGATTTAATAGAAATGTATTTTTGGTAAAACTTCTTCCCTAAAAAACTCTGTGTGCTTTGTCATTTATGGTATTGAATATTTTATAAACTTTTGAGCAATAAACCATAAAACAAAAACTGACACAACTATTAGAATTTTCTAATGCATAATTCTGCCAAGAATTAAATTTCAAAATTGAAAATGATTGTATTTTTATTTATTCCTCATTGCTATGATTAAATACAGAATGATTACGTTTTTCCTAATAAAAATATTATTGTATTAAACTACTCTTTACAAATTTTTATATAAATCAATTCTTGTACATTTAGATTTAAAAATTGAGAATGCTATAATTTTACAATGCCTACCAACTTACTATAATAGTACTGATTCAAATAATAGTGTTTCAGTCATTCATCTTTTTAAAAAAATATTTTTTATGTCTGTAAATATGGCTATATTATATTTCTATGAAGAGGCGGGAGCACAAATATACTGTGTTTCTGACTTATTCTATCGTTTAAAACAACATAAAATATATGTTAATATACTTATAAATATGAATTTATAAGAGATTATACTTACAATGGGTGTCTCTAATGATAGCCCACTAAAATTTTTTGGATAAGACAAATCTTCAACAAGTTTTGGTGCATTGTAAGTCTTGTAAAATAGTAGTGGCAGATATTAAGCCCATCAAGATGGAAAGAAAATAGGATTCCACAGACCTATAGTTTCAAGAGTCTATCACCTTGGGTGATACATATTTGTCACTAATTTATAAATATAAAATTTCATTATATAATAAAAATAAATGAATAAAATAATTTTGCAATATTTTTTTTATCTTCATTCAATTGTTTTGTAGTCTTATTATCTCTGAAAAATATAAATCAATTTTAATAATATATACCCCCTTATTCCAGAATATGGGCCTTTATGTAAGGATCTACCATAATGGTGATCATCAATTTGTATCCACTATTTTGATTTATAATTGATTATTCACTAAAAAAAATTTAAAACTAAAATTGTGGCAATTTTGTAAGATTGATGACATCATAAAATAATGGCTTCATTAAAACTATGTCATCTGACAATAAAATAGCAATATTCATACTAAAAATTTACAGTACAAAACAGAATTTATTTATACAGTATTATGATTGGATTATATAACAAAAATAAAATTAATGTATTTACCTAATTTTCATTCAGTATACTTGCAAGACAATCAGTGTTTTCATTTATGACATATCCAGAATAAAAAAAATTCATCGTTAATAATTACAAAAAAAAATTCATTCAGTGCAGGACATAATCAAAACTTGATGTAAACAATAATAAAATACATTAATAAATTTTAAAATGTATACATTAACTAAAATATATTTAATCACTTTTTTGAATTAAACTTTTTGTGAATGTTATTTTGCCTGCAAAAAAAAATATGGTCATTGTAATTATAAAATATGGTCATTATGATTTAGGTTATTTTGAGAAAATAAAAGAGAAAAAATGATTTTATGCATTATGCAGTTAATAATGAATTGTTTGTGATCAAATGTTACTAAATGTAAATTTAAAATATCATTTATTTGCTTTAATTTAATTTTATTTGCTTCTAATATATTCAAAATAATGGAAGTTATTATAAGTATAAAAAAAATACAATATTGGCAAAAAAAAAGAAAAAAAAGATTTATATCATTTACATTATTAAAACTACAGCAACCAATTGAATTTCTTTATCTAATTTTTATTTAATTTTGACTGCATTTATATAAAATAAATTAATTTATGAACTATTGCTTTAAAAAAAAATCAACAGTGCTGCAAAAAAAAAAAAAAATTCAAAGTTTTATTGGCTAGATATTATTATTAAAATTAAAAAAAGTTTGAATAATAGAATATAAAGTGCAAACAAAAATAAATTTTAAAATTTATATTGTGTTATTTTTTTTTCTGCATGCTTTATTTTAATTTAAGGAATTGTTATTTAGGAAATATTTTCTGGTAATGTTAGATGCAAAATATCAGTCCATGAATGAAAAAATTATAATTAAAAAATATACATATAATTATAAAAATATATTTACTCATAGATTAATATATCATTATCATCATTATATTAATATGCTTAGTAAAATGTTTATTTAGTAATTAACACTTTTTTCAATTTCAAGTTTTATTTTTTTAATTAGATTTTATATATTTTGAATTTAATGTTAATAAATCATCACCCCCCCCCCCAAAAAAAAAAATTATTATAATTTCTTATTTTTTATGTGAGATTTTTGATTTATGAGGTATTTTGGAAAACTAATCGAGCTTGATGTCTGGAATAAAGGTGTGTATATACCAAAGTTTTGATTTAAAAGGGGGCCAATTATACCTAAGTCATTGCATTATTATATTCTTTAGCTAGATTTCTTGATCTGCCATTGATTTACAGGTACTTATGGATAATTCAACCGATGGCGTATTTGACTTACCAATTTCCCTTCCGGTAGACATTGATGTTTTTTGCATGACAATGTTGTCATGGCAACCAAGTGACTGGCATGATTAATCCATCAGAGAGTCAATTTTTTTTTTACTGCGAGATTTAAAATTTGGAGAGAGGTTTGGGAAATTTTTTGATTTTTCTGTCTATTGTGATTTTGCTATCCACGGCATCACAGTGACTTTTTTGAGCTCTTCTACTTTGTGATATTTGCATTATTTGTGTTTATGATGGCTGAAGCTACAACAACCTTGTTTAATTTACCAAGTACGGAGGAAGAAGCGATCATCTTCTTACAAGACCGCGGACTTCTCCCCAAAAGGAAATTGTGTCAAAATGGTCATGAATGAAAAAGTATGTTTACAATTCGGGACCCAATTCAGTGAAACAATGGTGATGCAACTTGAAAGATTGTCTATCCCAAATCGCAATGAGAAAAGACACGTGCTTCGTTGGCTCCAAAATGACTTTCGTGACCGCTATACATTTCATCTACAGTTGGTCCAAACAATTAACATCCATAACATTTTGTGCAGAGGAATTGAATATTTCGGACAAACTGTTATCGATTGGAACAACTACCTCTGCGAAGATTGTACCTGGAGACTGTTAAGAAATAAAAGGTGGAAAATCGGAGATCCCAACACAATCGTGGAAATCGACGAAAGCCTCTTCACAAAATGGAATAACAATGCCAGAAGAGTCCTACCACAGCAATGGATATTTGGTGGCATATGTAGAGAGACTGAGGAATGTTTTATTGTAGCCATTCGAGATAGAAGTGCGTCTACTCTCATGCAAGAAATTTTGCAAAATGTACACGAAGGCTCGACTATCTACAGCGATTGCTGGAAGGGATATAAGAGCAAAGAGTTAGCTGAGGCTGGATACACACACCATCATGTTAATCACACATACAACTTCATAGACCCCACAACTGGCATACATACACAAAATGTTGAAAGGTTGTGGGGTTTGGTCAAATGGCGTAATAAAAAACACAGAGGGACAGCACGTCAGCACCTGGACTCATATTTGAGTGAGCTTATGTGGAGGCAGTTGTATAAAGCTAATTCTTTTACTGCGATTTTGGAACATATATCCCAATTCAGTCCTCCACAGTGAATGCTATTTGTAAGTAATTTTAATTTTTTTTCTAATAATTATAATTTTATAATTAATTGTATTATTGAATATAGACAATAAGTAATCCAAATGCATATAAAAATAAGGTCACCATTAATGCCATATTCGCATTAAATCTTTATTTTAAATGTACAAAAATTTTTTGGTAATATTTCTACAATGATCAAACTTCCACTTAATTACATTTACTTTGTAAATAATTTTCAATAATTTTTTAAATCAAATTAGCAATATACAGTACGTTTTTAAAATTACCAAATGCATGTAAAAGTACGGCATGAGATAACACATTTTCTCCAAGATCGCCATTAATGCTAGATTCATATTAATTTTTTTTTTTTTTTAATTTACAAATTTCTTTTGTTAATATTTCTACACTTATTAAACTTCCACTTAATTATGTTTAATTTGTAAATAATTTTCAATAATTTTTTTAACTCAAATTAGCAATATATGGTACGTTTTTAAAATTACCAAATGTATGTAAAAGTACGGCATGTGATAACACATTTTATACAAGATCGCCATTAATGCCAGATTCGCATTAATTCGGGTAAAGTGTTTTTTATCTGTTTTTGTTAAATTTACAAAAAATTTTTGTTAATATTTCTTCAATTATCAAGCTTCCACTTAATTATGTTTAATTTGTAAATAATTTTCAATAATTTTTTAACTCAAAGTAGCAATATACAGTACGTTTTTAAAATTAGCAAATGTATGTAAAACTACGGCATGTAATAACACGTTTTATACAAGATCACCATTAATGCCAGATTTGCATTAATTCGGGTAAAGTGTTTTTTATCTGTTTTTTTTAAATTTACAAAATTTTTTTGTTAATATTTCTTTAATTATCAAACTTCCACTTAATTATGTTTAATTTGTAAATAATTTTTAATAATTTTTTAACTCAAAGTAGCAATATACAGTACATTTTTATATTTTGTATGGACCTTATTTTGTATTTCATGCATGTAAATTTTCAATAATTTTTTGTTTTTTTGTATTTTTTTTTTCAGGACCAAGAAACATGGTGGTGTTCGTTTTCTGCCCACCAAGAAGCCATCTAAAAAACCACGTGACCATATTACCCTTTCTTTTTCTTTAATATGTAAATTTTTTTTACATTTTTATATTTTTGCCATTTTTTTTTGTTTTTTATCACATGACCTGCGTCCCATTTTTGTCTTTTTATATTTTTGCCCCCTTTTTTTTTTTATCATGTGACCTGCATCACATTTTTGTGGCTTTTTTATGTTTTTTATCACGTGATCAACTGATGACGTATTACCCTGAAGGCATATCAGTCTAATCTTGCGATTTTTAACGTACTGTGTTCACGTGATCTGCGGACACATTTTAGTGACTAAATGTGTCTGCAGATCACTTGGAGACGTTATCTTAAAAATCGCAACATTAGACTGATATGCCTTCAGGGTAATATGTCATCGGTTGAATTATCCGCAAGTACCAATTTACAATATATATATATATATATAACTTTAGTAACAAACTGTAATGTGGTGGGGTTTTTAGCAGTTTCCCCCTCCTCAAGATAAAAATTAATTAGATATACATTTGCTAATCAATGATTGATGAATAATTATATTGGATATAAAATACTTTTATGATGGAAATATCCTTAATTTGTTTAAAACTTGGAAAATATCCAAGTTTATCCAGCCTGGATTCTAACCTCATATAATGAACATGACTGATATACTAACCATAAAGTCATTTTACACACACACACACACATATATATATATATTGTACCGAGATACATCAGGAAGGAGTGTGCTTTCTACGGAGTTACACATAATTTTGAAAAAAAAATATAAATTGATAAACGATTTGTGTAAATATTAATAAAAAATAAAAGGTCTTGTAGGGTAAAATAAGAATAAAAAGATTTTTTTTCTCATAGACAGGTTTATCATTAAAAGCATAAATTAGACAGTTTTATAAAATATAATTTTGAATCGTATTTAAATAAAACCTAAAGAACTAAAATTTGATTTAAGATTGCTTTAAGAAAAAAAAAAAAAAAAAACAAGGTGGAATTCGTTTTTTCTTATAATTATAATAAAAAAAAAAAAGGAAAAATATATGTAATCAAAGGAATGTAGTGAACAATGGGAGCTAATGACGAACATAAGAAATTTCCATTAAACGGCTAGTTAGTGAAATAACTCTAACAAAGAAATTGAAATAACTTTAACAAAGAAATTGAAATAATTCTAACAAAGAAATTGAAATAACTCTAACAAAGAAATTGAAATAAAGAAATTGAAATAACTCTAGCAGAGAGTACAAAGAAATTAAAATGACCAATGCAAACACCAGAAAGTCAGCACGGACCATAACTGAAACACCAGAGGATTAGTTACATATTGTAGATTGAATCCGCAAGATAAGGACCGTAAAATATAAAAGGGCGAATTTTCTATTGTATTATTAATTAAAATATTTTTATAGATCGAGAGCATTGAATATTAATATACGTCTCAAGCTAAACATAATGCTGCACTGTTAAACCCATTGTGTGAACAGCCGGCCGAATCCTTCCCGCAATACCAACAGCCAACAGTTCAAATGTCGATTATGGTAGTGTAAAACAAGAAGGTGATGGAGTGTCCACGTGGAGCCCACAGGATCCCAACGACATCGGGAAAAGGAGTGCAAAGAGTTAGCGCTAACTGACCGAATGAAATACTATCAGAAGCAATGCTCGGAACCGTGCATAAGGGAGAAAGCTAGGTAATGTTTATTTCAATTTCTAATTCACTAATTAAAAGCCGTAATAATAAATGGAATAATAAACTCTGAACTTTATGGTACGAACAATCACTATTAGTTGTCTTTAGCTCCATTACCCAGAGATTTTATTGTGACTGTGTGTATAATTATATTTTTATGTATTTATAATATGAAATTTTGATTGTATTAAATATTATTTGAACTTGAACGAAAGTATAATTAATTATATTATAAGACCAAACCAAGCGTAATAGCGTGAATGGAGATTTCATGGGTTAGTGATTACTTAAATTAGATTTAAATTAAATAATTAAATAAAAGAAAAGGAGAAAGTGAGAAATTTAGCGCTGAGAGAGATTCATAAATTGATTTTTTAGGTAGGCGGATTATATTTAATTGATTGTTGTAGCTGAGCTAGCGGGAGCGGGTACTAGATCGTATTGGTCAAGCAGACTTGTCGACAAAGGTCGGCTGGCGCCCATTGGATTTTTTCCTTTAAATAAATAAAAAGTTTGATTGGCTAATATGTAATCTAGTAAACGAGTGTTAATGTTATTGGCAAATGTTTGCAAATGATATTGATTACTCTACCCGAGGTACCGACAGCCCCGTGATAGGATTTTGTGTAAGAGGGAGGTACAAAGTTCTGATCGAGTTGTCATTATAAACATTAAACATTTTATTGATTTTATATAAATAATAATGTTTTTATAAAATTTACGAGACGACGTGTAAAGGGCTAGGTATAATATATAATTAACCTATTCTTTCAGTATACTGAATTTTTACTATAGTAAATAGAGGGATTTGAACTTAGGATTTTCAGTTTATATTTATCCTTCATTCCATTTTAAATAACTGATACACATGACCACACACATGTGAAAAAGATAAATAATCCCCAATATACATATTTTATGCCATACCAGCACTCATTGGTTGAGCCAGATCATAATCTCACACACATATACAATCAGTACTCAGCTTATATTAATATAGAAATTCTTTAAACTTTAATGGATAGGCTTCCATATTCTCACCCAACAATTCAACCATCCTTTTTCATTGAAAATCCAATGGTGGAATGCTCAAAGCCCTTGGTGGATTTGATATTGTAATCATACTCATATAGACATTAATCTAAACCTCATATTATCAAACCATTATGTATTTATTTATATTAATAGAAGAGTGATGGGATGAATTTATACTATGATGTCATATATTTCCAAAGCAATCCCAACCCCTCTATTTATATATAAATATACAATTAAAATATATTTACATATATATTAGGATGAAAAAAAGTTTGATAGCAATAATTGAATACATCTGATGTATTTTAATTTCCATTGCAACCTTCAAAACACTGACATAAAAATGTTTTCCAGTCAAAAAAGTATATGCTATTGTTTTTTTCCTCTGATTTAAGATGGCTATATTAATAAATGATTACTGATGATGAATGATATAATATTATAAATCCATTTCATGTTTTTCTAATGATATTCACTTTAAAGAAATTCTAGTTACATGCATTAATCTCATTATTAATTCATTAAATTTAGAATATTTATGTTCTCCAGCTATCCATATTTTTATCTCAAATATAATGAAGTCATGGGATGCACTGTGTCAATATACAATATTTCAATAATATGCTATTCCAAGAAACTGTTAATAAACAAAAAGTATAAATTAAAATTCATAAATTTTATGATATGGAAGCAGCCATTTTTTATCTCAGAGCATCACACGAGAAAATAAAAGTTTACTTTAAAAAAAAAAATAGATGTGTTAAACTATTTTTTATTTGTTTATTATAAATAAATGAACATACTCAGTTAAATATTTATGTAAGTGTGCTTTTTCAATTTATTATTTATTAATAACTACACTTTTTAAAAAGTGTGTTTATATATATATATATAACTGCATTTTGTATATTCAACATTGTTGTTTTGATCAGTTAGAATAATAATGCTCATCTAAAGCTACACAGTTTATATTTTTAAGAAAATTTATCTATAGACTTCTGCCGGTCCGCGAAACCTTATCCTTATTTTTACCAGTCCGCAGGTGTGGAAAGGTTGAAGACCACTGGTATAGAGCATTAGTACAATTGAATTTAAAAGTGCCAATACGCATTCATTTGATAGCAATGTCTTTATACAAACTGTAGAGAGAAAAAAAGATGGGAAAAATATTTTATATACGGGATTTTCATAATTCACACCTTCGTACTTCTCAATTTTGCATGATCACAATTGAACAATTATGTGATAAATTCTCTCCTGGTTTGATAAATTGAAGATCTGGAAGATTATAAAATAAATTATTTTACAAAGAGAAAGCTTAAAAATATGCATGCTCACACGCAAAGTGGAAATAATTTTAAAATATTACTGATTGAGTAATCATTTTCTATCAGGGTGAGAGTGGTAAATAGAAGATTTATTTGTAAGCCTTCATATAACTAACAATAAGTTATTTCATACTTCTTAATTGATAAACTAATAACTACAGCCATTCCATTGTCGACTTGCTTCATTCTACTGTTGACCTGCACCATTCTGCTATATACAGGGGTAAAATTTATGTTTACCAGCTGTATATGCATATATAAATGCTGTTCTGACACTTCTAGAATGTATCCAGTTATATTTATGCAATTAAGAATACATAGTAGGCCTCCTTTAAATATATCGACCTTGCTCAATATCAAATCTGGATTTTCAGCTTTAATTTTCTAGAGTACATTTATACCAATAATAATTTTAATATTCTGTCTGTACATATAATAGAATATTTTATTAAACTTTATTTACAATAAATATACATATAACATATAGAACAATCCAATCTGATAAATTAACTCCCTAAAAAACAACTGGAGACTGTTTCTGCCATATTGAAAAAAAAAAAAGAGTATCGTTGTCCAGAGCAAAAGTTTCCAAACTTTTTTCAGCAGCAGATTCTTTTACCAAAAACTTTTAAAACCATCAATTTCCTAGTCATTTACTTTACTTACTCAAATTAATAAATTTGTACAGTCTCAAAATTAAATATTTCACTAGATATCAAACTTTTCATTTTAATCACTTGTAATTAATGATTGAAAAAGATAAAAGAACTATGAAATATGAAATTATCTTGTGCAACATTTAATATTGAAGCATGCACTAACTTGACATTTATGAAATAAATATGTAAATTCAAAACAAGTACAAATATTGAAATCACTTTATTAAACATGAAAATGAAGGAATAAAATCAACATATTCAGACAGAATTAAACATCAACAAAATTACAATGAAACATTTTAATCAGAATTATAAAAATAAGAAAATCAAATAAATTAGCTTGGAAAACTGAATTTAATGAAATGGATGCATCTGGTGATCTGTCAACAATTTATGTATGTCCAGTTTTAAAATATTGAGTTGTATTCTCAAATGTCCACATTCAGTAATATGCAAACAATGTCTGTTCTGAAGCATGTTTAAAACTACACTGAAGCCTCTCTCTTCCAGATATGATGATGGAAATGCCAGCAAATACTTTTGTACAACAGTCCATAGAATTACATAGAGAAGTGGAATATCTTGATGAAGTCAAAACTTTTGATAACCCTGTTAGAATTGTACCATTTTGTTCTGCACTATTAGTGTATGGGTTTATCATCCAGTTTGGTATTTTCAATGATAGAATATCTTTGAATCTAGTTTTGAAATCTAAGTGAAGAACCTCCATGTGATTAACATACAGCAAGTCGTTTTCTTCTTGGATTGTGCCTATCTTATATAAGTCGGGGAACTGAGAAATCTCAGATCTTGTAATATTTTGCTTAAAAACTATTAATCTGGAAACAAAAGCTGACATGACTGATTTTGTTTTGATGAGATTCAAATTGTCTCTGTACAGTTGTAAATTAACACCAGTAAATTTAAAATAAGTTGGTTAAATAAGCAATATCTGTTTTACTCTTAAATAAATTTTCTTTCAAACTGGGATCCTCATCTTCCAAAACTAAAATAGATTGAA
Organism: Epiperipatus broadwayi; assembly: GCA_028023455.1. Lineage (NCBI taxonomy): Eukaryota > Metazoa > Onychophora > Udeonychophora > Euonychophora > Peripatidae > Epiperipatus > Epiperipatus broadwayi. Next base: position 550,587 of record JAQFVV010006638.1, read on the forward strand.
AAAGTGCAAAAAATCTCGCCCAACAAACCTTTTAAAAGCCAATGGACTTCAATATCGAGAACCAATCGATAGAAAACTTTGTCATTTTCCTCATATAATCAAGTGAACAGTCTAGTATTCAAAGTGTTACTTTGAATTGTGTTCACAGCTGTTATAATAAACTGAAGTGATTGATGCAATTTGTCACTAAGGTTTTTCACTTCTAAATGTTACCTATGGATTATGCAGTGAACTGCAAGCACTTCAGATAGATGTTGTTTCAAGTAATTTATGAAACTGTGATAATGACCAACTATAGCTGGTGCTCCATGCAACAGATATTATATTGGTCAATGGAATCACTTTGTCACTGAAAAATAGCTCCATTAAATTAAAAAGCAATTTGCCTCTGGTGTCAGTTTTTAAAGCTCTAGTAAAAAGCAGCTCTTCATGCACTTCCTGATCTTGAATAAAGTGAACATACACCAGCAACAAAGCTTCATTACCGGGTAATGTTGACTTTTCCAATTGGAGGGAAAAAAACATTTTTTTGCAAATGATTACACAGTTTTTTACATTGGGATTTCATTTCATCGATAAGTCTTTGAACTATGTTATTGATCAAAGGAATCCTTTTTATAACATGGTGTGTGGAATATAGTGTTCAATACTTTTGCAATGTCTGGTAGAATCAATTTCTCCTCTGTAGGTGTGGTTTATCAGACTTCATGATCAATAGGAATATGTCGTGCAATGCCCTTAATCCATCATCATTTGGTTCCATGATAAAACAAACTTATTATCTATCATACTTCTCTTCAGAAGTTTATCTTCAAGTGATTGAAAAAATGACAAATCTTTTTTTTTGTCAGGGTGAATTCTGTTCAAATGATCTGCTAGTTTTGATGGTTTTATAGCATCATTGCTAAAGACTTTTTCACATATGAGGGACATTGGTAAATGTTTGCTTGATAAAGATGGGACAAATCCTAGCTTCAAATAATCCAAACTATACTATCTGCATTTCTTTCTTGGTTCAGTCATATTATTATGATAAGAATTAAAAACTATTATTAACAAACAATTTTGACAACTGCTATGATAAAAAAAACAATAAAGTATTACTTGAAACAGAAGATTTTAATTCAAATTCTAATAAATACACTGTGGCCTCTGATTTTCTTTTTTGTAGTACTGCTCCTCAATAAATAATTATATTCAAAGTTCAAATCACAAATAAATCCATGTCATATCAAATAAAACAATTTATAGTGTTTTATGAAAGTATGACTGATAGATTCTGCTAATATTGAATATTGTCTTGTTCCACCATGAGCAAGTGAAAACCTGCAACATTTTTTTAGGTCACACTTTCTTTAATATGTTACATAAGATAATGCACAGACATGTTTGTGCTACATGTATTCTCATGCATTCTTACTTATGACTCTTTTAATGATATATTTTACCTTTTTGTTCACATTATTATGAAATGTGTTTTTATCAAAAAACTTTCTTTTAATTATTTTACTTCTTAATTAGGTACCTATTGGAATCATAGATATTTTGAGGTAACAAACAAATAGCAGTAGTAAGAGGATCTATTTTGCTGTCATTGATCCCCAATATCAATCCCTAGAAAGTTCAAATCGATCCCATGGGATCTATATCAACCACTTTGTGAATTCTTGGTCCAGAGAATGTTTAATTGCAATAAATATGGATTGTTCTAATAAATTAACTCCTTGAGAAAATCAAAATCTGACATTTCATTGATCATTGTATTTTAAAAAATAAAAAGATATGGTACACTAAGAGAATATGAATGAGTAAATACACACAGTAAATATTCATATAAATTTGTTCCATAAATTTATTATTAATAAATACATTACTTTTTAAAATTTTGTTTATTCTATAATCTTAATTTATGTGTACACACTTATATATATATATATTGAAACGGAAACCTCCCAATCTCTTTCTGTTTCACCATCAACCTAATGACCTACTCATCTGAACTAGTTTCGAACCTATCTTAAATGTAAAAATGTTATATATAAGTCGAGTGGGAAAACTTTGCTATCATGGCCGCTTGAATGGTATCATCCATTTACATACGAAAACATGCTATAATTAGACAGGTTTGATAAAATTATAGCGTAGAAATACTCATAAATTATTATAAAATGTTTTATTAATTTTCAGTCAATTCTTAATTATATTCGCTATTATATTCATATGTGGATAAATAATTTAAACTTTGGAATAATGGCAAAATGATTTATATATATGTTTAAGTTTAAATAAAAATAATGTAAAATGTTTTCTTTATGATATATTCACGGTTTTCTGATTTAATGTTTTACATATATAATTGAAACTAAAGTATTTTTCTTTAAATTTGCTTTTTTTTAATAAACAAATAATATTGTAAAAACAAATATGTTAAAAGTTATTTATTTCAGTAAAATAAAAATCCGTTTATAATTAAAAATGAGAATTTTGTGTAAACAAGAAATCAATTAGTGACCACACCCGGGGGTAAAAAGTAAAATCTAGTTTACCAATTGATTTTGTTTCAACAAAAGACTTTATCATTAAATCAGAATACCGTTCCTTCTGCTAACTTTAACATTTCATAACACCTAAAAAGGAATTTAATTAATGAAACTGAATCAAATTATATAATTTATATATTTTAATAATTTTTTAAGTAAATTAAATATAACACCTCGGAGACTTTATCAGTAGTAAAAATTAAATTATATTATTTTGTTTAATTAAAAGTCAATTGGTCCTGAGGCAAACGAAATTCCAAAAAGGTGTTAAGGTTTAGTGAAAATATTTAAATAGGCCTTATTTTAAGCGGGAAGATAGACTCCATCTTGCTGTTGAAGAGCTGTTAATATCAGAAGCTATAAATTGTTTAATTTTACCATGTCTGGCTAAAATCAGCCAGAATTTTGCTGCCATTCCCGTGATGGAACGTCCAAAGTTCAATCCATCCAATGCCGAAGCAACAGCCAACAAGCTTATACCAAATAAAAGATGCCGTAAGCCACTAAAAGGGACTTGCCTTCATTCCAACACCATTTTAAAATCATCTCCCAACTAAATTGAAGATGCCATAGCCACCAAAAAACTCACCTTCGTTCCAGTTTGAATATCTCCAGTCCAACTAGAGAAGAACTGTTTTAATATTAAAATTGCAGAGCTCTGTGTAAATTTCAAAACAATCATTATTTATTCAAAATCAGATTAGCTAACAATATTATTTTAACTCCTTTCTAAATTTTTTTCTAAATAATATTTGAATTCTATAAAATGTAATAATTTTGCTCATTTTTCTTTATTAATTCAATATTTTGCTATATAACTTAATCACTGCAGTATATTTGCTTTCTTTTTGATTATTTTAATGATTATTAGTTATACCTATGTTTTGAAATGGCGTGCATTTAATTACCGAGTATGTTTTTTTAAAAGATATAATTTAAAATCTTTGAATTATTAGTTATTATAGTGTCATTTCGTGCGCTGTTTTGAAAACCTAATTTCTAAATAGCGGCGACCCGATTGTGTTCGTTGTTATTTGGTCATCTATTAATTAATTAATATAAATATAAAATGTGGCTTTTCAACCTTTAATTATTATGTTACTAAAGATTAAACTAGCCTGGAGTGTAATTACAAGTATATTTTTTTAGTAAAGTATTCGTAAGTCCCTTTATTTAAATATACTTTTCTTCCTTTTTAAAAGTTTAGTAGTTATAAATAACTAAAGAGATTAAATGGGATAAAGTAAAGTTTGTTTATATATATTCCCATCAGTAGCATATACATATTTCTCATGCTATGGAAGAGTTGGCTCTTTTTATCAAGCTGATAAACTTGTGTTCATTTAATATATATTTAATTTATAATATACTTCGGCTTGGCGGATGTGGAATTTATTAATATTTTATCGTTGTGTTGTTTTGTTTATATATATATATATAAGATGGAGCCATGGTAAGTCCAGCCCATCTTCCTCTTTTATGGGTAGTGCAGTAGTGAAATCTGAGCTACGGGCCAGATTAGCATGTGAGTCCCCCACTTCTTATAAAGGTTCCCTTTTACAGCATGACGACCGGTGTTGTTTGTCACGAAAACCCTAAAACTATTCTTCCATCCGCAGAGCAACTTTATTATTATATTTTACTTATGCCTAGCATATTAGTAAAATTTCTATAGCCAACTCTCCCTCCCTAATATGCAGTCTTCGTTGTTGATCCAAAGCATTCTTGAAAACCCTTTTGATCTTAAGCTATCTGGGATGCTTGATGCCCATATTTAATATAAAAAGTAATTATAATCACATGTATTATTAAACTTCACTCCAGACTTGGTTTGATTTCACGTATAATAGCCACTCAAACTGATTAGAAAAAGGGCATAACTAATAAGTGAATGTAGTGATTAGTTGTATAGCGTGATATTTGATTCCATTAAATAATAGCGACAAAACCTATTTGCCAACGTATCAATTATTTTTCAAATGGCCTAAAGAAATGTTATTTTATAAATTAAATGCCTGCGAGCATTTGCCAACAATAATGTTATTCAAAATACATCTCAAATTGTCAATAAACATATTTTTAATTCATCATATATCACTTTCTGTCTTATTATTAAATCAATCCAATTCACTAATTGCCCATAGCTATTCATTAGTAAAACCCCTATTAAATTAATATATTAGATTTTATCTTTGGAATGTCTCTAGTATTTAAGTTGTTTATATATATGTTTAAGTCCATGAGTCTTATTGTTTTCTCCAATTTGCTAGTGGGCCGGATTAAGAATTAATTCTCTTGTGCCATCATTGTTATGTTGTCTATTAGGTGTTTGATCTGGTGCTTGGAGAGTGGGTTCGAATCCAGGCTGGTCCCTGAGCTAAATCTCTGGCTTGACTGGGTTTGAAGTACATTTGGTGAGTTCCAGCTCGTGTTATATGGATAAGCATGTTTTGACCGGCACATAGGGTTTTTTTTTCCGTGTTTGGATGCCCATTGTGTGGCTTCGATAGAAACATCTACATACCCTGAGTTATGGACTTTTGTGTGTATACAGCAAAAAATTTATTAAATTTATTTTGTGTCTTTCCTGTTCACTGGTGACTGGCACCCGAGGATGATTGATCAAGTTATAAGTCATCCTCTTATAAATTTGTCATTAGGGCGGCAGAGAAAAGAAATTTAGATTAAAAGAAAAGGAGGATAAGGGTAAATGGAATTAGGTCATAAGCATGAACTATTTAAGTATATATGAAGAGACCGGGAGTGAGTTAAGTTTTTATTAAGTCATTTTTAATATTAATATATGTGTTATACTTTAGGTATATAGACGGGAAAAAAAAAAGATTTTTTTTTTACATTTTCATATACTTTATTAAAGCTAAAAAAAAAAGTAGGGATTTTTTTTTTAAAATAAGAAGTTTCGTATATTTTATTAAATAAAAAAAAAGTAGGGAGATGAAATTTTTTTCCTTGATTGTTATATGTTGGATGGGCATCAAAATGGTGTAGGCTTGTAGATATATTAGTGAGTTAGGCATAGAGTTGGGATGAAAGTGAACAAGTCATTCTTGAAGGGGAGAGCAGCAAACAGCCGTATTAAAAGTATAAAAGTTTTAAAAATCAAATATTTATTAGGTGCAATAATAATAATTTTGAAAGGATTATACAGGATAACAGAAAACTGTAGCTATGACAGAGAATTTAGTTACAGAAATATCGGAACAGATACCGATAAAGGAGGTTAAGCAGGAAGGCTGGGATTTGAATTGGTTGCTGAGACAGCTTAGACGGGATGCAGAAAAAAGGGATGAAAAATATAGACAGGATGCAGAAAAAGGGATGTTAGAGAGGATGCAGAGGTAAGGGATCAGAAAATGTCACAAAGATTTAAAACCCTTGGCAGAGATATTAGACAAGAGATGGCAGACAGAGATAAAAGGCTGGAAAAAATGTTGTGCCAAGATCTACAGGAATTGTCAACCAGCTGCCAGCAGAAATCTGAAGAAATTAGGGGAGAATTTAAAGAAATGTTACATAAAAACCAAGAAGAAAATAGCAAGGAATTTGTTATGATTAAAGAAGAAGTTAAGGCTTTAGTTGAACAAGTAGAATGTCAAGAAAAGCGTTTGAAAGAAATGATCTTTAAAGTGGGGGCAGAATTTAACAGTAAATTCCAAGAGTGTGAGGAAGCTCAAAAGGAAATTATAAATGAAATATGTAAAATCAGAGAAAATTTAATGGAAAGAAAATCAAATGGTGCCAAAGAAGAAAATGTTATGACAGCGTATACTCAAGAGTTGAAAGATGTAGCAGAAATAAAAGAAGAAAAAAGGGAAATTAAGGAAAGCAGCTTGGCTAGTGATTACCAAGATAAAAGACTTAATAGACATGAGATAGTGCAAGTTATTGGCCAGAGTGAAGATGATACTGAAAATAATTTTAGAGAGAGCGAAGCCAAAGTCGATCAGGAAAATACCATAATAAAAGAAAATAACTTTTTAAGCGAACATAAGTGCCAGATCAATGATGAAAATAACATGTTTTCTCTGTATGAAGAACAAATTAGGTTGGAAAAGAATGAATCCCAATTGACGCAAAGTCAAAGCAAGGAATAGGGAAAAGCACTTGATAGAGAAAAGACCATTAAAAGGAAAGAATGTAAAATTTATGCAAGAAATGGTAAACATGGTTGATACAAATAAGAGAGAGCATCTAGGCACCCCACACCAAGAAAATCCTATAGAAAATACTAGTGAATTATCTGTAGCAAAACAGGAACCCAAGTTTGAAGAAAAAGATCTCAAGCTGCATAATAAGATACCTTATGAAGGTAGCGAATTCGCACGAAGTTTGGAAATGCACCCTAAGTGATCTCCTGTGAGGTTGAAAGAAGAATATGATGGTTGGACAACCGATGATGATCTGTTAGAATGTTGTTTCAACTCCGGCATGGAGTTATTCTTTAAACAACCCCAGATCCTATTTAAATTGTTAGTTTTTTTGTGTGTGAGTGATTTGATCTTTTTACATACCATTTATATATATATTATACACTTGATATTTTATCTATATACACTTTATATATTATACACCTTATGTTTTATCCATATATCATATATAAACAATATATATTACACACTTTATATTATATATATATATATATATATATATATATATATATATATATATATATATATATATATAATTATTCAAAACAATACAATAATTAATACAGTAACAATATTTTAAACAAATATATGCCAATTTAATAGAAGTACTTTCAACTATCTATGTAGTCGTTGTCAATTAGACTCAAATTGTATTAGAAAAAACCGTTACAAATGTAAACAAAAGCAATACGTCATACATCAATTTTCCCACAATTCATTAATTTTTATATTGGCTGTCTGTCTATTTGTTTAAAATATTGTTACTGTATTAATTATTGTATTGTTTTGAATAATTATATATATTTTATTATAATTGGAATACAGACATTGATTAATAATTTATATATATTAGAAAAAAACTAACTCTACAATTTTTTTTTTTGACCATGTATACTCATTTGGGTATATATCTGTTTAAGTTTAAAATATTAACTAATAACCGATAATTTCATTATGTGTATTGATAATTGTGAAAAGCATTAAATTTATTATATAGTATAACATTTTCTACACGTAAAAAAAAGCCATAATTTATCTCTGTGTTTACATAAGTAAAGTCTTTTTTTTTATTTGTTTTTTTTTTTACTAAGTTTGCTGATATAAAATGGAAACCTCCCAATCTCTTTCCGTTTCACCATCAACCTAATGACCTACTCGTCTGAACTAGTTTCGAACCTATCTTAAATGTAAAAATATTATATATAAGTCGAGTGGGAAAACTTTGCTATCATGGCCGCTTGAATGGTATCATCCATTTACATACGAAAACATGCTATAGTTAGACAGGTTTGATAAAATTATAGCGTAGAAATGCTCATAAATTATTATAAAATGTTTTATTAATTTTCAGTCAATTCTTAATTATATTCGTATGTGGATGGATAATTTAAACCTTGGAATAACAGCAAAATGATTTATATATATGTTTAAGTTTAAATAAAAATAATGTAAAATGTTTTCTTTATGATATATTCACAGTTTTCTGATTTAATGTTTTACATATTTGCCTAGTGTATATAATATATTAAATAAAAAAAGTAAAAATTATATAGATAAAAACATTAACGTGGGATGGGCTAATAGCAAAAATTTGGATAAATTGATAACTAATTGTAGAATGAAAGATGATATAAAATATAAGAGAGGAATGGTTTATAAAATTAGATGTAATTTTTGTAATATGATTTACTATGGCCAGACGTCAAAGCAATTGGGAGAAAGAGCTAAAGAACACAATGATGCTATTGCTAGGAAAGATGATAGATCTGTGTTATATGTTCATTATTTGCAGTATGGACATAAAATGAATTGTATTGATAATATAAGTGTTCTTGATTACATTAAAAATGTTAATAGACGTAAAATATATGAAACAAACTACATCATGTATAATAAAAACAACTGTATGAATATATACAAAACATCCATTAAGTTAAATAATAAGTGGTTAATGGATAAAGAATGGATAGTTAATTAATTAATATATGTGGATATATATCCATTCAATATATATAACAGAGTAATTTTGTAGTAGAATTGAGGGGGAAAAAATCACATAATAGATCATGTCAGATATCCATTTGTTTATCTATCTTCTCTCATGTGTTTATATAGATGTTGCTGTATGTGCTTTAAATCGTGGAGACATATTGAAAAGGGCAAAAAAAACATAATTTGCCGAAAAAGGCTTTTATATAATAATTTTATAATTTGTAATCTTTGTTGCTTGTATATATGTATTTTTAAACATATTTGACAATTGAAACTAAAGTATTTTCTTTAAATTTGCTTTTTTTTAATAAACAAATAATATTGTAAAAACAAATATGTTAAAAGTTATTTATTTCAGTAAAATAAAAATCCGTTTATAATTAAAAATGAAAATTTTGTGTAAACAAGAAATCAATTAGTGACTGTACCCGGGGTAAAAAGTAAAATCTAGTTTACTGATTGATTTTGTTTCAACAAAATACTTTATCATTAAATCAAAATACCGTTCCTTCTGCTAAGCTTTAACATTTTATAACACCTAAAAAGGAATTTAATTAATGAAACTGAATCAAATTATATAATTTATATATTTTAATATTTTTTTAAGTAAATTAAATATAACACCTCGGAGACTTTATCAGTAGTAAAAATTAGATTATATTATTTTGTTTAATTAAAAGTCATTTGGTCCCAAGGCAAATAAAATTCCAAAAAGGTGTTAAGGTTTAGTGAAAATATATAAATAGGCCTTATTTTAAGCAGGAAGATAGACTCCATCTTGCTGTTGAAGAGCTGTTAATATCAGAAGCTATAAATTGTTTAATTTTACCATGTCTGGCTAAAGTCAGGCAGAATTTTGCTGCCGTTCCCATGATGGAACGTTCAAAGTTCAATCCATCCAATACCGAAGCAACAACCAACAAGCTTATACCAAATAAAAGATGCCGTAAGCTGCTAAAAAGGTCTTGCCTTCATTCCAACACCATTTTAAAATTGTCTCCCAACTAAATTGAAGATGCCATAGCTGCCAAAAAACTCACCTTCGTTCTAGTTCGAATATCTCCAGTCCAACTACAGGAGAACTGTTTTAATATTAAAATCGCAGAGCTGTGTAAATTTCTCAACAATCATTATTTTTTCAAAATCAGGTTAGCTAAACATATTATTGTAACTCCTTTCTAAATTGTTTTCTAAATAATATTTGAATTCTATAAAATGTAATAATTTTGCTCGTTTTTCTTTATTAATTCAATATTTTGCTATATAACTTAATCACTGCAGTATATTTGCTTTCCTTTTGATTATTTTAATAATTATTAGTTATACCTACATTTCGAAATGGTGTGCATTTAATTACCAAATATGTTTTTTTAAAAGATATAATTTAAAATCTTTGAATTATTAGTTATTATAGTGTCATTTCGTGCGCTGTTTGTGCTCATTGTTATTTAGTCATTTATTAATTAATTAATATAAATATAAAATGTGGCTTTTCAACCTCTAATTATTATGTTACTAAAGATTAAACTAGCCTGGAGTGTAATTACAAGTATATTTTTTTAGTAAAGTATTCGTAAGTCTTTTTATTTAAATATACTTTTCCCCCTTTTTAAAAGTTTAGTAGTTATAGATAACTAAAGAGATTGAATGGGATAAAGTAAAGTTTGTATATATATATATATATATATATATATGCTATGATATATATATATATATATATATATATATATATATATATATTCCCATCAGTAGCATATACATATTTCTCATGCTACAGAAGAGTTGGCTCTTTTGATCAAGCTGATAAACTTGTGTTCATTTAATATATGATATCTAATTTATAATATACTTCAGTTTGGCGGATGTGGAATTCATTAATATTTTATCATTGTGCTGTTTTGTTTATATATATATATATATATATATATATAAGATGGAGCCATGGTAAGTCTATCCCATCTTCCTCTTTTATGGGTAGTGCAGTAGTGAAGTCTGAGCTATGGGCCAGATTAGCATGTAAGTCCCCCACTTCTTATGAACCAAATAAAGGTTCCCTTTTAGCAGCATGATGACTGGTTATGGGTAAACTGGTGTTTGTCATGAAAACCCTAAAACTATTCTTCCATCTGCAGAGCAACTTTATTATTATATTTTACTTGTGCCTAGCATATTAGTAAAATCTCTATAGCCAACTCTCCCTCCCTAATATGCAGTCTTCAGCGTTGATCCGAAGCATTCTTGAAAACCCTTTTGATCTTAAGCTATCTGGGATGCTTGATGCCATATTTAATATAAACAGTAATTATAATCACATGTATTATTAAACTTCACTCCAGACTTGGTTTGATTTCACGTATAATAGCCACTCGAACTGATTAGAAAAAGGGCATAACTAATAAGTGAATGTAGTGATTAGTTGTATAGTGTGATATTTGATTCCATTAAATAATAGCAACAAAACCTATTTGCCAACGTATCAATTATTGTTCAAATGGCCTAAAGAAATGTTATTTTATAAATTAAATGCCTGCGTGTATTTGCCAACAATAATGTTATTCAAAATACATCTCAAATTGTCAATAAACATTTTTAATTCATCATATATCAGTATCTGTCTCATTATTAAATCAATCCAATTCACTAATTGCCCATAGCTATTCATTAGTAAAACCCCTATTAAATTAATATATTTCAGATTTTATCTTTGGAATGTCTCTAGTATTTAAGTTGTTTATATATATATATATATATATATATATATATATATATGTTTAAGTCCATGAGTCTTATTGTTTTCTCCGATTTGCTAGCGGGCCGGATTAAGAATTAATTCTCATGTGCCATCATTGTTATGTTGTCCATTAGGGGTTTGATCTGGTGCTTAGAGAGTGGGTTCGAATCCAGTCTGGTCCCTGACCTAAATCTCTGGCTTGACTGGGTTTGAAGTACATTTGGTGAGTTCCAGCTCGTGTTAGATGGATATGTTTTGACCGGCACAATATATATATATATTAAAAATAAGTCAATAAAAAATAATCTAAGTAATGAAATTAAAACAAAATATAAAATACTATTTACTAATATGAAAGTAAAACAATTAATTAATGAAAAAGAATATAGATGTTTATATCCTACGGTGATTGAACATCCTACTATGTTTGGAAAAGTTAAAACACAAAAAGATAATATGCCAGTAAGAGCAATATTAGATTTTAAGAATTATGTGCTGAAAGGTTTGTGTGATATAGTATATAAAAAAATTATTGATAGTATAGGTTTTGGGAAATATTGCATTAAAAGCTCAGAGGAAATTATTAATAAACTACAGAATGTGAAATTAAATAGGAATGGAAATATTGTATCATTTGATATTGAAAAGATGTATCAAAGTATACCTAGAGAGGAAAGTATAAAAGTAGTTATGAAAAAAATAAAGAATTATGGTGATATATCAAAGGAATGGATATTTATTATTAATGAAGCTTTATTGTTAATAAGTGAAACATTGTACTTTAAATATAAAAATGAATTTTGAAAAGTAACTAAAGGATGGGTTATGGGATGTTCCATTAGTGGTATTTTATCGTCTATTATGATTGATTATATTGAGGAAAATGTAATTGATAAATATATAAAAATGAAAGAAAATTATACAATATCATAGATATGTTGATGATATACTTATAATAGGTAATAGCAGAAGTATCAATAATGCATTTAATGAAATAAATAATAATAATAATAGATATGGTATTAAATTTATGATAGAAAATGGAGAGGAAGGATTAAAATATTTAGATATTTTTATGAGGAAGGATATAACAGGTAATATTGTTGTAAGACATTATATTAAAGAGAAAGATAAGAGGTATAATAGATCCAAGTTCATATCAACCATGGTCTCAAAAAATGGCAGCAATGAAAGGGTTTAAAGAGAAAAATGATAGATTAACTTTAGATAAAGATGTAGCATTAATGCAAAAGTTGGAGGTTGAAAATGATTATATTAGTATGGGATATAAAAAGAAAAATATAAGTAAATTTTTTAAAAATAAAAATAAAGATAGTAGATAATATAATAATCACAAATTAACTATAAATAATAAATGGATTTCAATTCCATATTTTGATAAAGTATATAAAGAATTGGTAATGGAAAAATTACCTAATAATATTAAAATAGGATGGAAAAACAGTAGATCATTAGGGAAATGGATATGTAATATAGAAAATAATAATGAGAATGATAAAGCTGGTTTAGTATATAAGATTATTTGTTAATTTTGTAACAAGATATATATTGGTCAGTCAGAGAAAACTGCATTAGAAAGAGGTAAAGAACATGATAGAGCAATTAAAAGGAAGGATATGAGATCAGGGATTTATTTACATTTTTTAAATACTGGACAAGGAATAAATTGTGAAAAAAACATTCAAGTAATTAAATATATAAAGAAGTATAGTGAGAGGATATGTTATGAATCTTTGTATATATAAGAGAATTTTGAAAAATGTATGAATATAGTTAAAGGTTCTGTAAAATTGGCTGGAAAATGGATGTTATTAGATAGCTGGAAAATTTAAGTCAAGTATGTATATATTTATATTGATAATTATCATTCTAATTATGATAGGTTTAAATTATTAAATATAGTTATAATATGTAAAAAAGAGAAAATTAGGAAATTTATAAATAATATTAAAATATAAATATGTGATTATATAATGTAAATACATGATTATAATTTATAAGTATAATGTAAAATGAAACCTATAGATGGAGTTGCTGTAAAATAGAAAGAATTATAATATAACTTTGTGTATTTACATCTTGATAAGCCTCCAATATAGAAGCGAAATCCAGGTTGATAAGGTTTATTAAACATAATATTTTTTAAAAAGTTGTTTTATTAAATAATTTTTTATTGAATTATTTTTAATATATTACATTGCAAAGACAACATTATGAACAAGTTTTAATTTAAAATTTGATCATTTTTTGATATATATATAAACAGGAATTATATATATATTATAATAATACAATAAACGTCTGTTAATAAAAATATTGTAATAAAACAATTATTTTCCAAATAACTGTAAATAAAATAAATTCCAGTATAAACATTAATCAATAGTAGTACTTTCAAGTATATTCATAATCATTTTCAACTAAACAGACAATTTCAAAATGGGATAAAACAGCATCAACCACATATCCTATAATTCCATAATCATAATATTCATTGATTGGCTGTTTTTTTTATATTATTATAATGATTAATAAGAATTCACATGTAGAAAAGTCCTGTACTGTTATAACACAGTAAACAATGCATACAGTAATGTAGTCAAGGTTTATCACCAAGACATGATATATAATGCATGTGAGGAAGGCTATAAACAAAATATAATGGATATTGGATACTATTTGCACAGACATTCTAAATAACAAATTCAAATATATACCAAGTAGAGACCCCAAAGACATAGTGAATATATTAATTAATAAATAAAATAATTCAAATAAATAATTTTCATTATTTATTAAAATTTGTGATTAAAAAATAACTAAACAATTGAAACAAACAATAAAATTTGTTTTCAAAACATATCATTTTCAGTATGAATTAAAATTGACAAATTTTTATTTAAAACGAATAATTTCAATTAGTATTTATATGAAGGAAAACAGCAGATGCCATATTTTCCCAAATTATTCAAACAAATGATTTTCGTTATTCATTATAATTTCAAAATAAAGAATTTATTTTCAAAGCAAGCAATTTTCAATAATAAATTAAAATTGACAATTTCTAATCTAAACAAACAATATGAACTATTATTTGGATAGAAAATGACTTATTTTTAGTAATTTCAATCTCTGAAACTAGCTTCAATTTCGAAATAATTTTCAAGATGAAGTAAAATTGATATTTTTTATTTAGAACAAACCATTATTGTAACTATTATTTGGATAAAACAAAATGATAAGCATGTCGTATTTTCACTAATTTCAATCTCCATGCCATCATATAGAGAGATTAGTGGGAATTGGTTACTGTATATTCTTCATTGGAAAAAAAAACACTTTAAAGCAATCAAGCATTATCAAAAACATTTTCATAATCTTCCATACAAATAGTGTGATATGGGGTTTTCTTTTTTTTTGGGGGGGGGGGATATAAAATTATGCTATTTCTCTGCATTAATCTGTATTGTTTCCATATAAAATGATACCTTAAATTTTAAAATTACTTTTCTGATTTCCATTAGTTTGTAAAAATATTTGCACAGCTTTATTTTGGTTCCATTGTATATGTATATTCTCAATTCACCTTTTTTTTAATTACCCCCCCCCCCCCAAAAAAAAAGTAATCAAAAATAAAATCTTGCATAGAGCAATTTGAAAAGTTAATTAAAATACACACACACAATTAATAAAATATATTTAATGTCGCTTTTTTTAATTAGACAAACATATTAGAATATAAATTTTTAAATTAAAAGGCACTGAAAATAATAAAAATTTCAATTTTCCTAAGACACTGTTATTTCAAAGTCCTCCATAGATCAAATTATACTTCAACATTTGTCAATAGTAAAAACCAGTAGTCATCCAACTGGACATTGCCGGTGCCTTTGATTCTGTCAGAACACATTGCTTCATTAATCTTCTTGCCAAATATGATATTCCAACTGGGATAATCATTATTATAGCAAATTTCCTCAACAACAGGGATATTTCCATCTCCCTGAATGGAAGAATCTCACCATCTTTTACCCCAAACAATTCTATTCTGCAGGACTCTCCTCTGAGTGCCCTGATCTTTATAATCTATATTAATCCTCTATTAATTAGACTTGAACAAGATCTCCCTGGGATATTTATATCCGCCCTCAATAGATCAACCCCCCCCCCACATTGCATATATGGATGATCTGGCTGTTTTTCTCTCATCACAAAAGCTAATACCAAAGCTTGCCAAAATGCTCTGTGCTTTTTTTTAGAGTTACAACTGACCTTTAATTTAAACAAATCCTCAGCATGGAAGATATCCTCCGAGACTACCATCCCTCTTCTTTTATTGTCATGCCTCCAAAATTTCTGAGTTTCCAATCTACAACTCACCCCTTGCAATGAGGAGAACCATACAGGACTCCCTTCTCCTCTTGATCCAAAAAACCATTGATTAATTATCCAAAGTTTATTTGTCACTATAAGCAAAAACTTAACTGCTCAATAGCCTGGTGTTCCCAAAAATTTCTTATTTCATGTCGATCATTAACTTTTCCCAAAAGATTCATCAGAAAGATAAATTCACTATGTGCAAGACTTGTATGGAAGGGCAAGACCATGGCCATCAGCCTGAGGGGCCTTCATAGGTACACAAAACTCAATGGGTTATCATTGCACTCTATTATAACCTTTTGTTTCCAGCATACACATAATACCATCCTTAACCTATCTCACCATTTTCTGGAAGCATCATGCTTTACATCTGTTGGCCCCACTGATACCTCTCTTCCATTCATGAGGAGTTTGTTGTTATCCTTATTGCTAAATATTGCAAAATTTATCCATCTACCAAATCATGTTAACCCACAGAAAATTAAGTACTGGAATGCATACCATCTAATTAATGAAGGAATCCCCCCCCCCAAATTCCATCATTGCTAACCCTTCCAAATCATTCAATCATTAAAAAGTTTAAACGGTGGCATCTAGAGCTGAAATTTTTAGATTTTGATTAAAATAAACCTGAATGCACTGCCCACGTGTCATTCTCTGGTCTATCATAGAGAGTTCTCATGCTTGAAGGTGGTTTGCCCTTTATGTAAATGGGATGATGACATAATGATACATATTCTGAGCCATTGTAGCTCACTCTAATGGGACAGAGATGTTATCTCATCCATATACAAAACTAAGGTGCCTCTTCTCACTGAAGATTTCTAGCATATTTAATGGGATCTTTCCACCCATAAGAATCATAACCTTTCTGCTTGGTCAACTAGATGAGCTCTCATTTATGGCCCCACCTTGGTTGACCACAAGAAATTACTTCTGGCAAAACTTCAGGCCATCAGAAACAGAGATGAAAAACTAGCTCCAATATATATCTACAATGCTACATGGAGCCTTGTAGTAATGGACAATTTGTGATTGAACAGTTAATTTTTTACCCCCAGACCATAGGTATTGGGTTATGTAACCTTTTTTTATAGTTTCTGTCAATAACATAATTCTGTTACTGCTATAATGTAATTCTTTGAGCTCACAATAAAATTTCTTGATAAAAAATTTTTTTTTAGAATATAACAAATTTTGTAAAACACTTAGCATTTGTAACTTGGCAAATATGCACTGAAATTGATTTCTATTGGTTTATTTTAAAAACATATTATATCATATCCAACAACTGCTATCAAACCTGGACGCCATCTTTTAATAATAAATAAATAAATATAACATCTTATCTAAAAAATAAATAGTACAAACAATATATTAGCAAAATTTAAGATCGTTTGCTTATTTAAAATTTCATGCTCTGTGTTTGAGTTAGTTTGTATTTCAATATTTATCATCCTTTAGCGTACAACTTCAAAATGGTATCATTTTGGAGTTAGCTATTATTGAGATATAGACTATTAAACAGAGGGCATTACTGGATATTTGTAATTGTATAATTGTTTATATATTTGTATGATTATTTCAGTTAGTGTTAACAGTAACTTTATTTTCATTTATATAGTTTGGGAGAATTATTTAAAGATTAAAATCTAATGTTTAGTTTGTCTTTAAAACAGTTTGTAAACTTGTCAGTTTATTAGCAAAATTTAAGATCATTTGCTTATTTAAAATTTCATGCTCTGTGTTTGAGTTAGTTTGTATTTCAATATTTAACATCCTTTAGTGTACAACTTCAAAATAGTATCATTTGGAGTTCGCTATTATTGAGATATAGACTATTAAACAGAGGGCGTTACTGGATATTTGTAATTGTATAATGGTATATATATATATATATTGTGCCAATGCCAAATTGGCACATGTATATAAAATAATTTTGGATAAAAATTATCAAAATCTTTCGGAAAAAAGAATTTGAAAGTTACAATTAATTACTTTAAAGAGGGGAGAGGGAGTTTTCTTATAAAAAAAAAAAAAACAAACTAAGAGTTTCGTAAAAAGTTAAAATTATTAAGATATAAAAAAAAAAAAAAAAAAATCTCTTTTCATTCCAGTTTATTGTAATAGATTATATTAGTGCGTGCGAATGTAAACAAAAGTATGCATGTAAGAATAATATAAAAAAAAGAAAAATGAATAAAGAAATGAAATGTATTTCAAAAGAAACACAGTGGTGGACTGCTAATTAAAGATATGAAAACAACACATTTTAAAATAGCTACTACTAATAAAATATTCAATCGAAAAACACGTCATAATAATTAATCTAAAGGAATTTCGACAACACGTATTGCCGGAGGATATTAAAACAAAAACACGTCGCAGGTATAAATAGACTTTTTTTTGTTTTATCAGACATTCAGTTGGAGTTTGAAATTCAGTCTAGTTTTACTGTGTCAGTTTACAGAAATGCAGTGCTGAAAAGCTTTTGGAAATATACGCTTGCGCTCCAGCCTTGTTAGTCCAATAAGACCATCAAAACCTGCCTGAGAAATAATGTCTGGATAACAACACAGAAACCCTCCGTCAAAACGTGCAGCTGTCTCCAAGAAGAAACCAACGGATTACCATAAATTCTCTTCCATAAACAAAATCTAACCGGTTAGATACAATCCATTAGAAGCAGCAGAAGTAGCCACCGACAAGAAAAAAAAATCCTAGGTATCTGTTTTATTATTATTATTTACCAGTAGTAGTCACCACTGTAATCCGTAAATATTGAAGATTAACATTATATGAACTCCATCATACATAAAAGGAACTATTGATGTGTGTGCGAGAGTCTCAAATGTCATTAATGCTTTATTATTATTTTTGCGAATGAGAGTTAATTTAAATGTCTAAGATTATGTTGCTTTGTTCATGAAATATCCTATCATATGTAAATTTAAAATGTGCGTGTGTGAAATTTGGATTTATAAAATGTTTAGAATGCGTTGATGTTGGTTAGTAAATTATATTTAAACTTAATTGATGTTGATTGAAATAAATTATTTTTAAATTTAAACTTGATCTGTCGGTCAATTCTTTTTATCAATATCTTATTAGCAATAAATATCATTGATTAAAATTAGACTGGGCTGGTTAAGGGAATTGTTTCGAGCGCTGGATTATGAGCCTACTACCCGAATATGTTAGTCTTCAGACTAGCTGGCGCCTCGGGGTTTACCCCGAAACAAATAAAGTATTTGGATGGTAGGGGTTTGAATCTAGCAGCCGAGATGGGCCATTGTTGATAGTTAAAGCTATTAATAAGATCTCCCATTTTGCTCGAACGTGCCGGTTCGTTCACCTAACCTTTATAATATTATAAATGTATTGTGAAGGAGTTTGAAACCGGCCAAAACTTATATATACGTATAAGTAGGTGGTTTCAGCGGTTCGACCCGGTACATAAATGGCTTTACCCAACGTTTGGGGCTGAACCTAAGAAATAACAGTAAATAAATGTTTGTGTTTCTTGTTTAAAAATAAAAACCTTAAAGAAATCTAAATTACGTAGGTAAAAATGTATTAAATTAAAAATAAAAAAAAGAATTGACCGAATTTTTTTTTTTTTCTTACTTCTTTAAATGAAAAGAGATTTTGTGCTATTTACGTTCTGTTTAAATAAATGACAGTTGGGTGTTTGGGCGGAGTTAAAGCATTAAGATCGGGTAGGATAAACGGACAAAAGAGAGCGGAGCCAGCGTGTATTTCTAGTTTAGAAAGAAATAAATAAAATAGTAATTAGTAAACTTATTAAAAGAAAATACGGTATCAAAAATAATATAAAAAAAAAGTAAAGTTTAAAATTATAAAGATGACAAGAAATAAACCTAAAATGGAAACTCAAGGTAAAAAAACAGACAATGTTCCCAGCGAGGAACAAAATAAAACCGAAACTAGTGAAATAGAAAAGGTCCCCAGTGAAGAAAAAATAGAAATTCAAGCGGAAGAAGTAGAGAATGCGTCAAGTGAGAAACAAAAAGAGGAAGACAAAAAAGAGGTTGAGCAAAAAGAAGAGAAAAGAGAAATCATAGCTTTACTAAACAGCATGTTTCAAAAACAAAAAGAAACAGCAGAAGAATATAAAAAAATAGCTGAAGAGCTTAAAGACCAAAATAATGAAATGAAGAGTAAATTGGAAGGGCAAGCTGAAATGCTTGAAAAGTTAAAGGACCAGATCGAAATGGGCCAGAATAAAATAAAAGAAGAAATTAGGGAAGAAATACAAGAGATTAAAACACAAGTAGAAAATCAAATAGAGACCGCTTACGAAGTAATTGAAAAAAATAAGACAGAAGAGAGAAAAGTAATTGAGGAGATAAAAGTCGGAATGACGGATTTAGCTCGGAAAGTAAATCAAAAAAATGGTTCGCAAACGGAAATAAAACAGTGTGACCACTCGAGTGCAAACGCGCACATTATGAACAACCCGGCAATCGTGAACCAGTTTTTGAAAATACGAATATTTTCTGGCCATCAAGGTGAAGCTCCTATGGAGCATTTAAATAGTTTGGAGTGCTATTTCGCTATAAATCAATTAAGTGAGGAGGCTATGATCGCAATAGCTTGTAGCCATTTACAAGGGAGTTCTCAAGCTTGGTGGGACTCGTTATATAAAAAACCCGTCACTTTTGCCGAATATAAAATTGCTATTTTAGCGAGTTATTGGAGTGAAGATTATCAGGAAAATCTTCGTCACCAGATCTCGCAAGATAAATGGTGACCTGGGGAACCGTTTGTTTCTTTTTTTTAGAAGGCAAGTGGCAAAATTACGCTCGTTAACAGCAGACCCTCTATCTGAACAACAAATTGTCAGGATAGTCCGCCATAGTTTTCCTCATAATGTCGAGCAAATGCTCATAGGGACTGAAAGGAAAACAGTGGAACAAATGGCGGAATTGTTGAGCGCTTTCGATAGGGCTAGACCAACGGGTGACACGAGAGATAGGGGATTCAAACCCCAATTTAGAGAGCCGGCTGTAAACGCCGTAGGGTATAGACGTAGGTGGAATTCGGGGAGTCCCCGGAGGAGACGCTATTCTAATAGTCCCGAGAGAACAAAAATCTTTCGAAGAACCGACAGCGATCCTGACATCTCGCATACTAGAGTTAAGGAAAGGCCCAGGGGTGATTCTCAATCCCCCAGCATGAGTGGCTATATGCGGAAAAAAAAATATGATAGAGAACCGCCAGACAAAAATTAAAAATATGTAATCTGACGGATTTGCCGGCTTGACCAATTATTATCGACCATGGACTCGGAAAAATGGACAATGTTTGCTAAAATTTAAAAAAATAAATGAGTATCAAGTTAGTTCGAATAATTAAGAAAGATTAAAGTCAATAATAGTAAATATATAATAATCTTAGAGTTTTTAAAATGTCAAAACCCTCGATTATGTCTTATCGATTATATTGATATCCCAGCTCATAAGTCTAGAACCTAGCGGAGCGTGACTTTCACAAAATAAATGTGTAAAATCAAAATAGACAAACGAAATGAAAATGTTTTTTTTTTAAATGAAATAAATAAGTGTATAATGAACGTATTAATGGAAATAAAACATTATTAAATAAAGTTAAAAAAAAAAAAGGAAAAAAAAAGAAAAGGGTATTAAATTAGGATTGAGGTGTGTGCGAGTATTTGGGCAAGGAGATAAATTCCAGGCCTGACTTTTGTTGGATTAAGCCTTGTCTTGCGGTGACTTTGTTCTACAGATGGGTAGTGCGAAAAATAATTAATATTGATGATGATGCGCCAGTAGAAAAGTCCTGGCATATAAAAATTAATAAATCTGGAGGAAAGTCCCAGTAACCAAATAAAATAAATGTTTTAGTAAGTCGAATGTGCAGTAGAGATAGTCCTGCCATTCGCAATCTTAAAGTCCCTTTTCATGATCCGTTGTGCACAACAGTTGCCCATGCTGTAGTCACGACTTCCGCAAGAAATTAAAAGTTGGTTTAAATCAGCACAAAGTCGATCTGTGTGTTGAATTGCCTTATATTTTGCTGCCTACTTCTCTTAATATTACATGCACTCTAGAAAAATAAGAATTTGAAATGGTCAATACTTAGGAAAAGTGATCAACGCACATGTTAATCAAGAAAAATGTTAGTAAATAAATAAGTATGCATGGGTATATACGCGCACATACACTGTAATATTCGGTAAATACGATACCTTATGATGAGTATCTTAAATGTATTTATCCAGATATCCTTTTAGGTTATTTTCTTGGTACTGCTGCACCTTATGGTGAGTGCAAAAAGGGGTTTATTTATTATAGATTCCCTGTAAGCAAGTCCAGTAATAACTCGATATCTAGAGTATTAGTAGGTGTAGAATTATGCTGCACATATACTCATGTGTTAAATAAAGATGTTCGTAACGATTTACAAATAATATTATAAGATTAGTAATAAAAGTATAAAGTCAGTCTAATGTGTATTACGAGTAGGTAAGTATGCATGGGTATATACGCGCACATACACTGTAATATTCGGTAAATACGATACCTTATGATGAGTATCTTAAATGTATTTATCCAGATATCCTTTTAGGTTATTTTCTTGGTACTGCTGCACCTTATGGTGAGTGCAAAAAGGGATGTATTTATTATAGATTCCCTGTAAGCAAGTCCAGTAATAACTCGATATCTAGAATATTAGTAGGTGTAGAATTATGCTGCACATATACACATGTGTAGGAATTATCTAGAATAAAAAAAAAATTAAATTAATAAATCTTTATAGTCAACAATTAAAATTGCAAGAGATAAAATGGTCAAAAATGACGCATTTTACTCTAAAACGAAGGGGGGTGTAATGTGCCAATGCCAAATTGGCACATGTATATAAAATAATTTTGGATAAAAATTATTATCAAAATCTTTCGGAAAAAAGAATTTGAAAGTTACAATTAATTACTTTAAAGAGGGGAGAGGGAGTTTTCCTATATAAAAAAAAAAAAAAAAAAACTAAGAGTTTCGTAAAAAGTTAAAATTATTAAGATATAAAAAAAAAAAAAAAAAAAAAAAAATCTCTTTTCATTCCAGTTTATTGTAATAGATTATATTAGTGCGTGCGAATGTAAACAAAAGTATGCATGTAAGAATAATATAAAAAAAAGAAAAATGAATAAAGAAATGAAATGTATTTCAAAAGAAACACAGTGGTGGACTGCTAATTAAAGATATGAAAACAACACATTTTAAAATAGCTACTACTAATAAAATATTCAATCGAAAAACACGTTGTCATAATAATTAATCTAAAGGAATTTCGACAACACGTATTGCCGGAGGATATTAAAACAAAAACACGTCGCAGGTATAAATAGACTTTTTTTCGTTTTATCAGACATTCAGTTGGAGTTTGAAATTCAGTCTAGTTTTACTGTGTCAGTTTACAGAAATGCAGTGCTGAAAAGCTTTTGGAAATATACGCTTGCGCTCCAGCCTTGTTAGTCCAATAAGACCATCAAAACCTGCCTGAGAAATAATGTCTGGATAACAACACAGAAACCCTCCGTCAAAACGTGCAGCTGTCTCCAAGAAGAAACCAACGGATTACCATAAATTCTCTTCCATAAACAAAATCTAACCGGTTAGATACAATCCATTAGAAGCAGCAGAAGTAGCCACCGACAAGAAAAAAAAATCCTAGGTATCTGTTTTATTATTATTATTTACCAGTAGTAGTCACCACTGTAATCCGTAAATATTGAAGATTAACATTATATGAACTCTATCATACATAAAAGGAACTATTGATGTGTGTGCGAGAGTCTCAAATGTCATTAATGCTATTATTATTATTTTTGCGAATGAGAGTTAATTTAAATGTCTAAGATTATGTTGCTTTGTTCATGAAATATCCTATCATATGTAAATTTAAAATGTGCGTGTGTGAAATTTGGATTTATAAAATGTTTAGAATGCGTTGATGTTGGTTAGTAAATTATATTTAAACTTAATTGATGTTGATTGAAATAAATTATTTTTAAATTTAAACTTGATCTGTCGGTCAATTCTTTTTATCAATATCTTATTAGCAATAAATATCATTGATTAAAATTAGACTGGGCTGGTTAAGGGAATTGTTTCGAGCGCTGGATTATGAGCCTACTACCCGAATATGTTAGTCTTCAGACTAGCTGGCGCCCCGGGGTTTACCCCGAAACAAATAAAGTATTTGGATGGTAGGGGTTTGAATCTAGCAGCCGAGATGGGCCATTGTTGATAGTTAAAGCTATTAATAAGATCTCCCATTTTGCTCGAACGTGCCGGTTCGTTCACCTAACCTTTATAATATTATAAATGTATTGTGAAGGAGTTTGAAACCGGCCAAAACTTATATATACGTATAAGTAGGTGGTTTCAGCGGTTAGACCCGGTACAATATATATATATATATATTCCTGCTGTAACTATTTTAAATGGCATAAGTTAAGTAGTTATCTCATTAACTAACCAATATTGTGTCTCTGGTTAGATTGGCCATCACTAGGATATCATTAAAAAAAAAGTTTAAGTCTGAGTGAAATTGGAAAATTTTTCAAATTCTATTTTATGGGCACTCCAGGAAGGCATTAATTATTAATATATAAATAAATACACCAAACTTCTTTTTTAAAAACTTGTTTTTTATATGACTATAATAAAAATACACCCAATGTTTCGACTATTTTAAAGTATAGTCTTTTTCAAGAAAACCTAAAAAATAAAATAAAATAAAAATACAAATATATAATAATAAATATCAATATTCCAAACAAATGCAAAAACCTTACAAAATACTAAAAAATTATTTTTACCTTGAAATGGTATGTTTTGATCCCTTACCATTTCACCTCAAGTTTCGATTACCAACCCTATCTGTGCTGGGTTTAAACCCAATTAAAATAACTAAATAAGAGTACTGTCATGGCTATGTGCATTGCATTATATATGTACATATGAACAGATGCTGTTAAGACCAATTATATTAAATATTATGGTGGGTTAAATTTGGTATGCTATTACATTATAGATTTAATTATAGAAAGTCAATTTATTAATTTGTTTCATTATAAATTCATATGTCGGTGTATAATTTACCGTATATAATGATACATATATAGGATGGTATGATTTAGTTTTGTTAAAAGTTTTAGCTATTGTCAATTAAAGTTAAAATAGTTATAAATAAATTTGCATTAAGCCATCACACCTGCTGGGAAATTAGTTTAAATTTAGCAAATTTTGTACATTAATTTGTTTACAATAAAGATATTATACATGTAAAGTCACTGGATCAGCACTATTAAGATTCCTGGAGGAAAAGGGGGAGGGATTTTGAACACCTTGAAAAATTGAACAAAAGTTTAAAATCAATTTTAAAAATCTGGAATTTCAATGTAACTGCTAACACTAATGGGTTCTCAGATGAAATAAATTTTCAGCAAGCAAGTGCTTAAGATGAATATGTATAAATAGGCCATATTTTGAACTTGTAAAACACACAACAATATTTGTAAGAGAGATTGCCACCAGAATCCACGTCACTTGAAATTTTGATGTCTGGCTAAGGAAGACAGACTTTTGGTGCTTCTCCATGGGAGAATGGTGAATTTTTACTGATATCCAATGCACCTAACAAACAGAGTACCACAGAGATGAAATTCTCCAGCAACAGCCTACTGCCAGAAGAAGAAGACACTACAAACCATCCTAAGAAAGATTACCAGCCTGAAGTCCAAGTGCCTACATCTCCAGCTGAAATGAAAAATCAGTAATATAAACCCAAAACTACAGAGCTCTGAATCAATTAATATTTAATATTCAATTTCTTAATTTAAAAGCTAGTTAAATGTAACTGAAAGAATCCTTTGAAGGTTCAAATTAATGTTAACTTTAAACTCTGTCTAAATTAATTAATCTTTAAATTATGTAACTTGCCTATATAATTCTGTTATATTTAAATAAAATTAATGTCTTACATAATTCTTATTATCTATCATTACTACATATATGTTCTGTATGCACAGATAATGAAGCTAGTAAATATATAATTAGATGCAAGATATTAATTTACTTTAAATATAGGAATATTGATTTATTTTAGCTAAGCACTTTCAAGAGACTTCTTGCTCTCATACTAATAGCTGCTGTTGTTAAAACTGTGTTTGTGCCTGTACCTATCTCTATATTTATTTTAAAACATGTTTTATATATTTATTATATGCCAATGCTTCTAAAGTGTGAGCCATTAAATTTAGTAAATTTTAGAGAAGATATAAATTATCTTCACATAATTATTTTTATTATCATTGTCAATTATGCACACTGTTTTGAAATCATATATTTGTAATAATAACGAACCACCCTGTGCTCATTATTATTAATTATTTGTTTGTTAGATAAATAATGTGGTTTCCATCTAAATTTGAGTTATGATTTTAATTAATGCTATAATAAGTAATAGACTACCCTTAGGGACAGTTAGAAAGTATATTTATTTGTTAAGCTGTTAGTAAATCCTTTCAAATATACTTTTTCTTCTTGATTATTAACATGTAGATTAAAACATGTTAATAAGGTTGATAATGTAATTATTCCTTTAAGTAGCATATATACAATGCTAGTTAAAAATTGACTCCTATTAGAAAAACCAATAAAAGCTATCATTAAAGCACATTTAATTTTTTAAGTATATCCTTGATTGCATTGTGGATTTGATTTTATCAATACAAATAATTAACGTTTTGCTGCATCTTTTGAAATGGGACCTCAGTTAGGCCATCCTATTATACTATTCAGGTACTTGCATCAAAATTGTTCCTGAAATTTAATACCAGGACAGTGAGTAAACCACCTCACTCTCAAACTCTAAATGTTCACATTATAAGCAGCAGGATACTCAGTCCCAAGGTACTGGCATTGGTTGCAAGAATCCTTGAAGAATAATCCATCAGCAGGACAGCTTTATTATTAATATTTTTCCAGTGCTATAGCACATGTTGGTGACCTAAAGCAGTCAATTCTACCTCCTTAAAAGTTAATTTTCAGCATTAGTCTGAAACCATATCTTTATTCTTAGATTCAATCTACCTCAGTGAGTTTGTTTATGTGCTCACATCTTACATAGAAATATATATATAATTTAATGTTATAATGAATGTTCTATCAAGAGCTAGTGAAGTTACTTATAAAATAGCAACCACAACATTAAAGATAGGATTTGGCATTTTCATTATAGGCATAACTTAAGTGACCACACATGTTGATTTAAAATGTAAAGATGAGATTGATATAAGAATTTTCTCATCCACTGTGACACCTGCATATGTTCATCACACCTTTGAATTGTGTTCCTTGTCTTTATTTGTTTTATTAATTAATAAATATATATTTAAATTACTTTGGTTTCATATGTATTCTCATAGTCTAATTTCTAATCCAATTCAATATTCATTATTATATTATTGTAATGGTCAGGTTTGTAGATTTGCTCAACAGACCGAAAGTCCAAGCCAGAGAACCAAAAGCTGACCAAGTTGGGATAGGAATATCCTACATATGATCATGCCTCAACTCTTTTACCTGTGCTTCCAAGTCAACCCATAGCAAATAATATGCCTGAGGCTACTCTCAATATCTCCTTCTTCACGTTTCAGCAGTAGCAAAGTGATAAAACATGAAATATCCTCCCCCCCCTCACACACTCATGGTATTATATAACTTAACTAGTGATTCATAAGGCAATGAGCAAGAATAAAGACTGAGATGAATTAATATTTTATAAATTTTAATATAATAATGAATACACCTGGGTCTCATTTTATGCAGTCGATAGGTTCCACAGAAAACCCACATTAAAAAAAATCACACAAAAATAGACTTGACTTACCTTGAAAAATGGAGGATAGGTGCTCTAATTTTCAGAATTCACATAAAAGCAAAGCAACATGAAAAAATTACTTTAAAATTCGCATTAAAAAAATAAGCAATTATGGTCAGCGTCTTTAAGTTATTTCACGGAAGAGAGAATATTTAGAGATCGTTTAAAATTACCCAAAAGAGAAAAGAAATTCATCTGAGAAATATACCAGAATACACTTAAATTAAAGATAAGATCTTTATTTACTAGATCATTGAATGGAATTGCGAAAAAATCGCTCTATAACAAGATTTAGAAACAAAAATGTAATTAATGCAGAGATCGCCATGTCAGAGCTTAGCAATTCAGAAAAGAAT